>CM030360.1:189777101-189974601 GCA_017893485.1 Hemerocallis citrina | reverse complement strand
CGAATAACAAAGATACAGAGTAGCAGCAAGAACAAGTACTGAATAAGCATGGAATGGATGTGATAACAAAGTAGAGTATCTAACTCCTAATCAAGAAACAGAATCAAGCAACATGATGGGATAACAGGGTGCATGTAACATGTGATAGATATCAGGTAGCATGCAAGCAGGTAAATATGTAACAGGTGTCAGGTAGCATGTAGAGGTAGACATGAATATGCATGTGACAATGTTATTCTTAACTCTTGTATTTTATCCTATCTAGGTAGCACTTCATGTATCCTAAATTTTATCACATGGTTGCTACTTGCATGCAAGTTACGTTTAGATCTAGTGGTGGGTTTCTATAGAGCCGTGTACTCAGGCGTCATGCACAGGTAATAGGTAAAAGGTTCATGAATCAGGTAGTAACATAACAGGTTCATGAATCAACGGGTTCATGAATCAAAGAATAAAGTACAACAGGTTCATGAATCACCATCAAGTAAAACAGGTTCATTAATCAAACATAAAGTGGGAAACACGGCCCCCTTTGAGTAAACATACCTATATTGTCCACTACTAAGGTCTTTCCCTTAATCCCGGCTTGGTTACTTGTTATTATTATCCAACAGGCATACATGCACAAAACATAGTAAGAAGAACATGGCAGGAATAAGCGACAGGTTCAGGTCGGACAGAAACATGCACGGGTGACAAACAACTCATAAAAGGCTAGGACAACGAAACTTTCAATTCTGGACAACAAGACATGACAACACCAAAACCATGATTTCCGTTGCCACAAGAATGCAAACCTGGATCCGTCAGAAAATCTAGAAAATAGACTCTCGTCCAAATCCAGCACATATACACAAGTCATATAACAACTACAGAAATGTGGCTCAAAATAGCCTTTTATACAGAATTCATGTTCAGCCAGAAATCACAAAGTTGTATTTATCAGCATGAAAGATTGCATAAAAACTTACTGATTAAATCTAAGAAAAATCAGGAAGATTTCCTAATATTTCTAGTATCAACAAATAAATTTTCATAACATTCCGTTACAAATAGCATTGTCAAATAAATTCGGAAAACAGAAAGATACAACAAGTTTATGAATATGAAATTTTAGACACAACAATACTTAAACAGTGATAGATCACAAAATATAACTCGAAATCCAAATCCGTCAAAAGGGTTGTAAAATAGACACAGTAGGCTACATTTCATATTCACAATGTTTTGATCGACCGTGATTGAAAACGGGTTGAAAATATGGTTCTTCACCGAACAACATGCAGTTTGGAAATATATTGGTTTGTTCATAAGCATGGAATAAATTATAAAAGTCATTAGATAAATCTACAAAAATTAGTGGTTGATCCCAGTCATGCAGAAAAATATTGAATCCAAATTTTACTTTTAACACCAGTTTTAAAATAAATAAACATACAACAATTTCGTAAAACAGAATCTGAAAATTTCAACACAGCTGTAGTAAAACAACAATAACTCACACATCACAAATCGAAACTGAGATATGTCGAAAGTTCTGAAAAATGGACAACGAGGCCTATGAACTATATTCACAAAATAATTTGATTTATTGACCTTAACAAGGTCTAAAATACTTAACCAAAATAGGGCAGCAGCAAAACGGAAACCCTTCTCATGCATTTAATCAAACAACTCATATGCAAATAAATCCAAATTAGAATATAATGCAAAACATGGTATATTAGATATTCAAAACAACATGGTATGGGTATTTAACAAGTCTACTACAAGATAACACAACTAATACACCAAGCATGCAACAAATACACCACATATCATGGATCACGAAGCAACATATATGCATGCATCAAGAGTCTAGTTAGATCTAGATTATTTTTGTGTCGTGTGTGTGACAACTAAATATGATGGATCAAGACTACGAATGGGTCAACGAATGGATCAAGATTTAACAAGAGATCTTCATGAGAACAAACACAAAAATAAAGCAAGACTACAGGTGGTATTTTGTACTTGTATATACAACAAAAATTATACAAGTTACTTGCCTTGGGGGTGTAGACGACGAATTTGATGAAATGAGAATAATGGGAACGGATCCCGGGCAACAAACACAATAACACAGATCTTGATGTTGAATAAGATGATCAAGATCACGATCGGATGGCTAGATGTGCTTGGAGATCAACCGCATGCACAACAAACAACGATAGTCGCGGGGGGGGGGGGGGGGGGTGATGCTCTGCGACGGGAGGACGATGTCGGACAGTGGGAGCGGTGACGTCAGAAGTGGGGAAGACCGAGAGGGGGGTTGTCGACGTAGGGTGGTGCTGCAGCTTCAGGAGGAGAAGGGGAGAGACCAGGGGCTGTCAATGTGGGGTGGAAGGTGCGCGACGGAGACAGGGGGCTCACAGCAGTCGGAGGGCGGCACAGCGGCGGGGTCAGGCAGGCGGTCGGGGCACACGGGGAGAGGGGGATGGATATGAGTTGGAGAAAGAAAGAGAGATTAGGGTTTAAGAGATAAAAATTGTAGATAGCAGTACAAAAAAATTTGTTGGGATTTTAATGGGATTTTTTTGGCAAGTAGGATTTTGGAGAATCAAGAGAAGATAGGGGGAAACATGATCTGCTTGTTAGGCATATGGAAAACGTGAAGAAATATCTGGGGGAAACTGGATAAAAGAAGAGGGTATTGGGTAGCGGGTTAGGATCCAGTAGGACGGATAGAAGGGTTTCAATAGGGTAGATTGGGTAAAAACCAGATCCAATAGGACAGAAACAAATAAATAAACAATTAGGCCATGAAATGAAATAGATTAGAATCCACAAATCATTCAGAGATAAAAAATTGGCTGACAATTGCGAATCAAGAAGATCAAATCACAGACAACAAAACAATATATGAATTCATATTAAGAATGAAGAAACAAATACACGGTTCAGAAAAACAAAAGAATACAACCAGGTAGAATACAGTGGAAAGATAAATACAGTACAAAAATACAAGAAACGGAAAACAGTAGTTATAGTAGGCCTGAGCTCAGCTGTAGGTGCACATTTTTATAAATCCAGCATCAAAATCAAGATCTACAACCAAACTCAAAGAACCAAAGAGAAATCATGGTGGAGAGAAAAGGAGAATTAGGGTTTCACATAATTTTGGGGCTGCAATAACTTAATAGTACAAGAGGGAGAGAGAGAGAGAGCTTTTAAGAGCTGAAATAACAAAAAACTATACTACCCTTACAACATAAGCATAATTACTTTAATATCCCCCACCAAACTCACGATGCGACTGCAATAAGCATAAAGAGTTTGCCAACAAGAAAACGAAAACGTGAAATAGAGTGTGACTTGGTAAAGAAGTCTATAATTTGCATGGAAGAATGAACAAACGGTAAAGTAATGGTGCCATGCTTGAGGTGGTGACAAGTAAGATGATAATCAATCTCGATGTGTTTGGTCTGTTCATGAAATACTGAGTTGTGAGAAATTTGAATAGAACTTTGGTTGTCACAATACATAGGAGTAGGATAAGAAAGAACAACACCCATATATGCAAGTAACCAACTAACCAAATAATATCTTTAGTAGTGGATGCCATAGCACGATACTCTGCCTCTGTAGAAGATTGAGAAACAACAGTTTGTTTCTTGCTCTTTCAAGAAATAAGAGAATCACCAAAAAAGATACAATAACTAGTAACAGACTTGTGACCTGTGGGATCATGCCCGTGATCAGCATCGGAGTATGCACGCAGCTCCAAGGAAGAAGTGGATGGAAGCAAAAGACTCTGAAATATGGTCCTTCAAGATACTTCAAGATATGAAGAACAGTTGCCCATTGTACAGTGGTAGGAGAAGCAACAAACTGACTGACAGTATGAACAACATAAGCAAAGTCTGGATTAGTGATGGTGAGGTAGACAAAACTTCCAACAATAATGCGGTATAAAGTAGGATCCGACAAAGGAGTACCATCAGAAGGAGCGTATTGAACATTTAGCTCACAAGGAGTATCAATAGTTTTAGTATCGGTAAGACGAGCACACTCAAGAATATCAGCAATGTACTTAGACTAAGAAAGAATATAACATTTGGAGAAAATGCAACTTCAATACCCAAAAAATACTGTAGAGAACCAAAATCTTTTATTTCAAATTGATGGGCTAATTCTGACTTTAATACTGCAATGACATCAATATCATCACCAGTAATAATCATATCATCAACATATAGAGAGAGTAAGATACGACCAATAGGGGTACACTTAACAAAGAGAGCCGAGTCGTGATTACTGGAGGAAAACCCAAGAAAAGTGATAACGATAAAGAACTTCTCAAACCAAGATCGAGGTGCATGTTTGAGACCATACAACGATATCTTAAGTTTACAAACTTCTCAATGATTATGAGAGACACCAGGCAGGAGAACCATATAAACTTCTTTATGCAAATCACCATTCAAGAAAGCATTCTTACATCCATCTGAGATATATGCCACTGACGAACAGATGCAACTGCAATAAGAGTACGAACTGTAGTTATCTTTGCAACAAGAGAAAAAGTCCCCTTATAATCCATACCATACTGCTGAGAAAATCTGTAATGCCCCTGCCCCTGCTCGGACAATTTTATACAATTTATGAGAGAAATTATTTATAGTATAGTACAACTGCCCACCATATGCTGCCTCTCAAAAGGTGGTTAACCAGGTTAGTGACTCTTGATCATAGGATATATTATTTATTATTATTTTATTCTTGTGTGATTCTCGATATGGGATTATTCTACTCTATCTTTACTTTTTTTTCGTGTGTGTGACATCAGCAAAGCACAAAAGCACTCCTTCACATTCGAGCAGACCCCACGTGGCGCTGCCACGTCATCATGAGTAGAGCACAGCAGCTTTTAAGCTGTTGTCTCTTTCTATCTGTGCCCCCCACTATATTCTACTAAATTACAAGTTTTGCCATCAAGCCACTTTCTTATATATATATATATATTATATACACTATTATATATATATATATATATATATATATATATATATATATATATATATATATATATATATATATATATATATATATATATATACACCTATGGGGTTATGATCAATGAGATTGATGATGGTGGCTTATAAGATCTCTTATGGGCATATGCAATTAATGATGGATTAAATATGCATAGAAGAAAGAATGCATGCATGGATGGGTTGAAAGTGACGTGGCTTGGATGAAAGAAATAATCCCACATCGTGGGTGAGGATGAGAAAAAGAGAGATTATATAGGAAAAGACAAATGATAGGGGTACCCAACGGTTAACCACCCTTTTAATGGCTGCCTGTGGTGGGCAGTTGTTAGGAGTTTATTTGTTCGCGTATTGTGCGCACGTGTAGCCGCGTGCGCAGCTGAGCCGGGCTTGGGGCGTTACAGTTGGTATCAGAGCTGACTTCAAATTGCAGTCCAACACAGTAGGAAATTAAAACTTAAAGTGCCAGTTAGAGGCAGGGTTACGTTTAGATAATGAGAGTAATTGATATATATCTGCGATTCCTCTCTAATTAGAACTAAACTTGTCTATGTTTTACAGGATGGTATTGTATTTTGGGAGAAGTTTTGATGCGCTACTTCCTGAACGAATGACTTTTTCCTTATAACTGTGATACAACTGGACATTAGATGGGCAAGTTTGCAACCAAGTATCTAGCAGATAGCCTGCAGCTAGATAAATTGAGTTTAGTATGGCAGATATGATGATCGTAAATCATATGGTAGCGCTTTCTGACTTATGATTATGATTCTCCTATATCTGAACCAGTCCCAATGTATTTTATTATTTACTAACAAGCTTGGTGTAGTCGTGTTCAATGGCGGTTAGTCTGTAACCAGACATCAATGGAGGCAAACCTGCAACTGGATATCGGAAGACAAATCTACAACCGAATGTCCAGAAGGCAAACCTGCAACTGGATATCGGAAGGCAAATCTACAACCGAATGTCCAGAAGGCAAACCTGTGATTGGATATCGGAAGGCAAGTCTGTAATCGAATGTCCAGAAGGCAAATCTGCAACTGGATGTCGAAAAAGTCAATTCGTAACCTGATGTGCAAGTAACAAGGCTGCAGTCGAACGATAAGTGAGGGCAAATGGTAGCACAAAAGTTGAGAAAGAACGATAAGACCACACCAACAAGCTCAGTACCGAGGCTAGAATTCATGACATACCAAGGAAGGCACTGGTAGAAATTAGCATAAACCATATGCCATCACTAGGAACTAATCAAGACTGGGCTCGAGGAAGGATATGTCAACAATCAACTCAATCATTCTCAGGACGCGGCAGAGTTCTCTAAGATCAGCTTATGATTAAGCAACCACCAGGAGCACGCCAATAAGAAAATCTCACCCAGACAGAGGGCAATCATGTTAACAATTCAGCAAGGTCACCAAGAGGAGCTGCTTAGGGGCTAAAGCGGCAATGTGTGACTTCGTCCATTCTAAGGAGGGAGTGGTCACCAACCAACAGGAGTCGTAATCAAGGAGTAAATCAACATCACTTGTAAACAAGAATAAAGCAAGATAATGCAACCATTGTCTACTCCAGAGCAGGAGCAGAAGAATGTCAGCATCAAATTCATGGTGGGTCTGTCCAGAACACTGAAGCATAATATGTCAACTTGGTTGAAGACCAGTTGTCGAGAATATCACTCAAGAAACTGGAGATGGTTCAGGAAAATATCTCGTAAACCATTGATGTTTGTGTTTTGTTTTCCTCTCTACTAGCAGAGTTCTGAGGACAGAACGATTCTAAGAAGGGAGTGATGTAATACCCCGCAAAAATAGCATATGTCCATTTTGCGTTGTAATCCGTGCACAGTTGAGAATTACACGTGATTATGTATTTTTTTAATAACAACTAATTTTAATTGAGAAATTTCAGATATATTACATATCCTGAACCCGATGAGGTATATTCGGAATATCTTCTCAATTAAATTGTGTGTATTGTTCTGATTAACGAGACAATCTCTGAAAAAATAATATTTTTATGACATATATTCGTATATTTTTATTTTACAAATAAATATTTTATTTATATATGAAGGTACATATACATATATGAAAATATGTATATCGTGATTGGATTGTATATGATATGATTACATGTATAAGAATCACACACACACATGATATGATTACATTTATATCGTGATTGGATTGTATATGATATGATTCGTAGGATGTGTAAGAATCACACACACAACCAAGAGTTCTCATTTTTGATCTTGATGATCAAATAAAACCTAGGGTGGAGATTTATTCCTAGTGCAAACAAATCCAAACAATATTTGAACTTCTAGGGATTTAAGTGTCAAAATCCCTACTTTTTATCCCATTTTCCTCTCTCCCACTCATCCACCGACCTACCTTCTCTCTTTCCTTCCCATTTTCGGCAGCAAAAGAAACCTAATCCCCATGGCCAAAATCCAAAAATCTCCATCTCCAATCTCAATTTTCACCCAAAAATCTCCACATCCATCTTCTTCTACTTCTTCTACTCTCCATCTTCTTCTATTTTATCACGAACTCATAACAAGAGAGATTAAGAAGGGAGATTGAGGAAGAGAGTCATGATGTTCTTGGAGTTTTGGAGAAGGAGAAGAAGAAGAGAGGAGGAGAAGGAGCTAGCTAAAGCTACAAGGAGATTCTCTTGCAAAATCAAGATGTGGGTGATCTCTCTCAACTCTAAAAATTTATTTTCTTGATGTGTATGTGAATTCTTAGCTTGTGGTAGTGTTTGGAGAATTTTATTATCATGTATGATAAAGTGAAATGCTAAGAAAAGATAGTTGTATGGTAAGAACAACTCATTTTTATAAGCTTTTGTTAAGAAGCATGCTTGTGAGGGTGAGTTTGAGAATTTCTTGCTCCCAAACGGTTCGGAATTTGGGGCTCAAATTTTGAGAAATTGTTCTTCTATGTATGTAGAGAATCCATGAAATTTTTCATAATATTTGGAAGAAATCTAATAGCCCAAACAAGTCCCCAAATTTCGGACAGTAAAATGACTGTAGAAATAGCAGCTTGAGGAATTCTGTTGTAACTTTGGAAAATCATAATTAATTATTGGTTAGGTATTTTTGGCTGAAAATTTTTGTGGAAGCTCATGTATATGGCTACTACCAAAATCCCAAATTTTACCCTTTTTCGAAGCGGTTTGATACCTCAAAATTTTTTCCAAATCTCGCTGGTTTGAGAAGACAGAACTGCAGATTTGGTTTAGAAACTGAAATTCCTCTGTGCATAAATACGTGTTTATTTATGATATTGCTATGAACTTTTGGGAGTATCTTTTGGTATGAGTCTATTTGTTGATTCTCAAATTTTAGAATTTTTAGAGATCATTTGATGAGGTTTCAAAAATAAACCGTATATAGTGGTATAAACCCTGCCGAAAGAGTAGCTAAATTTGTATGCTATGTTTGAGGAGTCATAACTCATTGTGTGATATGAATCTGAATTTGAATTCTGGACACAATAGAATGGTATATGTCTGGATTAAAAATCTCAAACTTCAAGAGCATCGGACTCAAGGTTGATTTATTATCGAATTTCAATGTGAACTAGGTTCAGCTGAGTACAATTTGATTAGTCTGCGAAGATGGGAAATTCTGGAATGATTTGTTAAGAATTTGGGAATTTGACCAACTAGAGATTTTTAGTAGGGAGTCATAGATTTCTAACCCATTTGAAATTTTGTAATTCTAGTTTTTAGGTTAACAGTTATGATTTTCCAAAGACTAGGGCAGATCCAGCCTAGTCGAAGCCCTGTTTATTGCAGAATCAACCTTTTCCCTGTTTGCGCACCGGATGGAATTCAGTGTTTTCGACGAATTTAATAATTGAATCTGAGAATGTGTTCAACTAGAAAGTTGTAGTAGACACTCCCATCTTTCCATAGGACCCAGAATCGAGTAATTCCGATGAGTGGGCAAACTTTTATGATATCGGAAA
Organism: Hemerocallis citrina; assembly: GCA_017893485.1. Lineage (NCBI taxonomy): Eukaryota > Viridiplantae > Streptophyta > Magnoliopsida > Asparagales > Asphodelaceae > Hemerocallis > Hemerocallis citrina. The sequence goes on along the minus strand of CM030360.1, from coordinate 189,965,582 downwards.
GGTGCAGCGAGTGCATGAAGGAACATACAACTAGAATTATATGAGGTTTATATGGTGTCCAGATGATCGAATTTGAGAAAATGGTTAAATGGAAAGTTTTAAACTAGGGTCTTAGCCTCCCAGAATGGGTAGTGACAAGCAATTCCGACTTGTGTGCTGAAAGTTATAGACGTTGCAAGTTTAGCAACCTGTTGTTTAGTTTGACTTCGAGCTTAAGTTAGCTCGGGGAATTGAGTTCTTTAAAGAATTGAGGGAGTCATCCACTAGGAGATTTTAGTGGATCTCCCTACCCTTTTAGAAAGTCTGATTATGTTAGATTCCGATGAGCGTAGCTTGAGTTACAGCTACTGCTATTTCTTGAACTATTCTATCGGACAATTGATGAGGAACCCTCTGCATACTGCAGTATGGTGATCATAAGCTATTGAGTCTCAAAAAGATGTTTTAGCATTTCATCTGGTACTTAGACTAGTTCCTGTGCTTAGTACTCATGGTGGACATGAGTAAGTTGGGTTATAGCTCTGGTCGAGTTGTGATCAGTGTCTCGATGCCTGAGTCTGTCAAATGGTCAGGAATTTGTGATTATGTGTGTGCTTACCTTCATTTGAATTATATTGCATCCTTAGGGCGCCGTTGGACTACTCGCTGAAGGTCACGGGTCGGGATTATTTGGTCACTGACCTGTGAAGGTATTGGGAATCAGTGGCTGTGATTCTCGTGATGATTATTATTTTGACAGACCAGCCAGGTTCGACATTGATTGTTCAACACCATGTATGATTTTGGATAACCATATGTTTTCAGTAAACTGCATTGATTAGGCTTCCTTATTTTTGTTTTGCTTGAAGACCGAATTAGTGTTAGGGGTGATTCCCTATAATCCGATTCATTCTGAGAGTTGGCAGTAGGTGATGATGACCATGAGATTGTCTCTTCCTGTTATTAGGGATACGTGCTGCAGTGCATATCTTGCACTGTTGATTTTTGAAGTACCGTGGTAAGAACAGGATGTCGATTTCCTGGCAGATAGGGGGTTTTAGACCATCGAGGCCGTCATGTTCTATCTGGTGGACACGAACGGATCATATTGGATCTTCTGCATAATGAATATGCTGCAGTGTATTTTGGGTTCGTCATGGCTTTTGAGTGGGGTCCGGGCGCCGGGCACTAGTGGCAAACCGAGACACCACTAAGTGACTGCAGAATGGATGTGACTGATTAATTTGCAATCTCCTCAGCCACGCTATACTATCAAGAACAAGAAGCGTACAATAATAGAATGCATTACATGGTGAGGGTTCGAATCCCTGAAACTGTAGAAACGGCTTGATCTTGGGCACATGTAGTATGGGATGCATGTGTGTCCAGAGTCTTGCTGACATTAGATTAAGTGCATCTGTTATGTACTGTGTGTTTGTAATAGACTTCAGGTCATGGCATACACGAACACTAGAAAATCAGGATACACGTTCTTTTCCATTCAAGATGAATTGTGGGTGTGATAGTTGGAGATCGCTGTTTTCTTATTAGCATTGCGTCAGTAGAATTACTGACGTGCCCACTTAATTAGGTACCGGATACTGGGTCGTGAGGGCAGGAGAGCCAGGCCTATAGGGCATCCAAGTGGGGTGGCATTGTACATGCCTATCATTCAAGCGGGTGCAGAAATGTCAGAGTCGCGCAGCAGAAGGCTCAAGCCGAAGGGCAAGTCCCAGGGAGACAGATAGACCACTCAACGGGATTTCGGTAGTGATCAATCAATTGCCGATCTGGAAGACAGCCGATAGCTTCGCAAGAAGGGTTTTTGAATATTTCTGTAATCAGTTGTATAAGTTTACGTAATTTGTATTCTTTGTTCAAGGACGAATTAATATTGTAACTGATGATGTAATTACTCTGATGACAATAAAGGTTTTTAAATTTCCATGTTATTTACTGTATTGAGATGCATTTGAAGGCAAAGATTCTGGTTGTGTCACGGATGTCCGATTACGGGGATCTGGGGCGTTACATGAAAAATCATTAAAAGGGCTAGTTGTTCAATGGATCACATGCATGCCACATAATCAATTGCTCATATCCATATATATATATATATATATATATATATATATATATATATATATATATATATAAATTACGGGGTGTTACATACACCAACTTCAGAAATCAGCGTCCTCGCTGAGCACATGGCATGCACAATCTAGTGCAGGATCTACTTTCTAGCCGTTGTGGAGCATTTGCTCTTCTATCTGCCCGATTATTCATGATCTCAGAATCCACCGCTCGTTCAATCATAATCCCGAATTTAATTGAGCTGCCCTCCTATCCGCCTGACCAATCATGATCCCGAAATTCATCGCCCGATCAATCACAGTCCTGAATTTAATTAAGGGTTCACTACAGTCCTGGAATCCACCGCCCGACTGGGTCTATAGTCCTGGAATCCATCGCTTGACTGGGTCTATAGTCCCGAAATCCACCGTCCGATTATATAGACATGCACCACACTCTGTGTCGAAAGTTGGCTCTGATACCATTTGTAACACTCCTGCCCCAGGCTCAGACAATTTATACAATTTACCAGACAAATTATTTATACTATAGTACAATTGCCCACCATAGGTTGCCTCTCAAAAGGTGGTTAACCGGATCAGTGACTCTTGATCATAGGCATTATTATTTACTATTATTTTTATTCTAGTTCAATCCCGATATGGGACTATTCTAAATCACATACCCTCTCTCTTCCGTGACACACAGCAGCCCCCCCCCAAAGGTGGGCCCCATGCGCCACGTCAGCGCATTTAGATAGCATGCACTGTCTTCTCAAACTCTAGGTGGGCCCCTCACTGACGCAGCGGTGACTCACCCTCAAACAACAACAATAACTACTGCTCTGTTCTTCAGCCCGGGGGCTGTGGGCCCCCCTCTATCTCCTCTTTAATACAATTTACATTTTTTCCATTCACTTCCTATATATATATATATATATATATATATATATATATATATATATATATATAGGGAGCCTTTCGGTTGAGAACTAATTTGGTGGGAATCCCGTGAGAACTTATAGAGTAGACCCCCCATGAAAAATCCGAACCGGCCATCTCGCTCTACTCACCTTAGATGGCATAACAAAAAGAAATCAAGTAATTTGAAGTTCATTTGCCTAGGATTTACATCATCGCAAAATTGTATGGCTGAAAATTCTACTCCATTTGATGGATGGGCAAATGAACTTCAAATTACTTGATTTCTTTATGTAATTCTATCTAAGGTGTGTAGAACAAGATGGTCAGTTCGAAATTTTCGGGGGGGGGGGGGGGGGGGGGCTACTCTGTGAGTTCTCACAGAGTTCTCACCAAAATTAGTTCTTAACCGAAGGGCTCCCATATATATATATATTTTTGAAATTACGGGGTGTTACAAAATCCCTTAGCAATAAATCTAGCTTTATACTGGTCCATCAGACTTTGTCTTGATTTTATAAACCCAACGAGAACCGACAGTACTTTTACCATAAGGTAAATGTACCAAATCCCAAGTGTCTGTCTTTTGCAAGGCAGAAAGTTCTTCATTCATAGCATGCTGCCAATGGGGGTCAAGAACTGCCTCTTTGTAGGATAAGGGCTTATCATCAATGAATGAAAGAAACATAATATCGTGACCTCCTTTTGTAACAACTAGAGAAGGTCCCCATACATCATAATGGATTAACTCAAATGGTGCAGACGAGCAAGAAGTACTTCGATTAAAAGGCAAGACAGTGAATTTGGTAAGTTTACAACCACTGCAATCAGAAATATCATGTGTTTGCAAATTTCCTAAGGTTCATGTAGAAGCTAAGAATTTTAAACGGGAAGCTGAAACATGATCAAAACGTGAATGCCATAAATAGAAACTAGAGGATGAGGGACACAAACGGTATGAGGACAAATCAACACTAGGAGTTGCAAATACTGGTTACCTCAGCTCATCCAAAACATATAATCCCCCCTTCTACGACCTGTCTCAATTAGCTTATGGGACTGCGGATCCTGCACATAACAAGAGGTATAAGAAAATATTACTGTGGTAACCAGAATCACACAACTGACTAAGAGATACAAGATTGAGCGTAAGCTTAGGAATGTGGTAGATCAGGAAGAGATAAATAAGGTGTGACAACGGAACCAATTCCGGCTACTGGCATATGTGTACCATCATCAGTCATAACAGACACAGATGATGTAGGATGCAAAGAAACAAAGAATTTTGAATCAGATGGCATATGGTGTGAAACTCCAGAATCCGAAACCCATGTGGAGGAAGTCATACCTGAGGAACTAGATGGTAGCTGACAAATTAGTGAAGAGACAGACATATCATGCGATTGTGTAGCAAGGAGTTTCTGAAACTTCTCAGAAATGGCTGCGAGTGTAGAATTAAATGATGATGCTTTAAAATATGAGAAGTCTGACTGCGATATGGCTGCTGCAGTGCTAAATTATTGCTTTTGTTGATGTTGTTGTTGTGCTCGATTCAATAGCTTAGGACATTGAGCCTTCTAGTGACCCCTTTGTTTGCCAAAATTGCACTTACCCATCTCAACCTTTGAGATTTTGAATGCAAACAAACTTGTAATTTTGCAAATTCTAACAAACTTTCAAATTGCCAATACAAACACCCTTCAAGATCACAACTTCTTGCAAATTCTAAAAGAACTCCCAAACTGCACAAAATACACACAAATTGCCCACTTCAATTCAACCATAAAGATCCCAGCTGATTGGTCACACCTTTGATTGAGGCAGACCAAAGAAAAATATTCCTTTTAATCACCTTTCAAACTCCATGAGTTTCTAAATTAGTCACTCTAAAATTCACATATTCCATGTTCACCACATAAAAATAAAATCTCTAGACTACCACTTCTTCTTCTTCTCACTTAAAAGAAAAAGGCTAAATTTGAAAAAAAAAACCCCTAAGCTATCCCCTTTATGCTAGAAAACCTCACTTAACTTTTTTTTTGCGCAACTATACTTGAGTATGGTTGCAAAACACCTGTAATGCCCCGATTTTCATACACTGGAAAACCGTGACATAAACCAGAATCTTTCCTTCAATTAGCCACCACAATACACAGAAAAATAAAAAAATTTAAAAACTTTTTATTGAACACAAATGTATTACAAGTCCGAATGTTACAAAATTGCAATACATTACAACAGTGTTACAATAATTCCTTTACAATCCCAAGTGTTACAACTTTCAACAATTTACATCAGAGTAGAATGAATAAAGAACAATACTTGGTAGCTCACTTGGATGCTTTCCAACAATAAATAAATTACAACAATTGTTACAAAAGAAACAATAGTAATCAACATATATTACAGCGGAAACTTAAATAAAATTGACTCCTGCTTCTCTTGCCTTGAGTCCTCCTGAATCATGTACCTGTACTTCTGCAATCCAGTACCTGTAATCTTGTAATCCAGTACCTATAGAAGTGGGGACGTCAGTACATATACTGACGCTTTAAGGCTGATGACTAGCAGCGATTCTCAACTTTAAGCAAACAGATTGATAAAAAGAGAAACGTGTATATGTAGTTGATGTGTCAGTGTATGCTATGACTTAGACTCTAGTGCAAGACTTATTAATGCAAGGATGCTCTTATTCTAATGCAAGCAAGAATCTGGAGTCGTATGCATCCCATAACTACATACATCCATATCAAGCCGTTCTCCATATATAGGGATTTGAACCCGAGTTATGAATTTCTAGTTTTGTACACAACCTGTTTCTGACAGATACAACATGCTTGATGAGGTTGCAGACGTGGTCAAGTCTCACAAATGCAGTACGCTCGTGGTGTCTATGTTTGCCACTACTACCCGGGTACCGAACCTCACTAAAAAACTAGACGAACCTTCGGAGTTAACTACAACACAGGTTAGCTCGAAGCATCTCCTGTGGCCCCCTAGCTCATAGACCGTAGTCTATGGCCTGTTCGCTTCTCCGACATAGAACATGACGAAGTTCCGGGGGTCCATCCCCTAGCTCTGCCCGCCCTTATCATTACACTTCAGGAATTAACAGTGTGAGATACGCAACCCGTGCTCCCAACTCGTAAGAAGCCACCATACGTATCCCTTTGACAGGAAGGTACAACTCAATACACCACCTAGTGTCGGCCTATAGGACGAGTTGGGTCATAAGGTATCACCCCTAATACCAACTCCTCTCTTGGCGAGAAAAAGATAATAAATATAGGTTAAGTAGTAATAGCCATAAGTTACTACCCTAACAATGTCACTAACCCTAAACAAACTGAGGGATGAAAATAGAACTTACACAACATGCTAAGTCTTAAGTTAGACTTCGCAAGATAACTCTACTAGGTGCTCAACCTAGACTTACTAGAATCCCTAAGGATCTGGTTCATGGCCTATCGATCCAAGATCCCGACAATACGAACGTATTCGCATGCTACTACCCCGAACTTGAATTTCGTCAACACTCCGGTTCGCAATCAACCAACTCGGTTAAGATCTGACAGTACATGCAAAGTGACTCGTCCACAGTCCCTTAGGAGCAAGGTAAACACACGTCTTAATAGTCGATAGCCCCTAGGGCAATGATATCATTCTAGATGAGCACAACAAACTGCGTACTAGATAATAAGCTACATACGAGTAAACAAAATACATACGAGCTAAACAAGCTACGTATGAAACCAACAACTACATACGAGCCAGGCGAGCTGCGTATGAGACAACAACATACATACGAGCCAAATAAGTTATGTATGAGACCAACAGCCATAAGGGCCAAGCGAGCCACGTATGAGACAAAAACATACATACGAGCCAAATAAGCTACCTATGAGATCACAGCTACATACGGGCCAGGCGAGCCGCGTATGAGCAAAACACATATAAAAACAACCATACAGGTATTCAAACGTGCTTACTAGCAAAACTTGATCTTCTATAACTAGAAGCAACAGAAGAATTTAATAACAGTCTAAAATAGGCATACTTCCAATGAGAAGCCCAAAAGCGATATAAAAACCTTCCGACTGCCTAGAAGCAACTAGTGCTGCGTTTATCGAAATTTGACTAGAAAGGTGGGAACATCTCCTGCAACTCTCTAGTTGAACACTTTTTCAGATTCTGTGAGGAGTTCCAAATTCCTGACCTCGAACACATGCCAACTGTTAACCAAAGATAGCCCAAGCTATAACAAAGCTGAAACTTTGAGAGTTTGTAACTTTTGATCTACTTGTCGGAATCTAACGAAATTGGAAAATTTGGAAAGGTGGAAAAATCTACTACAACTCTCTAGTTGACAACTTTCTCAGATTCCATAAGGAATTCCAAATTCCTGACCTCGAACACACGCAAATGCTAACAAAAGACAACAAAGGCTATAACAAAGCTGAAACTTTGAGAGCTTGTAACTTTTGCTCTACTTATCGGAATCTAACGAAACTGGACAATTTGGAAAGGTGGGAACATCTACTACAACTCTCTAGTTGACCACTTCCTCAGATTCCGTAAGAAATTTCAAATTCCTGACCTCGAACACACGCAAACAGTTAACCAAATTATAGAATTTCAACAAAAAGCTGAAACTTCTATAGCTTGTAACTTTTGCTCTACTTGTCGGAATCTAACTAAATCATACAATTTAGAAAGGTGGGAACATATACTATAACTCTAGTTAACGAAAACAGCAGGTTCCCTTAACAAATCTGAACTTTGAAAGCACATAACTTCTACTCTGCTTATCGGAATCTAACCAAATAGGACAATTTGGAAAGGTGAGAGACTCTACTACAGCTCTCTAGTTGAAAACTTTCCCAAATTTATAAAGTAAAAGACTAAAAAACAACAGACAATCAAAACAGCGAGCACTCTCAGCCCAACCTGGCTGCTGTGTTTTTGTAAAGGCCATAACTCCTACTCCTCTTATCAGAATCTAACCAAATAGGTCAATTCGGAAAAGTGAGAGTGTCTACTAAAAATCTCTAGTTGGTCTCCTCCTAATATTCAGCAAGTAAGACACTTGAAAACAACAAAGAAGCAAAACAGTGAGTGCTTCAGCCAAAGCTGACTGTATTGTTTTGCAAAGGCCATAACTCCTACTCCGCTTGTCGGAATCTAACCAAATAGGGCAATTAAGAAAGTTGAGAATGTTACTAAAACTCTCTAGTTGGTCACTTCCTCTGATTCCGCAAGTAAGACACTCAAAAATAACAAGGAAGCAAAACAGTGAGCGCTTCAGCCAAAGTGGACTGCGCTGTTTTGCAAAGGCCATAACTTTTGCGCCTCTTATCAGAGTCTAACCAAATCGGGCATTTTGGAAAGGTGAGAATGTCTACTACAACTTCCTAGTTGGTCACATTTCCAAATTCCTTAAGGAACACCAAGTTCCAGCCCCCCGAACCTAGACCGTCGTTCACCCCCAAAACAGCAAGTGCTGTCTTTTTCCCGCGCTCACTGTTTTGGGGGAAACGGTCGTTTCACCCATCAAAACAACTTCGAAAGTTCCACTAAAATTTGAGCACGCTAATAACACATATAAGAACCACTAAAATTAATTTCGGATCAAAATTCCATCCTTTACATAGTTAAACAAATCTAACCCTAAAATGACAAAAAATGAATCTTTACGATTCTATTTTGTGTTCTACGGCTTCAAACTTCATATGAACATGAAATTAACTCAATACAACAACATACAACAATAATGACCCTAATAATAAGTAAAACAACCATGAGAATGAGAAACCCCCACCCAAAAATGGTTGGAAGAACTTGCTAGCTATCCTTCTTCTCCTTGGTCCTTGTTCTTGCTCCTCTTCAAAGAGAACTCATGAACCCTAACCCCTCTTTTGATTTTATTTGATCTCTCTTTTCTTTTCTTTTATTCTCAATCTTTCTCTTTTCTAAAATAAAAACCAATAGAAGAAGTAGGAGAAGTGAAATGAGATGAGAGTGAGAAGAGATGGAGGAAACAAAATGAAAGGGCTTTCCCCTGGAAATGTTGGCCGGCCATTGATATAGGAGAGGGAGAGAGAGAGATGTGGATGAGAGAGAGCCACTTGTCTCTCTCTCTTGTGGCTTTCAAAAATTTGGATCCTTTCGTAAATTTTAATTTACAATCAAACCCAATTAATTTGCAGTCAACACCCAAAATCATCTCCGACCTTTCATTTTGATCATGATTGATCAAAATAAGAGGTATTTTTCCAAATCACATACTACATGATTTTGTACAAACGTACAAAATCGTTACGATTCAACTACGTACATATATCTGATTATACAGATAATTTTTATTAGTTAAAGCGAATAATCTGTACAAAAATAATTAAATTCCGAGAAATAAAAATAAATTAATTTATTACCGGCTCGGAAGATTCTAGTATCAATTTGATACAAATCAGTCATACACTGACTAGTATATATACATAAATAATGTTTATTAACAAAACCGGGTGATATCCACCAAAAATATTTCATTTAGGAAAATAATAATAAAATAGTTTTTTTTAATATCTGCCCAGAATTTTCCAGATTTTTTCTCAAAAACGCATTTTTCAAGATTTTGTACAAGTGCACAAAATTTATACAATACCTGTTTATACTTACTAGTATATATATCCAGATAACTTTTTATTAGAAAAACCAAGTAATTTATATAAAAATATTTTAACTTTAAAAATAATAATTATATAAATATAATATCCGTCTGGGATATTACAAAACCCCCATGAAGTATATTTTCAAAAAACCACATCTAACTTTTCTGCTTGTATTAAATAACTCCATTCATCTTTGCAAGTTGGTTCAGAAAATATTATGCATATTTCTCATTATTTAAAAAAAAACCTCACTCAACTTTAGTAGAAAGCTTATGCCGTCAGAGTGGATTTTTTGCAACTATACTTGAGTGTGGTTTTCTACGTTAAAAAAAATTCAGTGAGATTTTCTGCATAAAAGAAATAGTTCAAGAGGATTTTTTTTTCAAATTTAGCCAAAAAAAAAAAAAACCCGACAACCCAAAACAAAACTCAACAACGAACAACTAGACTACTTCTTTCTTCTTATTCTTCTCCAAGACAACAATACTATCTCTCATCCTACCAATCTCCTTCCTGAGGTTTTTTGCCTACATAGGCCACTTTTGAAAATATTTGCATTTTTGGGCCACTTGCCAAACTATTAGCGTTTTTGGCTACTTTGTGCCACGTCAGCAGCGTCCGCTATTCCCAATAGGGGCCTCTTCATTTAGAGGTCGTTAATGAGAATAGCGACCTATGTTTTAATTTTTTTTTGAAATTTTTGTTTTTCGTCGCTATTCCTATTAGCAACCTTAGTATAATGAGGTCGCTGGGGAGATTATGATTCCTACTGATACTAAGATCGCTATTCTCAATAGTGACCTCAGTTTTAAATTTTTGGAAAAAACTTTTTAGGAATCGCTAAGTGTCTCAATACATTTATTCAAGCTCACTAACCTCATTATACTAAGGTCGCTAGTGGAATAGCGACAGCAAACAAAAAATTCAAAAAAAATTAAAATATAGGTCGCTATTCCCATTAACGACCTCTAAATGAAGAGGCCGCTATTGGGAATAGCGGCCGCTGCTGACGTGGCACAAAGTAGCCCAAAAGCGCTAATAGTTGGGGAACTGGCCCAAAAACGCGAATATTTTCAAAAAGTGGCCTATGACAGCAAAAAATTCCTCCTTCCTGGCTTCGTCATTCACCTTCTCCAACTCTCCAACTTTCACTCTCAACACCAGATCACCACTCAACTATTTCTTCTTTACCTTCTTCTTTTTCTTCTTAACCCATAAACTCAACTCAAATCAAAACTTACAGCTGCAATGGAGTGGCAGCAGCAGCAATAGGGAGAGGAGGACTATCGGGTTCCGGATTGCTTGGAGAAAGTGGGGATTCGCCAGCGAGCTTGGAGGAAATGACGGCAACAAGCAATAGCGGCAAAGCAATAGCAGTAAGAATCAAAGCTATAATACTGTTACCGCTGAATCTGGTGTGGGGGTAAACAGATAGAATTTGTGGGTTCGTGGAAAAACCTGAATAGCGAGTCCGAACCTGTTCGTCGGAGTTGGGCTGTTGAGCTCCCGCCGTACACCTGCAAGGAAAGTGCGAAACACCGGGGTTGATCCCGGCGACGCACCCTCCGACGCTCTTGTCAGTAACCAGTGATGATTAAAAAAGAGCTTAAGTTGGCAAAAAAGTGATTAACCTGTAACAGTGGTAGGTGGGGGGTATTTATAGTCGCCGTTGGGATCAGATTAGGAATGTGATTCATGTGATCTGATAAGGCGTAAAATCCTCGTAATCAGATTAGGAATGTAATCCCTTAATTCCCGGTGAGAGGATAGTCGCGAATCAGGCCCGTTGATTTGGTTCAATCAGAGACCCTAATTCTATCCTGTCGGATTGGGTTTGTATCGGGTCGGGACCCGTACCCAGTTGAGGTGGATCCGTTCGCGGGTTATTGGATCGGTGAGAAGGAGACCCAGTACCCGCTTTGGACCCGTTAGTAGGTGAAATTACCGTTTTACCCCTGAGCTTTAAGATTCGTCTCCGATGTGAACGGTCCCGATTTAATCCTATTTTTAGCCATATCACGAGCCCCCCACTCCTAGAGACTGAGTTTTTCAGTCTTTGAGGAGTAGTTTTACTGTTCTAATGGCGTACGAGATTTTATCGGTGTTCTTAAGGGAGTTTTGGATCTTGCTTGGGGTGTAACGGTGTTATTCTGGGCTTGTAAAATGCCCAAAAGTATTCTCAGAATTTTCTGGATTTTTGGTGATTTTTCCAGATTTTTCTGAATTTTTTCTCATTTTTTGAATTTTTTATTCATTTTCCGAATTAAATAATTAATTATCGAAAATATTAATTAATTATTCTAATTTAATAATTATTTTTCCAGAATTTTAAAATAATTTTTCTGAATTAATAATTATTTTTAGAATTTTTAATTAATTTTTTTTCGATTTTTTAAATATTTTTTCCGATTTTTTAAATAAAAAAACAAACAAATAAATAAATAAATAAATTAAATATTACCTGACACGTGGTGCGATCTGTGCCGTCGGATCTCGGCACGATTCTCGAGGAGGCGCGTATCCCAAAAGATCGTTATTTTGTCGTTTTGTGGAGACGTGGCGTGATCTGAGCCGTTCATCAACTCTTGCGCGATTTTCGCGAAGATCCAATGGTGGGAGTTGTTCGGTATCGTTTTTCTTCACTTTTCAGCTCGAATGGGGACTTGCTCGGTCAGCGGACCGGGGGTGACGCCCAATTTCGCGCAGCTCGGATCCGATCCCGGAGCCAACCACTGAGGTGAAGCCACGTGGCATAATTTTTTTTTTCTTTTCTGTTCGTCCCTGCTCTTCTTCGTTGTTTTCTTCTTCTTCCTTCGTCTCAGTCTTCGACCCAATCGTGCTTCCGACCCCGACTCCGTCTCCGTCTCTGAGAGCGCCATTGAAGCTCGGCGAGGAGGACGGCAACGGCGAGAGTTTTGTGGAGTTCGGAAGAGAGGCGACGAGCGGAGTGGGGCTCGTCGGAGGTGGAGCTCGGCACTGTAGCGGAGACGAAGGTGGAGCTCTTGAGCTTGGTGGGGAAGAGCTCGACAAAGAGGAGGCACGGCGAATCGTGGAGCTCGCTCGAGGTGGGAGCTCGACGGAGCTTGAGTTCGGCGATCGAGGTTGGCAGAGGAGCTCGTAGCTCAGTCGATGAGCTCGGTGGGAGGAAGCTCGACGAAGGGAAGGCACGGCGAACGTGGAGCTCGGCCATGGTGGAGCTCGCTCGAGGTGGGAGCTCGACGGAGCTTGAGTTCGGCGATGGAGGTTGGCAAAGGAGCTTGAAGAGGCCATGGCGGAGCTTGGAGAGCTCGGAGCTTGGAAATGCTCGGCACAGCGGTCGATGGTGTGGTTGGTGCTCGGCATGGAGTTGGTTCGGAGCTCGTTCACGTGCTTGGTCGAGGGAGGAGTGAGAGGTGGAGCTCGGCCATGGAATGGGAGCTCGGAGTCGATGAGAGCTCGTGCTCGTGAAGGTTTGAGCTTGGCAACGATAGGTTCGGCGAGAGTAAGAGCTCATTTTTGGAGGTGGGCGACCGAAGACGAACTCGGCAGTGGAGGAGAGAAGCTTTCGGGGCTTTTGGCTTCTTCTTTTTCTGTTTTGGCGGGAGAGTGGAGAAGAAGAGGGTGATGCGGGGTTCGGGTTTGGGTCCCTAACGGGTCTGAACCCGACCCACGTGCTCTTTTTTTTTTCTTTTTCTCTTCTCTTCTCTTCTCTTCTCTCCTCCTTCCTTGCTGCTTGGCAGATGCGTCTTGTTCGGCAGATCTGAGCACGGATTTTGAGGTGCATTTTTGCCACTTTGCAGCTCGGTAGGGCAGTAGCTCGGATGGTAGATCCGAGCTACGTGGCTCGATCTGGGCCGTTGGATGGTGGCACGGATCTCGAGATGGCTCAGTTCCCAAGAAAACGCTATCTTGTCGTTTAGCAACGCTGGCAAGATCTGGGCCGTCTGATCGAGATCTTACACGAATATTGAGGGGAAAGTGATTTTTCTCCGTTTTTAGGCTCGGATGGGCACTTGCTCGGTTAGCCGACCGAGCTCTTTGATGTTGGGGCTCGGATGGGAAGAGCTCGGATTCTTCCTCGCGCGAGTGGCTCGGCTCGGATTTCCGAGCTTATTCGGCGCAGCTGTATTGAGATCCACTTTCCCGGTGCTAGGGAGGTCCGATCGGGGCGTGCGACCCCTTGTTTCGAAGCTAGTTCGAAGATCTACAACTTCTTTAGGAGTGGGATGAAGATTCACCCTCCTTCATGGTCAAAATATCCCCGCAACATGCTTGTCTTCATGAAGTTGATAAGTACTTTGGTCTTGGGGATTTTGGAAGAGGAGCTCCGCTCCTAGGGATAGAGAAGATGTGCTAGGGGGACCCTTGTGCTAGGAAGACCCTTGTAAGATGTGCTAGGGAGATCCTTGTGCTAGGAAGACCCTTGGGCTAGGAAGACCCTTGTAGGATGTGCTAGGAAGACCCTAGGGGCGAAGAAGAGGCGCGAGTGGGTTGGATCGCTAGTCGCTCAGCTCGGAATACCGAGCGACGCTGAGCGATCTGAGCCGTTGGATCTCAGCGCGGATCTCGAGGCGGGCACAGTTTTCAAGAAAACACTATCTTGTTGTTTAGTGCTGCTGGAGCGATCTGAGCCGTTGATCTCAGTGCAGATCTCGAGGCGGGCACAGTCTTCAAGAAAACACTATCTTGTCGTTTAGTGCTGCTGGAGCGATCTGAGCCGTTTGATCGAAATCTTACGCGAATGTTGAGGGAAAAGTGATTTTTCTCCGTTTTGAGGCTCGGATGGGCACTTGCTCGGTTAGCCGACCGGGCTCTGTGATGTTGGTGTCGGATCGGCACTTGCTCGGCATCCGAGCGGAGGGAAGAGCTCGGCTCTGGAAGAGAGCTATTTGTCAGACAAGTGTGAGGAGGAACTCTAGGAGAGAGTTGTGCTCCAAACTTGTCGAGGAGAGGTCCATCTTGGAGGCGAGCAGAGTGAAGAGCTCGGCTCTGGAAGAGAGCCATTTGTGAGACGAGTTTGAGGAGCAACTCTTGGAGAGAGTTGTGCTCCAAACTTGTCAAGGAGAGGTCCGTCTTAGAGGCGAGCGGAGTGAAGAGCTCGGCTCTGGAAGAGAGCCATTTGTGAGACGAGTTTGAGGAGCAACTCTTGGAGAGAGTTGTGAGCTCCGAACTCGTTGAGCAGAGGTCCGCTTCGGAGGCGAGTGGAGTGAAGAGCTCGGCTCTAGGAGAGAGCCATCTGGAAGACGAGTTTTGAGGAGCAACTCTAGGGGAGAGTTGTGCTCCGAACTCGTTGAGAAGAGGTCCGCTTCGGAGGCAAGCGGAGTGAAGAGCTCGGCTCATGGGAAGAGCCATTTGTGAGACAAGTTTCAGGAGGAACTCTAGGAGAGAGTTGTGCTCCGAACTCGTTTGAGAAGAGGTCCGCTTTGGAGGTGAGCGGAGCGAAGAGCTCGGCTCTGGAAGAGAGCCATTTGTGAGACGAGTTTGAGGAGAAACTCTTGGAGAGAGTTGTGAGCTCCGAACTCGTTGAGCAGAGGTCCGCTTCGGTGGTGAGCGGAGTGAAGAGCTCGGCTCTAGGAGAGAGCCATCTGGAAGACGAGTTTTGAGGAGCAACTCTAGGGGAGAGTTGTGCTCCGAACTCGTTGAGAAGAGGTCCGCTTCGGAGGCAAGCGGAGTGAAGAGCTCGGCTCATGGGAAGAGCCATTTGTGAGACAAGTTTGAGGAGGAACTCTAGGAGAGAGTTGTGCTCCGAACTCGTTTGAGAAGAGGTCCGCTTTGGAGGTGAGCGGAGCGAAGAGCTCGGCTCTAGGAGAGAGCCATCTGGAAGATGAGTTTTGAGGAGCAACTCTAGGGGAGAGTTGTGCTCCGAACTCGTTGAGAAGAGGTCTGCTTCGGAGGCGAGCGGAGTGAAGAGCTCGGCTCATGGGAAGAGCCATTTGTGAGACAAGTTTGAGGAGGAACTCTAGGAGAGAATTGTGCTCCGAACTCGTTGAGAAGAGGTCCGCTTCGGAGGTGAGCGGAGTGAAGAGCTCGGCTCTAGGAAAGAGCCATCTGGAAGACGAGTTTTGAGGAGCAACTCTAGGGGAGAGTTGTGCTCCGAACTCGTTGAGAAGAGGTCCGCTTCGGAGGCGAGCAGAGTGAAGAGCTCGGCTCTGGAAGAGAGCCATTTGTGAGACGAGTGTGAGGAGCAACTCTAGGGGAGAGCTTTAGCTCCGAACTCGCTGCTTATGTGAGAGAATCAATGGTTGTGGGAGCAATTTCGAATGGCGAACCACTTCTAACTCGCTGAAGAGCAAGTTATTTGAAGCAGAATCGAGCCAAGTGTTGGACTTCGAACCATCGGTAGAGGTAGTCAACGGTCGTGGAAGCAATTCCGAATGGCGAACCACTTCTAACCCACTGAAGAGCAGGTTATTTGAAGAGGAATCGAGCCAAGTGTTGGACTCCGAACCATCGGTAGAGGTAGTCAACGGTTGTGGGACCAATTCCGAATGGCGAACCACTTCTAACCCGCTGAAGAGCAGGTTATTTGAAGAGGAATCGAGCCAAGTGTTGGACTCCGAACCATCGGTAGAGGTAGTCAACGGTTGTGGGAGCAATTCCGAATGGCGAACCACTTCTAACCCGCTGAAGAGCAGGTTATTTGAAGAGGAATTGAGCCAAGTGTTGGACTCCGAACCATCGGTAGAGGTAGAGATGAAGCAAGAGCAACAAATTCCAATGAAAAAACGTAAAGTTTTATTGAAATAAACTAAGTGGCTGCTTCAATATGGCGAGCCCTTATTACATGCTATTGGCCGGATTACAAGCATCGACCTTATTAAAAATCAAGATCCTCGGTGAAGACCTCTTGGGAAGAGCCGGGAGGTTCTGAGTCTTAAAGCTCGGCGGGCCCTTCGGTTCGTTTGATGGCTCCTCAGGGGGGAAGCTTGGCCCCCTCTTTTTGGATGAACTTGGTCAGGTGCCCCCGCTGTATGAGTTCTTCGATCTCCTCCTTCAGAGCCCGACAATCTTCCGTGTCGTGGCCGTGGTCCCTATGAAAGCGGCACCACTTATCCTTGTTCCTCTTCTTGCCAGGTGTATTCATTCTCGGGGGAGCGCAGAGGAGCCCTTCCTTATCCACCTCCATAAGAACTTCTGATATATTGGCAATGAGGGGGGTGAACTTCTCAAACCGAGGAGTCGGGCGACGCTGTCCATTGCCGTCCTTCTGGGATTTTTGGGAGCCCTCTTCGCTTGTGCTCTTCCGTTTGTTCCCGGAAGATGTCTCCTCAAAGCCCGGGAGATTCTCGGCTTCTTCAGCCCGAATGTACTTCTCACTCTTAAGAAGGAGGTCGGCGAAATTATGTGGGGGCTTCTTGGCAAGGGAGGAGCGAAGGCTAGAATTGAGAACGTTGGATTGGAATGCGACAGTCGCAACCGATTGGTCGAGGGAGGCGATCGATCTGACATCTGTAGTGAACCTCCTCACATAGTCCCTCAACTTCTCTCCCCTTTCTTGATAGAGGTGGAGCAATGAGAGGCTGGTCTTCTCCGTGCGTCTGCTACTCGTGAAGTGGGTGATGAAGAGGGTCTCGAACTGCTCGAAGGAGAAAATAGAAGAGGGGGTGAGGCGGGAGTACCATTCCCGAGCCGAACCCTTAAGAGTGGCGGGGAAGGTTTTGCACAGCAAAGCATCGGAAGCTTGGTGGATTAGCATGAGGGTCTTAAAGCTTTCGATGTGGTCCACGAGGTCTGACTCCCCCGAGTAAGTTTCGAACTTCGGGGGTTCGAAACCTTTTGGGATCGGAGCTTCCATGATGGTCCGGGAGAAGGGAGGTCTGCTCTGGCGGATGGTCCTTCCTCTTAACTCCTCATCCTTGTCTATTCGGCCGATGCGCCTCTCCATCTCGTGGAGACGGCGGTAGAGAGCATCGTCCCTTCGACGATAGTCAAACGAGCCTCTGGACTCGTCTTCATAGGAAGGGGAGCGACGACGGTAGCTCTGGGAGCGGCGAGGGCTAGGCATGCGCTGTTGGTTGCTAGGAGCCGGAGGAGGAGTTATGGACCGATGGTGAGGACTTTGGACCCGTGGAGGGGTAGGAGCCCTCTGAGTATTGTTATTGTTGGGTCGGAGGTTGAGGGCTTGCAACACCGTTGCTTGGAACTGCTGGAACTTGGCATGGGTGATGGGTGCCTCATCGTTCCTCGGATGTTGTCGACCGGCAGGGGAATGAGGTCTTCTCCTATGGTGTTCGGGGGACTCTTTCATCCCTCTTCGGGTAGGGGACCTTCTATAGTCTCGGTGGTGAGGATTTTGCTCGTCTGGACGTTGCTGGCGAGAGGCTCCCTCTCGGGCCCGCTTTTCATCTAGACGGCGGCGAAGATCCTCATCTTTCTGCCGGTTGAGGACGGTATTTCGAAGGTCAGGGGCCTGAGGACTGTGGGAGGCGTAAGAGTCCGTAGAGGCATTATGTATCGAGATGCGGTCCTGATGGAGAGGTTGCTTTTGCTTCTGCGGGTTAGGACCAACGGGACCGTTAGGGGGTTGCTGATTCAGAAGAGGAGGTTGGTCCTGTTGGAAATGGTCCTCGGCCGGAGGAGGAAGTTGCCCCTGCTGCGGAGCGGGATGGACGGGGACTTCCTGCTGTTGATCAACAGGGTTGGGTCCACGATTGGACCCCCTGGATCTTACTTTTCTGGGAGGCATGGCTGGAGAAGAGCTAGTCGACGAGGAAGAGGCGGAGGCTATTCGTATGGGTTCCCACAGACGGTGCCAATCTGTTACCGCTGAATCTGGTATGGGGGTAAACAGATAGAATTTATGGGTTCGTGGAAAAATCTGAATAGCGAGTCCGAACCTGTTCGTCGGAGTTGGGCTGTTGAGCTCCCTTCGTACACCTGCAAGGAAAGTGCGAAACACCGGGGTTGATCCCGGCGACGCACCCTCCGACGCTCTTGTCAGTAACCAGTGATGATTAAAAAAGAGCTTAAGTTGGCAAAACAGTGATTAACCTGTAACAGTGGTAGGTGGGGGGTATTTATAGTCGCCGTTGGGATCAGATTAGGAATGTGATTCCTGTAATCTGATAAGGCTTAAAATCCTCGTAATCAGATTAGGAATGTAATCCCTTAATTCCCGGTGAGAGGATAGTCGCGAATCAGGCCCGTTGATTTGGTTCAATCAGAGATCCTAATTCTATCCTGTCGGACTGGGTTTGTATCGGGTCGGGACCCGTACCCAGTTGAGGTGGATCCGTTCGCGGGTTATTGGATCTGTGAGAAGGAGACCCAGTACCCGCTTCGGACCCGTTAGTAGGTGAAATTACCGTTTTACCCCTGAGCTTTAAGATTCGTCTCTGATATGAACGGTCCCGATTTAATCCTATTTTTAGCCATATCAGATACCATGATAAATCAAACATCAGAATCAAATCAATATCTACAACCAAACTCAAAGAACCAAAGAGAAATCATGGTAGAGAGAAAAGGAAAACTAGGGTTTCACATGATTTGAGGGCTGCAATAACTTAACAGTACAAAAGGTTAGGAGCGCACTTTTAAGAGCTGAAATAACAAAATTACAAAAGACTATACTACCCTTACAACATAAGCATAATTAATTTAATAATTTTAAGATATAGATGATATCACAATAATTACTGATGCATCATTGTTGGCGTCAGGTACACTTCTTTAATTCATTTCATTTAATCATTTGCGAAGCCTAACTATGCTTTTAAATAGCAAATTAACCTAGCTTAAAGACTGTTGTCTAATTATTTTTTAATGATTCTCGTCGTATATGCAATGACAGTTGGTATGTGTGAGTGATATGTTCTTATCTACATTTGGTTATTACAGCTCGAATGGGGGTTTGCCATGGTCTTTGAATCTCAAGTAACAAGCTTGTAGATTGTGCTGTGTCCATCAATAAGGGCTCGTACGCAAGGATTTAACTTATCAAGCAGTGGGTGCTGGAAAGAAGGTATGAGGGCTCTCACAAGTTTCTCCAGTTAGCAGCAAACAGGAATCATCACATCAAATCCTTATAGCTTGATCAAATGTGATAGTTATATGGTGTATCGTACTATGGTGGTATAATGGAAGGTAACAACTTTCAAGGCATACAACTTTGTTAGTTATTAGATATATTTGCCACAATTTTTTATCTGAAATATATCTGATTGTCAGGGTTGTCATTTGGCCAAATACATTGCCTTACCCTTTAGTCACAAAAGAACTTCTGAAACCACTCATCCTTTTCAACTTGTTCATTCTGACATATGGGGACCTTCTCCCGTACCTTCTTGGAAATGCTATCTCTATTATGTTGCCTTCATCAATGACTTCACTAGACATAGATGAATTTTTCTTATGCGTCAGCGATCTGAGATACCTGATATTTATCGGTTCTTTACAACTATGATTCACACTCAGTTCGGTGTGCGCATTAAGAATTTCCAATCGGACGGTGCACGTGAGTACACTTCCACCACTATGAGATCGATCATTCAGTCCCACGACACACTTTTTCAGCAATCATGCCCTCACACACATGAGCAGAATGATGTAGCTGAACGCAAGTATCGTCACATCCTTGAGACGGCTCGCGCTCTTTTACTCTCCCCTACCGCTCCTCTTTTTTTCTGGGCTGAAGCTATCATGACCTCTGTTAGTCTCATTAATATTACTCCCTCGTCTGCCTTAGCTAGTACGGTGCCTTATGAGGCTCTTTATCACTCATCTCCCGACTACAGTATGCTTCGTACCTTTCAGTGCACCTGTTACTTCCTTCTCCCTCTTACTGAGCGCACAAAGCTCTCCGCTCGCACTACTATGTGCATTCACCTAGGTCTCAGTTCCGAACAAAAAGGTTATCGTTGTTTTGATCCATCAGCGGGTCGTGTCTGCACTTCTCGACATGTAACCTTTGTGGAAGACTCCCCTTACTACCTGACTCCTCCGAGGATACTAGACTTCTCGATTACACAGTTTTTGCTAGCCCGCCGACTTCACATTCCCGCATTCCTTTTGATCCCACTCCTATGGTTCCATTCACATCTCCTACCGTCCTTACACCTGTTATTTCCCTTACCGAAACACCACCTGCATCCCCACAGCAGCCAACACCCACCCCCCCTACTTACCCACCGGCACATGCACCTATTCCGCCGTCCTCACCCGCACACCCTGTCAGTCCACCACCTCTTCGTCAGTCTACCCGTTCCACTTCTGGTATTCCTCCGGCACGTTATACACCTGATGCCACTAGTCCTTCTGACCAGTTTGGTTTTTCCACCATAGCTTCCTACTCACCACAGTTTCATGCATATCTCACTGCTATACACTCTACACGTGAGCCCAGAATCTATCAAGACGCAATTCAATATCCCGAATGGAGAAAAGCTATTGCAGAGAAATTCAGTGCATTTGATCAGACTGGCACTTGGGATGTTGTTCATCTACCAGAAGGCGTTCAGCCTATTAGCTGCGAGTGGATCTTCAAGATCAAATATCAATCTGATGGATCTATTAAGTGGCACAAGGCTCGTCTAATAGCCCGAGGATTTACTCAGAAGCATGACATTGATTATGATGAGACATTTGCTCCCGTTGCAGAGATGACTACTGTTCGCACTCTTCTTGCTGTTGAAGTCATCTGCCAATGACCGTTATACCAGATGGACATGAAGAATACTTTTCTTCATGGTACCTTATCAGAGGTTGTTTATATGGATCCTCCTCCTGGTCTCCCTACTCCTCCACATCATGTTTGTCGGCTGCGTCGGGCTATATATGGTTTGAAGCAGGCCCCTCACGCCTGGTTTGAGTGTTTTCGCCTTGTCATCACCAAGGCTGGTTTTAGTCAGAGTTCTCAAAACTATTCCATGTTTATGCGGTCATCACCGCAGGAGAGAGTACTTCTACTACTTTATGTTGATGATATGATCATTACTGGAGATGACTCTGTAGGCATTACATCCACCCAGAAATACCTTCACCAGCAATTTCATATGAAAGACTTTGGCAGACTACGTTATTTTCTGGGTCTTGAGATTGCTCATGGATCTCGGGGGATACTCATCTCTCAACAGATTTACACATCAGATACTATTTCCGCTGCATGTCTCTTTGACAGTTGATCAATTGATACACCCTTAGAGCTTCATGTGAAGCTTCGTCCCACTGATGGTGAGCTCCTTCCTGATCCCACTAGATACAGACAGATTATTGGAGAGCTTGTCTACTTATGCATGACCAGACCTAATATTGTTCATGTAGTCAGTGTCGTCAGTCAGTTTGTTTCTGCTCCTATGTCAGTTCACTACGGTGCTCTTCTTCGGATTATCAGATATCTTCGGGGTACTATTACTTACTCATTATTCATGTCTGCTACATCTAAACTAGAGCTGAGTGCATATCCTGATTCAGATTGGGCAGGTGATCCTACTACCAGACGGTCTACCACCGGTTTCTGTCTTTTTCTTGGTGATTCGCTGATCTCATGGCGAAGTAAGAAACAGGCAGTTGTTGCATGTTCTTCGACCGAAGCTGAGTACAGAGCAATGACAGTTACTACTAGAGAGATTGTTCATGTTCGCTGGCTTTTATCAGATATGGGTGTCACTCTTTCAGAACCTACTCCTCTTCATTGTGATAATCGGAGTGCACTACACATTGCAAGCAACTCGGTTTTCCATGAGCGAATGAAGCATATAGAGATTGATTGCCATTATGTTCGTAAGCGCTTTGAGGCAGGGACCATTTCTCTCCATTCTGTTACCTCTTCCCAGCAGACTGCAGACTTCTTCACCAAATCCCATACTGTTCAGAGATTTCAATACTTAGTAGGCAAACTCACACTGTTTAACCCATCGTGAGTTTGAGTGGGGGTGTTAGAATTTATTATAGTCCCATATTGGTTGTATAATTATTTTGATATTTGTTCTCCTCCTATATATAAGTGGCATTGTACTTGGTTGAACTCAATTCATTAATCAGTATTGTTTTCTTCTCTCTGATTTATCTTAACAGCGATAATATGATGTCTTAAATACTTTTATTGTATATTTTATTTGAATAGCATCTGGAGCTATTTGTTTTCGATATAGTTGCTCTTACTGTGAACATCTTTATTTGATTTTACCATTGACAAGCAACAATAATACGACATTTTAAAAAAAATTAAATTTCTATGCATAAATTTGATGGCATAATCTGTGAGAATTTGATGGTGGTGTGGGTGTATGGCAGTCTGGTCAGGTGAAATTCCATTTTGTTGATCTTACTTGTCCTTTTCACTACAAAAAAAAAGGTCATCACCGGCACTTTTTTGGGGTTTCATCGGCATTTATAAACGCCGGAGAATTACCTACCGGCGTTTGGAAAAGCGCCACAACAAGCGCCGGTAGAGCACGTGCCGGGGATTGTTTGGCGGCCTACACCGGCGCTTTTGAAAACGCCGGTGTTGGTGTAATATACCCCGGCGATAAGAAAATGCCGATGTATACTTTTTTTATTTTTTTAATTTATTATTATTTCTGGGGGGAAAAATCTTCCTCGGCGTTTTGAAAAACGCCGGGGAAGGTAAACATTTAAAAAATTTTTTTTTTTTTAAAAATTAAACAAAAAAAAATTATTATTATTTTTTTTAATGAATGAAAGTTCATCAACAATGTTTAAAACTGGATATTTTTTATAATCAATCCTCATCAAATAATCATAATTGAATCCAAATCTGATAATCATAATTGAACCTGGTACATGACGAAGGAATGTATCTTTTCAGAGTCGAAGAATGCATCGAAGAGATTTGCCTTGTTGAAGTAGTTGAAATGCTTTCCATATTTAATAATTTCCAGTAATCCATATAAAGAGTACAAAATCTTATACACAATCTTATACAAAGACTAAACCATCATCAAGTTGTTTACAATGACATCAATCTAAGAAGGAAGCACTTTATAATAGAACAAGGTACCAAGAATAAATATTGCCTTCAGCTATACCTTCCATTCCTCTCTTTGGTGGCGATTCAAGTAAAGTATGGCTTTCACTGAGAATGCAGATAGCACGAATTCAGGTGATTCTCCCTATAAACAAAAACATTACCTTGAAAGTGCATTAGCTAAGTGTCAATCAACATACTTAAAATATGGTCACTGAGAAACAATGCATGCAGCTTATTAAACTTCAGACAAAATAAAATTGCAAATGCTTATCTCATTGTAAACACATGAACCCAGCAACTAAAATGCCATACGAAAGTCAATATCGTTGAATCAATACCATATGCTTTATAAAGAAACTTATCATTTTGCTTAATTAGTTATACAGAGTAAAGTTCACTTTGAGACATCCTAAATAACTCATTGAGAGCAATAGTGGCAAGAATATTATTGAGACCTATTGGTTTATGCTAATCAATAAATAATATAGCAGAAGCTCTTCTAGTTATCAACAACAAATAAAATAAAATAAAATAAAAGCAAAGGCACTTCGAGTAAATCCTAGAAAGCTAGTTGTGTTTTCAGTTTCATATTCTTCTCTTGCTTCACTTAGCATAGTAATTCTAATTTATAGAACCCAGGAATACAAAATAATCAAAATTTAGAAAGTCAGGAATGAGCTATGCCAATAAAACATGATATGAAACATGTCCAACATACCTAATAACCTCTGATTCGATGCTGACTATATCTCTAGATACAAGCTGATAGTGATAACTGACACTTTGAACAAGAAGCAACCTAAATTTCAAAAGAAAGAGATATTAGAGAATGCACAAAATTTACAAATTGTGTGATTTTTTAGTGAATATTATTACCACAGAAAGAGATCCTTGACTATTTCATTTTATTCTAAATGTGATATCTCTAGTCATCCAAATAGACAAAGATAAATTTGATATGTAATATGAGAAAATAAACAAGATGAGGCTCGTTGATCTGCAAACTTACTTAAATGCCTTGTTGAGGTTGTGCAACTGCAATTGCTATTGTACAAACAGGACATTGCACAATCATTCCAAATGGCACCTTTACATAACAAAATGTATGAGATTTACTGATGTAAAACCAACCCTAAAATAGAGAATTTTCCAAGAATTTTAATGGGTTAATTTTACCAACATGAAAGTTCTGATCTAAGTTAGAAATTTAAAACAGTTAACGGGTTTGATGGATTTTCAAGAACTGAATTATGCTAACAATTCCAATTAATAATTCAACCTCAATCAATAATTAAGTTCCTATATGTTAGCAAGTAATAAGTCCAATATCGATTTGTACTCTAATCTAGCATGTGGATCACTCAATCTCAATTATTTTGTGGTCGACAGATAAATCAGATAATAAACTAGATGATAAGGCAGTAAAACATAAATATTAAGAATGGAAAGATTATACCGAATATGAAGAACAACTGCACAATCGAAGCGGCTCCTGTTGGAAGAACAGGTCGTGGATCTTAATGGGGATCAAGATCAAGACGACAATCAACAGCAGAGATCAAAAGATCACGATCAAAATGGCAAATTGAAACTCCTGGATCTGAACAGCAAAAGCAATCAAGCACAGCTGCAAATCCTCTCAAACAGTCAACAACAAATTCGTCCAATCAGCAATAGCCAACTGCAGCAAGGCTTCAGTTCGACTGGCAGCGGCGTGTGGCGACTGGGGCGGCGAGCGGCGGTGGAAGGAACAGCAGGGGTGGTTGTCAAGTGTTGTGGTCGACTGCACAGGGTATGCGACGGTGATTTCGTAGGGAGTTCCGAAGAGGGGATCGATGGGTTGGTTGTTTGTGGGGATCGGGGTTGTTGGAGATCCGAAGAGGGAGGGGGTTGTGGTTCGGTCGCTGAGGGTGTTGGGTGTTGGAGCTTCGGGTGGGTTTGGGAAAAACGAAGAGGGAAGAGGACGATGAAGACTGGGTGGGTTTGGTGGAGATCGGGAAGAGAAGAAGAAGAATGATGGTGGCGGCTGGGTATTATAGGATTAGGGTTTGTATGAGAAATTTGTATTTGGGATTTTTTTAATTGGGAATAAATTTTAGAACTAATCACTAGTTCTAAAACTAGATTAGGATTTATCACAAACCCTAATTTGTATCTCGATTGTATCACACAAGGGAGAGAAAATGAAGAGCAAAACTCAACACAGGTTTTTTTGATCAATAATGGCATGCCTTTCTCATTCATCTCAGGGCCTTTAAATAGGCTCAATTACAACTTGAAACACATCTCCAAAATATTCTCAGAATCTAAAAATTACAAAAAAGATTACATAAAAATGGAAATAAAATAAATGTCCTAAACTGAATAAAACAGCTGATGAAGACGATGCCTGCGCTGATAGAAACGCCCAAATCGTCTGGAACCGATGTCCTCATCATTCTCCCCGGGTGGGAGAAGGCTCGACCCAGTCGAGTCAAAACCAGTCCTCCTGTCATAGTGCTCCAAGAGGTCTGGATCCAAGCGCTGGAGCTCTCCGCGATCTATCCAAGTGTTCTCCGACTCCGGCTTGTTTTTCCAACTTACCAAATATCTATGAATACCACCATCTCTAGTAGAGATTATCTGATCATCTAAAATATTATCCAACTCTTCTGTCGATGGGTAAGTAGTATCTGGTAGTGGGGGTAATGGGGGAGTCTCACCAGTAGGCTGCAGGGTAGGCTCATCTATAAGAGGATTTCTAGGGTTAAATTCTGGGCCTTCATAGGGTACTAGATCCTCAATATTGAAAGTTTTACTGATGCCAAAGCCTTCGGGGAGGTCAACAACATAGGCATTATCATTGATTTTATGAAGAATTTTAAATGGACCTGCAGCACGTGCGTTCAATTTCTTAACGGATCCCGCTGGGAACCGTTCCGGACGAATCTGAACCATCACTTCGTCACCCACATTAAAAGTTTTGAATTTCCTTCTAATATCAGCTCTTAACTTGTAGTTAAAATTATTTTCATTAATTTTTTTGGAAATTTCTCTATGTAAGTCATGAATGCGGGATGCAAATGCAGATGCAGACTCAGAGACTCGGTAATGTTCTAACATGGGGGCAAGATCTATAGGCTGCCTAGGACGATAACCGTGTACAACTTCGTGTGGACTCATGCCAGTGGTTCTATTCCTAGATGTGTTATATGCAAATTCAGCAACCGTTAATTTCAAATCCCATGTTCCCAAGTTCTCTCCCACAAGAGTACTTAAGAGATTGCCAAGATTCCGATTGACAACCTCAGTCTGTCCATCTGTCTGTGGGTGGAACGCTGACGAAAACTTTAATTTTGTACCTAACTTGTGCCATAGGGTCTTCCAAAAATAACTCGTGAATTTCACATCCCTATCAGACACAATGGTTTTTGGCAACCCATGTAGCTTCACAATATTATCAAAGAAGATCTGAGCCACACGGGATGCATCAAAAGTTTTCGAGCACGGGAGGAAGTGGGCCATTTTAGAAAAACGGTCCACGACGACAAGAATGGAGTCGTGTTTCTTTTGTGTCTTCGGTAAGCCTAACACGAAATCCATACTCACGTCTTCCCAAGGGCGGCTGGGAACAGGTAATGGAGTATACAGGCCTGTGTTCTGTTTTTGTTGCTTGGCAAGTTGACAGGTGTGACATCTGTTAACAAGTCTCACAACGTCTCTCTTTAGCTTCGGCCAGTAAAACCTATGTTCCACAGCATCAATGGTCTTGCTATGCCCAAAATGTCCAGCAAGGCCACCAGCGTACAATTCCCAAACAAGATACTCTCGTAAGGATGTACTAGGAATGCACAGTTTGGAGCGATAGAAGAGATAATCATCTTTCAAGAAATAATCATCTATCACTCGAGTTATGCCTTCCTTCAAGGAGGTGTAGATCTCGTGAAAATCTGGGCAGGAGGCATACTCATCTCTCAATCTCTCAAAACCAATAATTTTGGTGCGCAGTGCAGATAAAATCATGTAACAACGACTTAGCGCATCTGCGGCCTTATTATCAATCCCTTTTGTATGCTTAATGGTATATGAATATTCTTGTAGGAACTCTACCCATCTAGTATGTCTCGGATTCAACTTTTGTTGAGAATTAAGGAATCTTAAGGCCTCATGGTCTGAGAAGATAACGAATTCTTGCGGTAGGAGATAATGTCGCCAATAGCGAAGTGACTGAATGACCGCATAGAACTCCTTGTCATAGGTGGAGTATTTTTGTCTTGCCTCATTCAGCTTTTCACTGAAATAAGCAACAGGATGACTCTCTTGACTGAGGACTCCACCTATACCAATACCAGAAGCATCACATGTTACTTCGAAGACTTTAGTGAAATCAGGCAACCTCATGACAGGTGTCTGAGTCATTCTCTTCTTGATCTCTTCGAAGGCATTCGTGGCTTCTTTCGACCAGACAAACTCACCTTTCTTCAAACAGTCGGTTATCGGAGCCATAATCGTGCTAAATCCTCGCACGAACCGACGATAAAAGGTGGCAAGGCCGTGAAAACTCCACACATCACGAATATTGCGGGGCTCAGGCCACTCTGTAATAGCTCGTATCTTTTCTGGGTCAGCAGATACTCCTCTGGCACACAATAAATCCCAGAAAGATAGTCTGATCGGAGAGGAAGGTACATTTGGTAGGATTAGCATAAAGCTGTTCCTTCCTCAAAACACCGCAGACCTGTCTCAAATGGTCAAGATGTTGCCCAACGGATCGGCTGTAAATGAGAATATCATCAAAGTACACCACAAGGAACTTGCCCATAAAGGGACGGAGTACTTGCGTCATGATTCTCATAAACGTGCTCGGGGCATTTGTCATTCCAAATGGCATGACCATCCACTCGTACAGGCCATCCTTCGTCTTGAAGGCGGTCTTCCACTCATCACCAGGACGAACACGTATTTGGTGGTAGCCACTTTTAAGATCAATCTTGGAAAAGATTGTGGCACCAGACATCATGTCCAACATGTCATCCAAACGAGGAATGGGAAAACGGTATTTCACCGTGATCTTGTTTATGGCACGGCTGTCCACACACATACGCCAAGTTCCATCTTTCTTTGGCGTCAATAGAGCAGGAACAGCGCAAGGACTTAAACTTTCTCTGATGAAGCCCTTTGCCAATAACTCATCAACTTGCCATTTCAACTCAGCATGCTCTGTCGGATTCATCCGATAATGTGGCAAGCTGGGAAGACTCGCTCCCGGAACCAGATCAATAGCGTGTTGGATGTCACGCAATGGGGGCAACTGGTTGGGGAGGTCAGCAGGAAACACATCTGCAAATTCCTGAAGGACAGGAGTAACTTGGGGCGGGATGAGTGACTTAGGATCTTTAGGGGCTTCTCTCGCTATGAGTAAAAGAATGGTAGCCCCCTTTTCAATTTCATTTGTAAGTTCCTTTTCACCCATATGCGTTACCTCCTTGCCCTTTCTCGAGGGAGCCGGTGTTGTTTCAGCTGGACTAGTTCGTGGTTTCACAGGAATGAGCTTTATTTTTAGTCCATCGTGCTGGAACACACATTGGTTGGATCGACCATATATGGTCACATCGTGATCATATAACCAAGGTCTCCCTAAAATGACTTGACCCACATCCATTTTAAGCACATCACACCAAATTTCCTCTTTGTAAGCTTTGAAGTCCACAGGGACTAAGCATCGATGTGTTACTTGGAGTGCTGTTGCATCAATCCAAGATACTTTGTATGGGCGTGGATGGGGTTCAGCCTTAAGTCCGGTCTTTGCTAAGACCGCAGAAGAGACAGCGTTGACGCAGCTCCCACTGTCAACAATCACCTTGCAGTTTTTGCCACCTATAGTCGTAAAGGTGTGGAATATAGCAGTGCGCTTCCAATCATCTTCTTCTTTTGGTTGGGACAAAGCACATCTAACTACATTCAAGTGAGGTGATTGGATAGACCGAATACAGTGGAGATACTGGTCATCCTCTTCTTCACCGAAGTCATCGCCTTCGATAGGCTCATAAGAAAACTCATTGTCTGAGTCGTCAGCAATGACAGCGGTACCCTCTACTATGTTTATCCTATTAGGACTGGGACAGTTGCTAGCAACATGACCATAGCCCCTACACTTATATCACTTAGTGAGAGGGTCAATCTTACTGTAATCACCTCCAGTGTTCTTACCCTTATGTTCATCTCTATGTGAATTAAAATTTGAATTAGGTTTGTTGGGGTAAGATTTGTTGGGGTGCTGAGAGGGAGGCTTAGGTCTAGGTGGGTCAGTAGAGGTCATTCTAGAGGAA
The DNA here is from genome assembly GCA_017893485.1 of Hemerocallis citrina. Taxonomy (NCBI): domain Eukaryota; kingdom Viridiplantae; phylum Streptophyta; class Magnoliopsida; order Asparagales; family Asphodelaceae; genus Hemerocallis; species Hemerocallis citrina. The sequence continues at coordinate 189,935,722 of CM030360.1, read as the reverse complement.
TGATCTCTCGAGTCGCTGGACCTAGAATGAGAACTAGCTTTAAGTGAATCCATGTCGAGGACTAGGGCGTAGGCTGCCGCTATTGAGTCCACGTTTCTATAGATTAGCTCGTTCCTAAGGTCAGCTCGTAGTCCAGCTCTGAACCTAGAGAAAGTTTGTTCTTCACTCTCTTTACCTAACGCATTGCACCGAATAAGGAAGTCATCGAATTTATCTACATATTCTTGTGTGGATTTACTTCCTTGATACAATAGGTTCCACGAATCTAGCAATCGGGTGTGGAACGATAACGGTACATACCTCTCAGTGAGCTTCTCTTTCATGGCCTCCCAAGTGGCTATGGGTGCCACGCCTCGGCCTCTGCGGGCATGTTCAAGATTGGTCCAATGTTGTTGAGCTTTACCCGTTAATTTCATAGTTGCAAATTTAACTTTAAGGGCTTCGCTCATGTCGAACCACACAAAATAGTGGTCCATGGCACGGATCCAATCAAGGTAAGCTTGGGGTTCCATGTGGCCTTCAAATTGGGGAACGTCAGCCTTAACGTTCTTTTTATATTGTTCGTCAGGGTCACGTTCTTGACGTCGATCGTCATGAACATTCCCTTGAGGGATCTGACGATGGCCATGAAGCTCAGGGACAATGTTTTGATTTAGCTCCACTTTCTCAAGCCTCTGATTGATATTGGCAAGAGTTGCTTGGATGGCAGCTAGGGTAGCGGAGATATCAGAATTGTCCATTTCAGGTCTGGGAAGTCTAGGGTTCCTAATTGGGTGATTGGGAAGGGCTAGCAAAGGCTCTTCAGGGTCTGTGATGGTGCTGCGAAGACGCATTCACCAAAAGTGGAAACTATGGGGTGTGTCCTAATTTTTTTTTTTTATTTATTAAATGATTCTGAACTAAACTAAAATAAAATAAAAAAATAAAATAAAATAAAAGACTACACAATCCTAAATGAATGCAAAAATGATGCCTACGATGCAAGAACTAAGGTTTTAAGAACCTTCGCTCTGATACCAAAATGATGTAAAACCAACCCTAAAATAGAGAATTTTCCAAGAATTTTAATGGGTTAATTTTACCAACATGAAAGTTCTGATCTAAGTTAGAAATTTAAAACAGTTAACGGGTTTGATGGATTTTCAAGAACTGAATTATGCTAACAATTCCAATTAATAATTCAACCTCAATCAATAATTAAGTTCCTATATGTTAGCAAGTAATAAGTCCAATATCGATTTGTACTCTAATCTAGCATGTGGATCACTCAATCTCAATTATTTTGTGGTCGACAGATAAATCAGATAATAAACTAGATGATAAGGCAGTAAAACATAAATATTAAGAATGGAAAGATTATACCGAATATGAAGAACAACTGCACAATCGAAGCGGCTCCTGTTGGAAGAACAGGTCGTGGATCTTAATGGGGATCAAGATCAAGACGACAATCAACAGCAGAGATCAAAAGATCACGATCAAAATGGCAAATTGAAACTCCTGGATCTGAACAGCAAAAGCAATCAAGCACAGCAGCAAATCCTCTCAAACAGTCAACAACAAATTCGTCCAATCAGCAATAGCCAACTGCAGCAAGGCTTCAGTTCGACTGGCAGCGGCGTGTGGCGACTGGGGCGGCGAGCGGCGGTGGAAGGAACAGCAGGGGTGGTTGTCAAGTGTTGTGGTCGACTGCACAGGGTATGCGACGGTGATTTCGTAGGGAGTTCCGAAGAGGGGATCGATGGGTTGGTTGTTTGTGGGGATCGGGGTTGTTGGAGATCCGAAGAGGGAGGGGGTTGTGGTTCGGTCGCTGAGGGTGTTGGGTGTTGGAGCTTCGGGTGGGTTTGGGAAAAACGAAGAGGGAAGAGGACGATGAAGACTGGGTGGGTTTGGTGGAGATCGGGAAGAGAAGAAGAAGAATGATGGTGGCGGCTGGGTATTATAGGATTAGGGTTTGTATGAGAAATTTGTATTTGGGATTTTTTTAATTGGGGATAAATTTTAGAACTAATCACTAGTTCTAAAACTAGATTAGAATTTATCACAAACCCTGATTTGTATCTCGATTGTATCACACAAGGGAGAGAAAATGAAGAGCAAAACTCAACACAGGTTTTTTTGATCAATAATGGCATGCCTTTCTCATTCATCTCAGGGCCTTTAAATAGGCTCAATTACAACTTGAAACACATCTCCAAAATATTCTCAGAATCTAAAAATTACAAAAAAGATTACATAAAAATGGAAATAAAATAAAAGTCCTAAACTGAATAAAACAGCTGATGAAGACGATGCCTGCGCTGATAGAAACGCCCAAATCGTCTGGAACCGATGTCCTCATCATTTACATATCGCACTTTAATGTTTAAACTAGAAATAAAAATTTGAGCTAATAGCACAAGAACTTCAGGGGTCTCCTTTTCTTCTATTCCTTATTAATGAGGTAATGGCTCAAAGAAATGGAAGAAAAGAAAAAAATATTGGCCGATTATATCCCTTAAATTGCTCTAAATACAAAAAAAGAAGGTATGGCAAATATCAAAAATACTGACAAAATATTCGTATGGCCAAAATCTGTGTTGGTCATCAAATGCACTGCAGGATGTAAATAATACTAGAACATGTGAATCCACTTGTCATGTTGTTGTGTAGTAATTGCTCATCTAGGATTATACTCAGTTGCAAAACAGTATTGCTTATGTTTGAAAGTACGAATGCTAATTTCAAGAACAAGTTCTTCAATTCATTAAAGAAGATGCTACCAGGCCCTGATCAGATTAAGGAGAAGCATGAATTATATTGCTCTTCTTTTAAATATATGTACAAGATGTGTGAATATATGTGAAGATCCACCATTTTAGAAAAGCGCTGGAATTTAAATAATTGGACTTACATCCTCAACACTATGGAACAAAGGCCTCTAGAATCAAAACTAAAGCAAATCAGCATATAGTATAGACTATAGAAAGTATGATAATAGTCATTTATCCATTTAACACATGTCTATGCCAGTGACATAGGGAATTTTGGTAAGGAAGTAATTAGTATTTTGGCGTGATGATGCCAAAATAGTCTTCAGCAACTGCCAAAGAAGTAATTTTCATGCTGACATGTTTAGAGAAAGGATCTTTTTACATATTTCCCAAGAGATATCCTTCCCATCAAGTTAACACCTAAACTTAAACATCAATAGCCTAATTTTATTTCACTAATTCATTTATACTAAAAAAATGTTTAACTTTGTTATTATACTAAGAAAATTAATTAGACCTGCTGGTAAATGCAATTATTTAACCAAAATTGTGTTTCTAGCTCTGCAAATTAAAACTACTTAAGATTAAGGAAATCATGTAACTCAATCAAATATCCAGCATCTCAAAAGACAGTATACATAGGCACGTATGATGTATCTATCAGCTAATTTTTAAGAAAGTGAAGTAATATTGCCAAGTGAAAGAATCGCAGATTTACTGGATTTAAAAGGGCATCCTCGCTAATTGATGAGCAAACCTGGTACTTTAGGTTTCGTGATTAACCTTGGCTTCCTTTAGTGCAATAGTTAACAAATCCTTGAGATGGACATTTGATGCTGCAATTCTCTGAGCCATGATGTCGAAGTCTGCTCCACTCCTGATGAAAACAAATGTCTTTGTTAAATGGCCTTTTCAACCATGGTTGAGACACAATTCTTGATTACCGGCTAATATTATGTAATTTTTTGCATCTGTAAAATTTATCGACAAATTGGGACTTACGGATCAAACACAAGGCCTCCAGCTTCTTGAACAATCACAGCACCAGTTTCCACATCCCTGGGATCAAAAGCAGCATATTAAAAAAAATGAGGATCAAAGTAACCACTCACATTAGTAATCAATCATGAGGTTATTGCTAGCTAAACTTACCTGGTCCTCCAAACTTATGCTCGCATCAAGACCGGAAGCAAACTTGTATATTAATTTCCAACAAAACCAAATCAGACCTGAAGAATACTTCATCAAACCTGAAGCAAACTTCTATATAAATCAGAAAAGAAACAAAAGATAACAATAAAACCTAATAAAACTACAAACCCTAATTAACAAATCCACAAATTTAGCAAACCCTAATCAGTCTAAATTCCCCCAAGAGATTCCATATTTCCTAATTATTCATTCACACAATCCCAATTGCAAATATTTTAATTCATAAATACAAAATTTATCAAAAGTTATAAATAATTATACTACCTAATGGCGGGAATTGACGACGGCGGGAGCACGGCGAAGTTGACGACGGCGGGAGCACGGGGGAGGAGACGACGACAGGAGCACGGCGAAGGAGATGACGGCAGGAGCACGGCGTCGGGAAAGATAGGGAGGGAGAGAGAGATCGGGAAAGATAGGGAGGGAGAGAGAGAGAGAGGAAAAAGAAAAAGGCGTGTAAAAATAATAGGGGAATTGGGGTAAAAAAACCCAGAGTATTCACTGGCGTATATTTAATAAACGCCGATGCATTACATAATACACCGGCGTTTATTAAAAGCGCCGGTGTAAGTATGACGGTTTATATCCCATAATCGTATCCCTGGCATTTCACACAAACGCCGGCGTATAAATGCCGGTATAGAGAGTTTATTTTGTAGTGTTTGAAGGTGCAATTACTCTGCATAACAATGAATTAAATTGTACAGCTGTAGAGTGGGAAAGCAAATGCCAAATGGTTAGGTTCTCAAGCTTTCAATCAACAGGGCTCAGGAGTCGGGAGTCGGGGTCTGCTAATGTTAAAGGTTTCCCTTTACTGGGACTTAGAAAAAGATGGAAGAGAACAATATTCATGGTGGATAATGGCAACATTACTTAATAAATTAATCTTCATATAAAAGAATACATTATTTTTTTTTTTTTTTTTTTGATCGAAAAAGGTTGGTCGTAGCCCCCCAAGTAGAATACATTGTTGTTATTTATAAAAAAACATGCATACATACACGTTTTTGCTTTTTCAACCCAAAGAACACAGAATGTTATCAGTTCCGGTGTTTCTAGTTGTTTCCCTGAGAGAACTGAGCCTGGAGTGAGTGCACTGTCTTCTTGTCCAACTGGAAGGCCTTAGAAAGAACAACATCAGATATAGCCGGCTGCGATCCGAATGCAGTATTAGCTACAAAGACTGCACCTGGTTTCTGGCTATATGGAGTCGAAATTGTTACTGCATTCTTCTGACAAAGATTGTACTGGAAATATATGAGTCCTTGTGGGAACACAAACATATCACGCTTGTTAAGGACCTTGGTGAACAGCTTGGAGTTCGATGCCACAAAGCCTACATAGAGAGAACCTTCTAGCACGGTTAGGATCTCACTTGCTCGTGGGGGTAGTGAGGTGGGATCAATCTGTAGGGCGCAAAGTCAATTCAAGCCATTGAGATGCCAGGGGTGTTGAGGCCTGGTATCTGATCTGCACTAATTGAGTTACAGCAGCTCCAATTGGATTGGATGCAGGGCCGGCCCTGAGTTCCCGGGGGCCCTAGGCAAACTTTCGAAATGGGACCCCTAATAACATATATATTTTTTTACGCGCAAAATATGTACCTATATTTACAAGGGAAGTTCAAATTTGGGGTCCCAAAATTCGCGAAATCTCCGGGGGCCCAAGGCGGCCACCTTACCCGCCTCTAGGTAGGGCCGGCTCTGATTGGATGTGCTGGCCGCCTGGCCGGTTTGTTGATGCCATAACGGAAGAAATATCAGCTTATGCGAGCTTCGGGTTCTTGCACACTAATCCATTGACAAAGACGGTACCCACACAAAAATGAATAAGGTTAGGTACTTAGGTGGCTATTACTGTAACAGTATAACTAAACAATGACTTGGTCATACATCATCATCATTGAAATAGTTTGTCTGAAAATAATTCGTAATTGATTTGAGCCACATTAAAAAAATTTAGAATGCCCAATTGCATCTCGGCTGTAGTTTTTTTTTATTATTTACAACTACTCGGTTTTTAACTTTTTATCACTGAATGAACCCAAAAAGGGGGTTGTATGTTGTAAATGCTAGCTATCTGGTAGAGAAGACTACTTTTGTCATGCCGTTTAATTACAAGCAATCATCGGCTACGATAGTATTTGGAAAAAAGTTTCTCTATAGCATACATGAGATGCAAGAAAGTATGTGAAATACCAGAGGATGCTTTATCAGTGACTCAAAAGTCCTGTAGAGGGCTGGGATCAGAAGCAATTGCGAAAGAGGAGGTAAGTGCAAGGAGAGGAAGGAGTATGCAGACAGCCATTTTTCGGTAGGGCAACTGCTATGTCAACTTGATGGTTTGGAATGAAGGTTAACATGTTTGGTTATATATACTTGGCGCTTCATATTGTGATGTAAGAAGATTGAAATAGTTTGGGGGCATGTGAGTTGTTTCCATTTAAATGGAAGGAGTGTTCGAAAGGGTTTTAGACAGAATTTATAAGTGCGATAGGATTTTTCATCTGAAATTCCAGTATTTCCTATTTTAGAGAAAAAAACAGAATTCCAATATTTCCTTAGTCATAGACATGCAAGATTCTTTTGGAAGACAGAGTCCTAAATTATGCTTGATGGATTAATTTATTTGTTAGACATGCTGATTTGAAAAGGTTATAGGTTGACGGTAGACAATATTGAAATAGTAAGAACTCAAGAAAATAGGTATAGAATCAGATAATGAATGGTGCTTCTATGAAAAAACAACAGAGATTAATATGGACTTGATCGAAAAATTCAAGTTATGAAGATGCTTGATATTCAAGCCATGTACATACTGAGTCGAAAACATTTCAATGAGCATCCACCATAAGTTGATTATTGAACGAAAATAGATTAATGTTTGTACTTTGTATTCAGCTAAAAAGGTGATATGGTCGGACCTGCTGGCTCCTGTTGGCTCCTGTCTTATTATAGGATTATTTCTGAACTGGGTCTGGTGTCAAACAGAAGATCTATCCGCAAGTGTTATTGTTCTAATTCATCACGTAGAGCGTAGTACTGAATGAGTCTATGACATGCGGAAAACCTTGATGGAACACTGATAACAAGTTATGTGATTTCTGTGCTAAGGCCAGTGTGAATTTATGGGATAGAAAACCATAAAAAGACATTCATATTGGGAGAAATCGATATATGATTGAATGCGAAATTGAACTGTAGCTTGCAGGAACCTGTGTTAACTAGTAATTTAGCAGTACTCAATGATCTTAATGAGCCTTTTAAGGGTGCAATTAATTTGCATGTCATAAGAAACAAAATATATATACGTATAATTTTAGTTGCAAAATTTCAACTCTGGCTCTATCATCCTTTACGGCATATTCTATTGAAATTATTGAAATCAGATTTGGGGAAAATCATATTTTCTTGTTCTTATTCTTCTGCTGTGCATCTCTTTATATACACATTACATTCTTGGAGAAGGAATATAATAGATTTAGGAGAAGATTAAGGAGATGAGAGATTTGAGGGAATCTGTTTCCTAATCTATAGAAAACAGAATATACAGATATATTCTCACTATATTTCAACGCTTCCTCTTAAATTGGTGCATAGATATTGAACATGCCCAACTTGTACACAAATTTCAAGAAGAGCCTATTGGAAATTGCTTTTGTAAGAATATCCGCAAATTGATCTTCTGACTTCACCTTAGAGATCTCAATAATTTTCTCGTACACTTTCTTCTTGATGAAGAATCTATCTACCTCTACATGTTTCGTCCTATCATGTTGAACTGGATTGACAGCAATATCACACGCTGCTTGACTGTCACAATACACCTTAATAGACTCTTTCGGACAACAACATAAATTCTGTAATAAGAGTTTCAGCCATAAAAATTCAGTTATACTTAATGCTACTCCACGATACTCAGTCTCTGCATTAGAGCATGCAACGACATTTTACTTTTTTGCTTCTCTATGTAACTAAATTTTCTCTAACAAAGGCAAAGTATCTTGAAGTAGAGCACCTATCAATAACAAATCCTGCCCAATTGGCATCAGTATATGCCTCATCCTTCAAGTGACCATGTTTCGCAAACAAGACCCTTTTTCCTGGAGCAAACTTTGTATATCATAGAATTCTCATCACGATATCCATGTGTTGTTCACGAGGTGTATGCATAAACTGTTTCACTACACTTAAGGCATATGACAAATCCGACTGCGTATGTGCAAGATACATTAGCCGTCCTACCAATCTCTGATATCTTTCCTTATCACACGGTACCTGATTTGGATCATTACAAAATTTCAGTCATTCTTCCAACGGTGTATCAATAGGCTGACAAGCAGACATTCCAGTTTTCTTCAACAAATCAAGAGCATATTTTCTTTAAGACAGAAATATACCATTTCTAGAGGGAGACTTCAATACCAAGGAAATATCTCAAAGGGCCATGATCCTTCATTTCGAACTGTTGTGACAAGTAACTCTGTAGTGCCTTTCTCTCCTCAGGATCATCTTCAGTTACTATCATATCATCCACATATATAATTAGAGCAGTAATTTTATATTCTTTCATTTTTAGGAACAAGGTATGATCTGAATTACTCTGACAATATCTGAATGTCCTAATTGATTTTGTAAATCTTCCAAACTAAGCTCGTGGTGACTGCTTGAGGCCATACATCAAACGATACACTTTATTACTATGTTGGATGGGTCTGTTTGATCCTGGTGGTAGATCCATGTAAACCTCTTTTGTCAATTTTCCATGCAAAAAAGCTTTCTTCACATTAAATTGTTGTAACGGCCAGTCAAAATTTGCAGCAAGTGATAGTAGAATTCAAACTGTGTTAAACTTTGCCACATGTGCAAAAGTTTCATTATAATCAATTTCATAAGTTTGGGTGTACCCTTTGGCAACCAACCATGCCTTGTATCTCTCTATTGAACCATCAAACTTATACTTTACCGTATAAATCCATTTGTATCCTACCGGCTTCTTTTCAGCTGGCAGTTCGACTATCTCCCAAGTCTCATTCTTCTTCTCATCCATAGCTGCTTGCTAACTTGGTTTAGCTAAGGCTTCCTGCACACTGTTAGGAATAGATACAATAGATAATTGATTCACAAATGACTTATTTGATTCAGACAATCGGTGAGTGGACACATAATGACTCATGGGATACTTGACATTACTAGTGGGATCAGGCTCATAAGTAGGTTTTGGGATACCTCTAGTAGTACAATTCGGGAGTTTCCTTGTTGGAGCTTTGGACAACGACGACAATTGGTCTTTGGGGTTCTGACAGTGCTGGTGGTGGAGAGGACACTAGTGATGGCATGAATCCCGATGGCTCATCTTCGAGGAGGTTCGACACCGATTGTAGTTCATTGTCTAGGTCTTCTCCCTCAACCAAATCTTCTTCGCCCTCAACCAAATCTTCATTCGAGTGTGTAATACCCCGCAAAATAGCATATGACTATTTTTGCACTGAAATCCGTGCACGTCTGAGTACTGCACACGATTACATATTTCCGAGGAAAATTATCAGTTAAATTGAGAGATTTCAGACACACGAGCTGTTCTGAATCCGATGAGGTAAACTCGTAATATCGTCTCGATTAAACTGTGGTTTTGTCCCGATTGTTTTGACCAGACAATTTGTGGGAGGAAATTATAATTTCTATAAAACATGTATTTTTTATAGGATTTTAATTTATATGTATTGGTTATTTTCAATTAAGCTAGTGCTTGAAGTGAATGTGAAGTGAGTTTGTGCACTAGGGTTAGAATGGGAATATGGTGACCTAGGGTTCCTTGACCTAACCTAGGGATAGGAACCCTAGCACCATGATGAATCATGGCTTGATCTTGATGGAGGTCCAATGGTTGGATTAATTCACCATGTGTTATATGTGTATGTTGACTTAGGGAATAGGAAGTTTCCTAGGAGCTTCAAGGAAGTTTCCAAGAAGCTTCTAGCTTGGTTGTGTTGGCACCCATCCCACCCTTCATCCCTTCACCCATCCCACCCTCCATCTCAACCCTACACCTCACCACCATCCATTCCACACCCACCCATCCTAATCCTGCCCATATAACCCCCACCCCCCATCTCACTTCACTCCATTTTTCCAAGCTCCATTTATTCTTCTCCTAAGCCTTCTCCATTCCTCCTTGTTCAAAAAAAATATATATGTATATATATAGGAAAGGGAGAAGTCTTTTAGAATAGAAGGAGTAGTAGAGAAGGAGAAGAAAAAGTGTAGGAGAGGGTGTAGGCAAAGATACACAAGCACAAGGAGCAAAGACAAGCAAGCAAGCAAAGCTAGGAGCCAAGCTACAAGGAGATTTGGCAAACTTCAAGTGGGTGATCTCTTAAACTCTTTTGTATTTATTTTGTTTTGGTATGAATGGATGTGTAGTAATGGTAGCTATGATTTTGTTACCATGTTTGAGTATGAGAAGTGCTAGGAAAAGATAAAGTGTAATGTGTATGGTAGAGAATAACTCTTTTTGAGTTTTGATTAAATAGCATGATTGTGAGGATATGTTGGGGAATTTCTTTCACCCAAACAGTTTGGGATCTTAAGCTAAAACCTTGGGGTATTGTTCTTCTATGTATGTAGAGTATCCATGATTTTTTTCATAATATTTGGATGCATTTTAGTAGCCCAAACAGCGGGTCCAAGTCCGGACAGTAAGCAGCCAGAATAGCTGCTGGCTGTGAGGATTTTTGTGTGTCTTTCCGATTTTGTATCTCGGAAATGACAGTGCATTTTGAGCTGAAAGTTTTTGTGGATACTCTTATATGTGTCTAAAACCATATTCTTAAATTTCATAATTTTCCGAGGTCGTTTGATATCCCGAAAAAATTGTAGAATGCGACTGGTCTGTAGGTGTCGGCTGAAGCTGATTGTGTGTTGGGCTGAAGTTCAAAAAGCCATAACTTCGTGTACGTTTATTATTTTACTATGAAATTTTGGGTGTAGCTTGGGGTATGAGTCTACTTGATGAATTGCAAATTTTAGATTTTTTAGAGATCATTTGACGAGGTTTCAAAAGTGATTAGTGAGGGGCAGTAAATACCCTGCTGAAAAAGAACAGCTGAAAATATTGCTATGTTTGAGGAGTCATAGATCTTTGTGTGAAATGAATTTGAATGCGAATTTTGGACACAATAAAATGGTATATGCGGAGATTGAGAATCTCAAATTTCATGAGCATTAGACTCAAGGTTGATTTATTATCGAATTTCGAAGTAGGCTATGTTCAGCCTAGTGCAAGTTGTCTAGTCCGTAGAGATGGATAGTTCTAGAATTATCTGTTAAGAATTTGGGCGACTAGCCAACTAGAGATCTGCAGCAGGGAATCATAGCTTCCTAACCCAATTGGAATTTTGTAATTCTTGGTTAAGGGTTAGAAGTTATGATTTTCCGAAGTTGGGATAGATTCGGCCTTGTTAAGGAAATGGTTGCTAGAGAAATCAACTTTTTCCTTGTTATGCCCCCAATGGAAATGGGTATCTTTGAGGATCCTAAGGATTGAATCTGAGGACGTGTCCAACTAGGAAGTTAAAGTAGACACTCCCAGCTTTCCATAGGACCCGGGGTCGAGCATTTCCGATGAGTGAGCAACTTCTATAACATTGGGGAGGTGCAGCAAGTGCAAGAAGGAATATACTGCTGAGAATATATATGGGTTATTTGGGTGCCAAGATGATTGAATTCGAGGAAATGGTTAGCTGGAAAGTTGTAGACCAGAGTCTTAGAGTTTCAGAAGGGGTGGTGTCAAGCAAATCCGAGCTGTGTGTTGGAAGTTGTGGTTGTTGTAAGTTTGGCCCCCTGTTGTTGAGATTGACTTCAAGATTAAGTTAGCTTGGGGACTTGAGCTCTTAAATATTTGAGAGAGTCGCCCACTGGGGGATTGCAGTGGATCTCCCTACCCTTCTAGAAGTTTGATTGTGTTAAATTTCGATGATCGTAGCTTGGGTCACAGCTACTGCTATTTCTTGAATTATTTCGTTGGACAATTGATGAGGAACCCTCGGCGTAGGGTGATCATGAGATATCGGGTTTTAATGATGTTTTAGCAATTCAGTTGGAACTTGGATAAGTTCCTGTGCTTAATACTCATGGTGGAAATGAGTGAGTTGAGATATAGCTCTGGTCGATTATGTTTGGTGTCTCAATGCTTGAGTCTGTCAATGGTCAGGAATTGATGGTTACGTGTGTGCTTACCTTCATTTGAATTGTATTGCATCCTTGGGGTACCGTTGGACTACTCGCTGAGGGTCACGTGCCGGAATTATTTAGTCGCTAACCAGTGAAGGTATTGGGAATCAGTGGAGGTGATTCCTGTGATGATTATTGGTTGACAGACCGGACAAGCTCGACATTATTGATCGATACCGGGTGTGATCTGGGTAACAACTTGTTTTCAGTAATTGCATTGATTAGGTTTTCTTTATTTTTTTGCTCGAAGACCGAATTGGTGTTAGGGGTGATCCCTTCTAATCCAACTCATTCTGAGAATTAGCGGTATGTGGCGATACTATGGGGTGGTCTCATCCTGTCATTAGGGATACGTGCTGCTGCGCGTATCTTGCACTGTTGATTCCTGAGGTGCCGTGGTAAGGACGGATGGGATCCGGGCACATGCTAGTGGACACGAACGGGTTGTATGGGATACGACGCTATAGGTATGCTGCGGTATATCTTTAAGTTCGTCACGGCTGTTGACTGCAGAACGGTGGGACCGTTTACTGCAGAGCGGTGGGACCGCATATCTTAAGTTCGTCACGATTTTCAAGGAGGGTCTGAGGCAACGATGATTGGTGACAACGGGCAGCGCCCCGAAGCATTTATGTTATTTATCTCCTCAACCATGTCATACTATCAGGAACAGGAAGTGGACCAATTTAGAATGCATTGCATGACGAGGAATTGAACCCTATATTCAGGAAAACGAACTCGTTGGAAAGTATGTAGTATGGGATGCATACATTTCCATCGAAGTTGATTTTGGGAAAGTATGCAGTATGGGATGCATGCGTTCCCAACGAATCACATTAGAGTAAGTACATCGTGTGCATTCTTATTTCGTGTATTAGACTAGACCATGTCATGTTTGGCCTGGAACGTATGTAGTATGGGATGCATGCGTATCCAGAGTCCCAAGGTTGCTTGTATTACAATAAGGCAGGTGATCAGTGCATTAGTTGTTAGACCATGGCATACACGAACACCAGGAGATTAGGATGCACGTTTTCCTTTTCATTCAAGATGGATTGTGGTTGCCAGTTTGGAGATCGCTATTTTCTTATCAGCATTGCGTCAGTAGAATTACTGACGTACCCCACATTTTAGGTACATGAATATCAGGTCACGAGTGCGGGAGAGCCCAAGATCAGCAGGGCATCCAAGGGGGGATGGCAGCATACGTGCCTACCATTCAGGTGGGCGCAGAAATATCAGAGTCGCGCAGCAGAAGGCTCAAGCCGAGAGACAAGTCCCAGGAAAGCAGATAAACCACTCAGCGGAGTTCTCAGCAATGACCAATCGATTGCCGATCTGGATGACAACTGATAGCGTTGCCAGAAGAGCCTGAATATTCTTTGCGATCAGTTGTAATAAGTTACGTAATTTGTATTCCTTGTTCAAGGACATTTGATATTGTAATTATTGATGTAATAACTCTAATGGCAATAAAAGTGTTTAAATTTCCGTGTTATTTACTGTGTTGAGATGCATTTGAAGGCAAGATTCTGGTTGTGTCACGGATATCCGGTATTGGGGGATCCGGGGCGTTACAGAGTGATCGTCACTACTTACATCATTCGAGTGATCGTCACTACTTACATCCAGATTTTTACCCTCGTCACTACTTACACCCAGATTTTCACCCCTTGTATCTAATTGTTTAGTCTGAATGGTAACCACTTCATCATAGGCAAGAGTCTGAATTTCACTTCGGTATTCCCCCTAAAGTTCAACATCAGAGGAAAAATACATCTCACTTTTATGGAACACAACATTCATAGTTACAAATATCCTTTGAGTTGGTGGGTGATAGCACCGATCCCCTTTCTTATCCTTTGCAGATCCCATGAAAACTCATCGCACAGCTCGAGGAGTTAACTTATTTTGCTTGTGCTGATGAAGGTGGACAAATGCAATATACCCAAACACACAAGGTGGCAAGTTGACGACTGTTGGTGCATTCACAGCTTCAGTTAACGCCTGAAATGGCGTGATAAAATTGAGGATACCAAAGAGAACTTGGTTGATTAAGTATGCAGCATAAGCACGAGTTTCCTTCCAATACATGAGTGGCATATTGTTCTGAATAAAGGAAGCATTGACCACCTCGAGCAAATGTTTTTTTCTTTCTGCAACCTCATTATGTTGAGGTGTAAAAGAGCATGTGGTCTGGTGAACCCCGTGTTCCACCAAATATTGTTGTAGATCTGAACTCAGGTACTCGCCGCCATTATCACTCCTAAGAACTTAAATCTGCGCTTTATACTGCGTCATAATTTGTGAAATTTCTGAAATAAACCACTAACTTCACTTTTAGACTTCATCAAACAAATCCAAGTTATATATGTATAATCATCAATAAATATCGCAAACCATTTTGCTCATCCAAAAGTAGTGTTTTTGGATGGACCCCAAACATTAGAATGAATAATCATAAATGGGAGAGAGATTTTACTTAGATTTAGATGAAAAGAGACACAGTGACTTTTTGCAAGTTCACACACATCACACTGAAAGGTAGAAATATCCAACTTAAAAAACAAACTTGAAATAATTTTTTTAAATAACCAAAAAAAGTATGCCCTAGACGACGATGTCATAGCCAAATATCTGATTTCTTCTTCTCTCCCTCGGATCCTTCTACAGATAGAGCTTGAGTCAATGTGCTTGGACTTTCAGATTCTAAATCCAGGTAATAGAGCTTCCCGTATCTAACCCCATAACCAATCGTCTTGCGAGTCCGTATATCCTTAAAAACACAATAGGAGGGCCAAAAAACTACAATACAATGTAAGATATTAGTTATTTGAGCAACAGATAATATGTTAAAATTCAAGGATGACACAACTAACACAAATTCTAAGGTTAGATTTTTTGTGAGACATATGGAACCCTCGCCAG
This sequence comes from Hemerocallis citrina, assembly GCA_017893485.1. Classification (NCBI taxonomy): domain Eukaryota; kingdom Viridiplantae; phylum Streptophyta; class Magnoliopsida; order Asparagales; family Asphodelaceae; genus Hemerocallis; species Hemerocallis citrina. The sequence goes on along the minus strand of CM030360.1, from coordinate 189,920,598 downwards.
TAACGATGACATGATCTCCATTGGCAGTGGACACTTTGGATTTGATGGATTGTTGTAAGGTTTGGACTTGTCTAGAATCAAAAGTCATATAATTGATAGCACCCGAATTAATTATCCATGAATTATCCATAACAGAGGCAGAAATATTAAAGACCTTACCATTATTACCTGCAGCTGTAATTAATGTAGAGGCATGTCCAATACTCTTCTCAGCTCTATCGGCAACTCCAACGGCAACCGTGGATTGGTTGCATTTCTTCTTCACAGGATTCCTGCTATGATCCCAGTTCTCCGGGTAGCCGATAATCTCATAACATCGAGCTTCTTGCCACAATGAGTACACTTCCTCAAGTTATAAGATAGTTTTGATCCAGATCAACCCAGGTAGCTCTTTGAAGAACGATTCTGAGCCACCATTGCAGCTGCATCAAAAGATTCTGACGAATTTTTCATGCAGCTTTGCGACAGAATGGCAACGACATAAAAGAAAAAAAAAACAAAGAACAAACAACAATTGATGGATTTGATTTGATTTGATTTGATCCAATCAAAGCAGTTGATCTGATCCAATCAAAGCAGTTGAACTGATCTTCGACTACGCCACTAGAGTTCGACGGTAGCAGCTTCGGGTGGCGGCGACGGGCGGTGGCTTTGGGATGCAGCAATGACGAAGCATCGGAGAAGTTCACAGTGGAGGTAGGTTGGGATGGGTTGACGGAGGAGATGAAGAAGGACCAGTCGATGGGTTTCGATCAATCAAGTGTCGGAGTCGGAGTGGGAGTCTTCGAAGCCAAGGGTTAGACTGAGATCTGGAGGTTGGCGGTGGATGGCTTCAGATCTGGAGCTAGATCTGAATTTGGGGAAGACTTCGGTGATGGCTTTGGTTTTCGGGAGTCGCGCAGTGGCTGTGGTGACTTCGGGGTTTCGGGGTTTGCACGGTGGCGACTTTGGGGATTGGTGAGACCGATGAACAATGCCTCTTCATCTTCCTCTTCTTCACGTAGCCTAGGATATTATAGGCTCTGATACCATATTGAAATTATTGAAATCAGATTTGGGGAAAAATTCATATTTTCTTGTTGTTATTCTTCTAATGTGCATCTTTTTATACATTACATTCTTGGAGAATGGGTACAATAAATTTAGGAGAAGATTAAGAAGATGAGAGATTTGAGAGAATATGTTTCCCAATCTATAGAAAACAGAATATACAGATTTATTCTTACTATATTTGAACATATTCTTGTTAAGGGTGGTGGGAATATGCTTGGTCTCATTAAAGAGAAAGTGTCCAACTTGTTTGGTACTTGCTTTCCTTAAATGATTGACACTCTACTTGGTTAACGAAGACCCTCATTGTACATTTACGTGCTTGCTTGCACTTTGCTGCATTGACACTTACATCCATACTTGCTCGTACTTCTTTTAATCTACACAATTATCATCTAAATTGTTTACCACTGTACACAATTATCTATTGTATATATCATTCGTACTTGCTTATATCTATTTAGTTTACAGAATATTTTTCTTTCACTTGCCTACTGCAACTATCTTCCGTAATGTGCATTATGCACATAAGCACATAAGGGAACTTGATGGTAGTTTTACAAATGAAGGTTAATATGCATTATTAGTTGCTGAAGCAGTGATTTTGCATACTATAGGTCAATCCTTTTTTTTATATATAAAATCTTCTCTTCTCATAATGCATCTTTGCTAGCACTTGTTCAGAATTTGGGGTTCAGTGTAATTCTTTGTTAGGAGAACACCACAAAATACAGCGATGTCAAATTTTTAGTGTAATTTAGAAGAAATGTATGGTCAGGTATCCATAGATTATGATCGAATGAATTTCAAGGACATTGGTGGCTAATCTTTCCTTACACCAAGTACTTATGGCTCCCTTTCTATGCCCCTGGGGATTTAAATGTAGGTAGTAAACTTGAAATATTGGTTAGGGTTAAGGGAGATTGAGAGTCTTGAGTTGACACAGCCTCTATGCTCTATTCAGTGTTTTAAATATCGGCCGTTCAGGCCCTCCGTATTGATTTCTATTGGCTTTTGTTATTCATTCAGCATATGCAAAATGGATAGCGTTATTTATGTATTTCGGGTGTTATATTGGACGATAGTCATTATATTGGTTAACCCGATATCGCCGGTAGTAACAGTATTGGGTTCAAGAAGAGAATTGGTTTGAAATCATACCTAATTTGAATCCAAACCTGATTGAGGCCAAACCTAATCTACTCTCAGTTAAAAGAATTCATCTTATCTCCGACCTTTGTTCTCTTCAATTCGTTGGTGGAATCCTGTGATTTTCTCAAATGCAACCCTAGTGGCATTGTGACTCTGGTTACTGGTAATTTATTTACTTCTTATTTATCGTCAGAATATTTAATTTTCTTTAAAATAATTGTTAATGGAAGATTCGATTAACATTTCTAGTACCTTTTGCTTTACCTGGAAATCGTGGGTAGAAGTGTTCGGTGATTTATTAATCTGAAATTAGTGAGACATTATTTTAATGGATAGGTGTTCGGACAAAAGGTAAAATACAATCAACATGCAGTTTGAATTGGCAGCCCATCCTAATGCAAAATGTGTAAAAACATCTTACATATCTAATATACACTATTATGATCACCAATATGAGTTGGATGTGTCAGTTTTTTATTCTACATAAAAATATAAATTCATGCTTGATTTCTAATGAATATGAAGTGCGTAAAAATTGTGGACTTGGTGTAAAAGATTGTTTAAATTTATAGATATACTGTAGGATGTATAAATTGTGCGGACAATGTCAAACACAGGTTCGACATGTCTGCAATCTCATACTTGCGATACAAAGCTCCTTATTTGAAACTATGCTCTAATTTTAAGAAAATCCCGAGTTATTCTTTCCAAAACAAAATGAACAATCTTATATCAAATATCCATGTGCTGAAGTTTCGTGTAATTGAACAGCTTCAAAATCTTAATGTTTCTCTTTATGATTATGGTGAAGATATGCTAATCTTAATACAGATATAGGCTTTTGATTAGGATTCCTGTCATCTCTAATGTTCTCCCAAATCCTTTTAAATTTAAGTAACAATTTTATCATGTCATTCCCTTTTTTTTTGACCCGTAACTCAAATATATTTTGCCTGTTGCTGTTGGATCAACTGTGGTAGTCAATAGTATACATATTAAAATATAGATAATATTGATGCTGCTGATTTAGTGCTGGGAGCAACAGATGTGACTTTTTGTTATTTGTAAAGGAAGAGACAAATCTCAATCCCATATCTGGATCTGAAATGTGAGTTTGGTGAGGAGCAAGAGAAGGGGTGCTGCTAGTCACTGACTGCCCTAAATACCTGCAAAATTGCCTAGAAAAATCGGGAGAGATCCCGACGACAGGCCCTTTGACGATCTAGTCAGTCACTGGAAGAAAGGAAAGCTAGGGTTCAGGTAGAGAAAAGTTTTTATTACCTGCAGAAAGAGGGAGGGGTCTGATATTTATAGGCAGAGAGAGTGGAAATCCTAACCTGAATGGGTTGGATGCCCTCTTCTGTGGGCCTGAAACAACAGAAGGTCCACATGAGTTGTAGGCCTGATTCTGTAGGAGTCTGCGGATCCTTAGAGAATCAGACGAATCAGATTGAGTCAGAATATTTACACATATCATAGGCCCCCCACTTATGGAGGGTTGTATGAATCAGCCGTCGAGGAGTAGCTCGTTCATGTGAGCAGATTGGTAGACAGTGTTTAGGATTATAGGATGGAAGATCCCCGAAGAGAGCGACATGGGGCCAAGACCGAGCTCCGTGACGACCACGCTCCGACCTCCGAGCGTCGAGCGTTGTGTGTAGCCTGGTAGCTGGTTCGAGGTTAACGTCGAGCGCCGAAGGCCAAATGTCGAATGCCGAGCTTCGTGAGAAAGCTAGGTGCTTGCTCGAGGTTGATGCCGAGCGTCGAGCTCTGTGTGTGTTGTGAGAAAGATAGGTGCTGACTCGAGGTTAATGCCGAGCGTCGAGCTTTGTGTTTTGTGAGAAATCTAGGTGCTTGCTTGAGGTTAATACCGAGTGTCAAGCTTAGTGCCTTGTGAGAAAGCTAGGTGCTTGCTCGAGGTTCACGCTGAGCGTCGAGCTCTGTGTGTACTTTATGAGAAAGCTACATGGTGGTTTAAGGTTGATGCCGAACGTCGAGCTTTGTGTTCTTTGTGAGAAAGCTAGCTTCTCGCTCGAGGCTTATGCTGAGCGTCGAGCTTGGTGCCTTGTGAGAAAGCTAGGTGCTTTCTTGAGGTTGATGCCGAGCGTCGAGCTCTGTGTGTGCTTTGTGAGAAAGCTAGATGCTGTCTCGAGGTTGATGCCGAGTGTCGAGCTCTGTGTGCTTTGTGAGAAAGCTAGCTGCTCGCTCGAGGTTGATGCCGAGCGTCGAGCTTGGTGCCTTGTGAGAAAGCTAGGTGATTGCTCAAGGTTGATGCCGAGCGTCAAGCTCTGTGTGCTTTGTGAGAAAGCTAGGTGCTTGCTTGAGGTTGATGCCGAGCGTCGAGCTCGGTGCCTTGTGAGGAAGGTAGGTACTTGCTCGAGGCTGCTGTGTGTTTATTGAGAAAGCTAGGTGTTTGCTCGAGGTTGATGCCGAGCGTCGAGCTCGGTGCCTTGTGAGGAAGCTAGGTGTTTGCTCGAGGTTGATGCCGAGCGCCGAGGTTTGTGCATGTGAGGAAGCTAGGTGCTTGCTAGAGGTTGATGCCGAGCGTCGAGCTTTGTGTGCTTTCTGAGAAAGCTAGGTGCTTGCTCGAGGTTGATGCCGAGCATCGAGTTCGGTGCCTTGTGAGGAAGCTAGGTGCTTGCTCGAGGTTGATGCCGAATCTCGAGGCTGTTGTGTGCTTTGTGGAAAGCTAGGTGCTTGCTCGTGGTTAATGCCGAGCATCGAGCTTGGTGCCTTGTGACAAAGTTAGGTTGTAACTCCTATTTCCCGTATTTGTATTTTTGTACTGTATTTTGCCCCATTGTACTCTTTTATCTATTTGAGATCCCGTATCTTGTTTCCATTCGAATAAAACCATTAATTTGTTTTCGACTCAATTTTTGGTACCTTTGTCTAATTCAATTGTGTGTGCTCTTTGTGTCATTCTTCATGAAGAATTGACTGTTTCTTCTCATTCATCTCTTTATTCCCCATTTTAATACATTTTGACCAATTCTCCAGTTGGATCCCTCTCAAAACGGATACCCTAATACCCGTTAACCCAAAACCTATACTATTTAAACCCTAATCTCCTAACCCTAACCCTAACCTCTACCCCTATACTGTTTTAACCTAAATCACCCTGCCACCCTCATCTTCTTCCTCCGCTCATTTCGCACTGCCTCCTGAACCCTCTATCCACCGCCACCACCCTCGCATCGCCACCCTCTCCTCGTCAACACCGCCACCACAGCACCCAACCACCGTCGTCCCCACCCATCGAACTCAACACCTAATCTCCATCGCCATTACCCAAACTCCGAACCCAACTCTCGAACTCGTAACCCATTTTCGCCATTACCCACCTCTATCATCTCCGCCTGCGACCTCCACCCTTCATCGCCTTCGTCATCCCCACAATCACCTCCCATCGTCACCTCCATTACCCAACCCTCCGCTCTCATCCTCTGTTCGAACCCAAGAAAACAGAGCAGCGCCATTCCTTCGCTGCTCCGTCCTTCGCCGTCGATGCCCCTCGACGACAGCGCCGCTACTCGCCTCCTTGCGTCGTCGCGTCGCCACGACGAAGACCTCGCCGCCTCTCCCTCTCTCGCTCTCGTTCTCTGGTTCACTAAAAGAAGGAAGAAGGAGGCGATTGGGCGGGATTCAATCTTAGCCCTTGGATCGCGCCAAGATTCGTGCCACTCAGGGTCGATCTGATCGGTGTTTCGTGTTTGGCCACAGCAGATCCCCGATTGCTGTTTCCTGTTCTGGCCCAGATCCGCTGCGTAGGAGCGATCTGATTGGAGGGTTTTGTTGTTCCGTGTTTTGGCGCAGCGAATCCCGATCACTGTATGCTGTTCGGCCCCGATCTGGTGTGGGGAAATTCGCTCTACTATTGGATTTTCGCACATGCTTAACACGTGCTTTTGGGAGATTGTGCCCGGAGTTTTTCGATCCCATTTTCTTTAACAATCGGATCTAATCGTCTTCAATCAAGGCAAGTATTCCTCTTGTACACATTTTTGTTCTAGTACAAGCCTTAACTTGAAAAATACCGCAAATAGTTAGAAATTGTGACTCTTCCTTGACTTGTCGTTGTTGATCAAATGTTAATCTCCATCAATTTCATAATCTTAAGAGTCGCAATAATTTCATTGTACTATATTACAACTACTTGGACTCGTTTTATCCCCTGAACACCTGAACACATGAAATTAAGGACCCCTAGATTTGTATATATGTGTTATGTCTTGTATGTGATGAACTTGCACCCATATGAGTTGAGAGATAATTATTACTTGCTGTTTTGATGACCATTACCCGTATTTATATCATACATTAATCTAGACGCCTAATAACTAATTTTCATGCAACCTATGCACGTAAAATATTCCCACATGTTGTTGTCCTGAATCTCGTTCTGCTGTTTTGACCCCTTTAACATCAGAATCTGAACCCGACTCTTGAATAGAAAATGTAGATCTAGAAGTCTAGATGTCGATAGCCTCCCGAATTTGCGAATTCGGAGTTACTGTCTAGGAGTTATCGCAGTTTTACTGCAGCTGCGTCGGTAGACGCAGCTCCGCAAAACTGCTGCACATCTTCAGTTTGCGAATTAATTTAACCATGTTAACAGTAAGCGTTTGACTTGAAATTTTATATACTGTTGCTGGACACCCTAGAGAACATTCCCAAATTTCCTTAGAATTAATTAACATCATTTTAACACTGTTTCACATGTATAAACTCAAGTACTCAAATTCTGCCTGAACACATTAGCTGTGTAATTCGCTGTTTTGACACATGTTCCCACCACTTCCATGTACCTTAATTATATGCGTTGGAACCAGGCAGAAGTCTAATTTCTAGATCTCCTGAAGGATCCACTTTTGCTAAATCTTAGCAACGGGAATCACAGTTTTGGTACAGCAACGTCGTGCTGTCCAGATTTGGGATTTTCGTTGTTCGTGTTATTTTTATTCACGTCGACCCTCGAATATGCCATATAATTACCCTAAACTAGTCCATATATATGACCCTGATTTCTTGACTTGTTTCGCACACTTGCATGCTTGCTTGATAAAAATTAATAAATGTAACATGCCGGGGTTTAAGGGAAAGACTACAGTAGTGGACAATATAGATAAGTGTACTCGGAAGGAGGCCCGTGGTTCCTAAATACTTGGTTCATGAACTTGTTGTATCTTGATCGATTCATGGAGTCAGTTGCTTGGCTCATGAACTTGTTTGATTCATGAACCCATTGTGCGGTTCTTGAACTTGTTAGTGAATTCGCGAACTTGCTTCGTGAACTTGTTATTTAATTTCCGATTCATGAACCATGGCTTGCTTGATACTTGATACCTGAGTACGCCGCCCTATAAAATCCGTTACTAGGCCTAAACAAAACTGTATTGACTGTAGCAAACATGTAGTAAAAATATGGATGCATGAAGTGCTATCTAGATAGTAATCACCACAAGACTTGAACATGAAACTTGAACTCGATCCATGTTTACTTAATACTTGATGATATGATACATGAAACATGATACGTGAGGCATGAAACATGAAACATGAAACTTGAACTTGATACATGTTACTTGATACTTGACAACTTGTTACTTGAGACTTGGCACTTGAATATTATATTTGGCACTAGACTTGGCACTTGTTACTTGACCCTAGACTTGAGACTTGTCACTTGAGGTTAGATATCCCTACAGGTTCACTTGTCACTTGTTTCGCCATTAGTATTTGTTATCCAGCCTGTTCACTTGAGTTGTCCTCCTTGCTAGTTAGTTTTTGAATTTCCACTACTTGTTGTATCCTTATTACATTCTTGATTCCAATTTTTGTTCCACATTACTTGTACTCGTTTTTACTATTTGTGGCCCTAACTTGCACTAAGGGCAATTTCTCTTGTTTTCCCTATGTTTCCCCCTTTTAAATTTATTAAGCAGACTTTGGAGACGTGCTACCTGCTGGAATTGGTGAGCAGAGATTTTAGTCTTCAAGTGAAAAAAAGACTTACTTAGATTAATTGTTTTTCTTGAGATATTTAAATTCTTGTTACTTAAGACTTGTAACGGGGTTATGTTCCCGAGTTTTATTCTTTTGATTCAGATTTGAGAACTATTTGAGATATTATTATTTTTGTTTCAAATTGTTTTCTGTTGCTTTATAAATTATTCATGCATGCTTGGTTATATATATATATCTTGTTATATTCTTGTTATGATGCTGAGTCGATCCTACAGCTTATGGATGATGTTAAAATCATTCGCTGTGCTTCATCATGCAGTCGTATTCCATGTTTTTGAGAAGCGGGGCGTGACATAGGTGCTTGCTCGAGGTTTACGCCGAGCATCGATCTCTGTGTGTGCTTTGTGAGAAAGCTAGATGTTGACTCGAGTTTGATGTCGAGTGTCGAGCTCGGTGCCTTGTGAGGAAGCTAGGTGCTTGCTCAAGGTTGATGCCGAGCATCGAGCTCTATGCCTTGTAAGAAACCTAGTTGCTGGCTCGACGTCTATGCCGAGCTCTGAGCATGATGAACTTTGTGAGAAAATGAGTATATGCTTGCTATGGTTGTAGTGGCACATGTGATGCGCATGCTACGACCTCACGGTTGTGGAAATCGAGGCATTGAAATCTTGCCCACCGTTGGATCTAGATGGGTGATTGAGATCTGTTTGTGGAAATCGAGGCGTCACAGAGATGCCTATATATCCCCCACCCCCTTTCTCATTTTTCACTTTGAGTTCTCTCTTTAGTTCTTACAGTTTCTCTCTCTAGGTGTTGCCCATTAACCGGTGGTCATCTTTTCGGCAAACTTTCCGGCGTAGAAAATCAGGTTAGTATTTTTATTATGTCGAGAGTTCAGTCCGTTTCTTCTGCCTCAACATATGATCAGGGCAACAGTGATCACCTCTCTGACTCCTCGTCTCTCCAAAGACGAGGGAGCAGGTTTACGACGTCAAGCTACTCCGTAGTCGAAAACCCTTCGTAGTGGAATCGAGCAACTCGGAAGGAGAGGTGGAAGTGGCCGAGGTAGTTGACATGGGTAATGAAGGATCGGTGGAGGAAGTTGGTAGAGGAGTTGGTGAGGAGGAGGATGATGAAGTGGTGGAGGTCGATCCGGTAGTTGGGGCCTCTAATCTGAAACCATTGGCTACGCCGTACCTTCCTAAGGCCCTTCTGATTCGAGGGAAGATGATGAGGTAGACCCTCCCAGATAATCCTGCACAGACGGATGAGTTCCTTCCTAAAGATGGGCTCGACGATCCTTATCTTCAGCAATCGCGCTCCATTAGGATGTACCTAGACGATGTTGGAGACTTGGTTCAATATGGTGTGCAACCTTCTTTGCCGAGCTGACAAAAGTTCCAGATGGACAAGACGCCGAGTGTCTTAATGGTCGATGACCTGTCGCTGATTTGAGCTAACTACTTCATAGGGCTGGAGTACGAATTGCTGATTCCGAACCCCGGTCTCCGACCCACGGATAACTTGATGCCTTGGTATTTCATGTTTCCAGTGGATGCTTTCAGTTTGGGGTTGCAGCTACCACTGCACCCGTTTATCAAGGAGGTGTTGATCTAGGGGGATGGTGCCCAATGCAGTACGGCCTGAACTCCTGAAAGCAGCTCATGTGCTTCATGTTACTTTGCGATGAAATGGGAGTACCTCTGAAACTGAAGGACATCCGAGCCGTGTTGGGCATCAGTACGTAGAGTGAGTATGAGGAAATTTTCTACATCTTGCCTCGCCCCAAGAAAAAGGTAGTCCATGGACATCCGAACTCCATAAAAGGGTGGAAGGAGAAATATTTCATTGTCCGAAGTCAGGTGCCTTAGGAAATCCCTACTAGTTGGAATTTTTATAAGCCGAATCACAAGACATCGAGGAGAAGGGACCTGAAAGACGAGGAGTGGGCCGACATGGATTGGATCGTTTCTGGCAATAGCATCGGCTGGCTGAACGTGATAGAGAGGCACCTGGCCAGGATCAGTTCCTTCCCGTATGTCTTTCGTTTTGTTTTTTATTCAACCTTTTTTCTTCATTCTTATAGCAATGTTTTTCTTTCGCAGACATGGACGATGCCACTATCGATGCGAGGAGAGCCCAGTTGGTCAAGAAGAGGGCGACCTAGCAGTCGAAGCAGAAAAAAGGGGTCCTCTTAGAGGGGTCCGAAGGTCCCTTGGATCCAAAGCCCAAGAGGCAGAAGACCCTATCGGTCCCGGGGACACCCGGCCCATCGAAGGCAACAACTAGCTCGAGTATCTTTAGGATTACAGAGGTGCGGAGGAGCAAGGTTGTAATACCCCGCAAAATAGCATATGACTATTTTGCCTCGCAATCTGTGTGCAATTGAGAATTGCACGTGGTTATGTATTTTTCTAGTAACAATTGATTTTTACTGAGAAATATTAGATTTATTGTCTACTTTATTTTATAATTTTGAAGGATTAATATGAGATAATTTTGATGTATTTTGTATTGTTTATACTATTAAAGTAGAAAATTTTTGGGTTTATTTGAAATATATTGAGATTTGGGGGGCTTATATGTAATTTTCCCTTATTATTTATTTTACCTAATTATTTATTTATTTCTTTTTATAAAAACCCCAACCCTCCCATCCTTCCTTCTCCATTCCTTCTTTCTCCCATTCCTTTCCCCAACCGACATAAAGAACCCATCGAACCCACCATTCGGTGATTCTTTCCCCACCTCAAATCCACCTTATTTCTTCGTCAAATCCAAATTAAATTGAGGGGTAGACTAATAGAAGGGTTCTCTACGTCGTGGCGGTGTCCATTTTTCGAAAGAATTTCGGGAAGGTAAACCCTAGATTTTATTATTGTATAAAATTTAGTGTGGTTAATTTCTTTGGAGTAGGAGTATTTTGGTAGGAAGATTAGGAGACTTTGGGTGTTGTAGATGCGAGAAATTAGCGTGTTGATAGAGGATTTGCAAGTTATTAATAAATTAGGATTTTGGGTTGGTAAAAGAGAACTATATGTGTATGAATTAGTTTTTGTATGGTAGTAGAAATTGTAGTTGGATTATTAGAATAATTTGAGAGTGCTTTTAGTAATTGTTTGAAAATAGGAATCTTGTCGGAATTCGAATGTCACGTGCAAGGCACGTGTGTATCCCAGGCGTTCAATAGAATGCCTGTGTGATATTGGAATTAGTATTATTATTTTCCTGTAACTGGCTTGGATGCTTGAGCCTTGATTGCTTTGAATTTTGATGATAGGAAATACTTGCGACTTTGGATGTGTGGTGGTGCTTCGAATCTTCGCGGGATAATTTGTGAGTATGATCTCTTTTATTTTATGTACATGATGTGTTATGAAGATTTTAAATTACGATTTGCTGTGTATTTCCGATTTCGTATCTCAGTATGGCCTAAGTGTTTTGAACTAAGGATTTTTGTGGACACTCTTGTATGTGTCCACTACTATAGTCTAAATTTCATAAATTTTCGAGGTCGTTTGATACCTCAAAAATTTGTGGAATACAGCTGGTCTGAAAGGACAGAGCTGAAGCCGATTGCTTTTGGACTGAAGTCCAAAAGGTCATAACCAATTGTATATGTTTGATCTTGCTGTGTAATTGTTTTCTATGGGCCAGATAAGGGCCAAGTGGGGTCACTAATTGAGAACAGGGCTATAATGTTATTTTCATTGTAATATTTCATTGTAAATGTGAACAATAAGACCTTGAGTATTGATAGTTTCACCTAGAAACCAAGTGGTGATTAATGAAGGAGTTAGACGGTGTTAGATGAAATACGGTTATGCATGGGTATGCATATAATCAATACATGCTTATATGCGTACTTGTTGTGAAGTGTGGTGCACATTGAGTGCACTAGCTTGGTGCATGTGTGGGTCAACTCATAGCATGATTGGAGGATAGGTTGAACCCCAACTAAATCTAGATGAGACTTGTTGAGATTCAACTAGGTTGGATTCACTTGAACCTAGTTGGCAGATTAAGAAATTAATTTAGATGATTATAGTAAGGACAGACACTAGTTGGGCGTGTACTACTCACCGGTCAAGGGGACACGTGCGGCGTCGTCTTGTCTAGGACACGTGCGGCGTGATCTCGAGTGTTAATTCCTGAGATTTAGTGATAGAGATATCAAAATCTAGGGGAATGGACCCCTATAAGTACGTTATGTTCTAAGTTATTGATATGAACAAAGAGCTAGAGTGTAACTCTCAGTCTCTGGCAGAGTAGGAAAAGGCCCTGCCGATTCGCCCTATGTTCGGATAACTTATGGTAGAGTCCGGGTGTGGAGAAGGACCACCGATTCCGACAGGATTGCAGCGGAGCTGAATGATCACCAGCCTGTCGGGAGTGGAGAGAGACCACCGGCCGGGCAGAGTGGAGAGAGACCACCGATTCCGATAGATCGGAGTGATCACCGACTTTCGGGAGTGGAGAAAGACCACCGATCTGATGCAGTAGACGGAATAGACCGTATTTGCTGCAGCTCTACCAGTCACTAAATAAATGTCAGGAACAGGAAGGAGTATAAGAGTAGGATGCATGGCAAGGGATTGAACCCTACCATCTGAAGAATACGAACTCGATTTGGGGAGTATGTAGTATGGGATGCATACATTTCCAAATCAAGTTTGCATTAGATTAAGAGCATAGTGTGCATATGAGTTGTGCATTAGAATCTATTTCATGACATACACGAACACTAGGAAATCAGGATACACGTTTATTTTCCATTCATGATGAATTGTGAGTATGATAGTTGAAGTGTTTAATGAGTGCGAAAGTAATGTATTGCGAGACGTGATGATATATGTTGTAAGAATGAATGAATGCGATGTTATGTGATATGAGATTGCGAAGGAATATAAGTCGTGAGTCTGTAAAAACAAATGAATGATAAATGAGGTGCAGTTATGTGGAAGTAGAGTTATTTGTGAATATAAAGCTTTATGAGAAAATAAAGCTATAGGAATACTTGTGTACAGCATAAAGTGAGGGGCGTTAAGCGCCCTTTTTCTGAATAATTTTCCAACTAAGGATAAGTATGTTGTGAGCGGGTATGGATATACATACAGAAAATGACTCGGAGAGTATTTGAGGTGAATTTCCATTTATGATGTTTACATGTTCAGGTTTATCTTGATATTCGTAAGTTCGTTCTGTTTTTACTTATAAAGTTTAATTTATTTGCTTAATCAATAGATTATACTCACACCAGCAATGGCTAACCCCTTAGTATTTGGGAGTTAGGGGGAGTCTCTGGACTACTCTAGACCCCTACTGTTGCAGGTCCTCAGCAGTGTAGAGGTGAGGTGTAGATTCATGTTTCTGTGGTATGTATTATAAGTTATTTTCTAAATACCTTACATCATTTTCAAAGAAACTTATGGTTTTTATTTGATATTTGATATTCTATTATGAGTTTGGCCCCCAGAGCATATATATATGTATTGCCTGTGTGATTCTGCTCATTTTGGCCTGGGGAGTCCGTGATATTATTGCCTATGATGTGAGCTACGTAAATTTAGAGCAGAATTCCGTAAGCCTTTTGTGTTTCGGGGCAGAAATTTTCAGGGGAAACTCTGCCCGGATTTTCTTTGAAATATAACTATCTTAGTTTATGTTTAAGGTAATATAGAAATTGAAAGAATTGAATTGGAGCCAAAAGGGGGCGTTGCAGTTTGGTATGATAAATTGATATTCGTAATTATTGATGTATTAACTCTGATGGGAATAAAAGTGTTTGAAATTTTCGTGCTATTTACTGTGTTGAGATGCATTTGAAGGCAAAGATCTTAGTGGTGTCACGGACGTCCGATGACGGGATCTGGGGCGCTACAGAGGTCCCTCTCGTTCACCCTTCGGCCCAGGAGATGGTTGTGAAGAGGGGCTCAGACCATGGGCTCCCGACTTGGTTGTGAGGGCAGCCGACACGCTGACCGAAGGGCCAGTGGCGATCGAGGAAGTGGAAAAACTGGTCATGTCTCGCGATAGGGAGGCCATGGAGACCGAGACCGTAAAGTCTTACTACATGAGGTGGGCTCAAGCCAGCGTGCTGGTAAGGCTTCATTGAACTCTGTTACTTCGAACTTCGATCCCCCCTCCCCACCCCACACCCCCCTCATTTTTTGAAGTGTTAGCCCCTCGTTTGCAGTCATCTATGGTCGGAGCCTAGATAATGAGGCTGCACTCCTGCGAGCTTCATCGGGAGGTGAAGGACGCTCAACGGTATGAGCAGGAGATGAAGGACTTGAAGCTAAGGCTGGGCACGTCCGAGTCTTGTGAACATGCTCTTATGGCCGAGCTGGCTTTCCTCACCGTCAGGGAGATTAAGAAGACGAAGACCGCCGCCATGGATAAAGTCATCGCATCCCAGGAAGCTGCGTACAACATGACCCTCGAGCACGTCAAGTACTATTACCCCGAGTGCCAGCTCGAGGAGTTTCATTATGGCATGAAACTTTTTGAGCATTCGAAAATGCCCGGGGGAGACGGTGAAGAGAGGGGTGATGCGATGCTTGTTGAGTAGGATGTAATGGCGATGGCTATCCCTGATTTCGAGGTGGTGGTCGACGAAGAGGTTCCCCCTTCCCTAACATTAGTTTTTAGCATTTGAATTTTTTTTTGTATTTGCCGAGCGCGGAATGGCCACCGTAGTTTTGTAAGAATTTTGACATGAAATGAATTTTTGGCCGAACTATTTGACTTTGGACTTTTTGGCGTAATCTGTAATGTGATCTTTTGGGATTTAACCAAATTTATGAGTCTCGGAATGATGTACCCATTCCTTCTTTGTGCCAGATGAATGCATCCTTCACGGTCGATCCTCGTGGTGCCGAGGTGGGGTGCCTTAGGGGCAAGCTTACATCCCTAGAGTCCATTCTGGCGCGCTATCGAAAATAGTGTAATATCCCGATCAATTATTAATAATATTTTATTATTATTATTTAATTATTTAATTATTTAATTTAATTTTTCGGAATTGAAATATTTTTGATGGATATTACTTAGTTTAATTATTAATCATCATCTGGATGAATACCAGTCCATATGTATATGCGTTATACCGTTTTGGTACTGGAATCTTCCGAGCGATAATAAAATTTATTTTTATTATTATTTTCAGAATTAATTTATTTTTATACGGATTATGCGGTTTAAAAAATGAAAATTATCGGTATATAGATTAATGTATGCGTATGCATGTTGTATCGATTTCGTACGTTCGTACAAATCGTGTAGTATGTGTTTTGGACAAAAATATCTCTTTTGTCATGATTAATCAAATTTGGATGGCTAGGATTTGTTTGGAGACCTAAACCTAGGGTTTAGAATTAATTAGAGATACATAAGAGTTTAAGGTGTCTTCTACTAGAAGTCTCTCCTTCACCTCATCCCTCCACCTCACCACTCCACCTCACCCCCTCACCCATAGAAATTGGCCGACACCTCTTGGACCCAAGGGGGGTTTTGCAAATCCCCTTGGTACATTTTTCCACTCTCCCCCTCTCTTTCATCCTATAAATACCACCCCCCCACCCCTTGCCTCATTTACCAAAAATTGAGAGGAAAAGAAAGAGACAACAAAATCCTAACTAGAGAGTTCTTCATTTGTAGGCCTTTTTATAAGGAGCTAGGAGGAAGGAGAAGGTTCTAGCTAGTTATTCCTTCAAAGAAAATAAGGTGGGGGGTCTCTTTTAACTTTATTTTGTGTTGTTTTTGTTCTCTTTTATTGTTGTAGGTGTTGTTGTATGTTCTATTAATTATTTGGACTCAATCCTAAGCATAACCATGGTTGTATGGGTCAAAAATGATCACATAAGAAAGATGGATGGTAGGACTTAACCAAAACAACATAATGGTGTAATCTTAAGCTTTGTTATGGTTGTTTTAACAACTTGGACTAAATCCTAAGCATATAAATGATGGTATAAATCAAAATGACCACATAAGAAGGACGGATGGTGGAACTCAACCAAAACAATATAAAGGTTGAATCTTTAAGCTTTTGTCATGGTTATTTTTGCTAAAATATACAACTTGGACTAATTGATATGAGCATATAAAGATTAAATATTTACATACCCATTTTTGGGTTGTAGAACTCAACAACTATTAAAAAAAGTCTTTTATTGTTTATTGCTCTCTACTTTGTTAAATATCAAATCTTGCTAACCTTAGTTCACAAAAAGTGGACTTGTTGTATGTAGGAACTAGTAGGTTAAAGAAAAAAATAGGTTTTGTAATATGTAGGATTTGTAAATTCAATAAAGTTAGATTTTTGTAATATTTTTTAAGACTTGTAATTCATAAGAGTCGTAGTCTTGTAATAGCTAGAAAAAAATCCATCCTTGTGATGTAGTAAGAATCATGCTTGAGTTGTAGTAACAGAATCCATACTTGTGATGTAGTAAGAATCATGCTTGAGTTGTAGTAAAAGAACCCATGCTTGTGATGTAGTAAGAATCATGCTTGAGTTGTAGTAAAAGAACCCATGCTTGTAATATAGTAAGAATCATGCTTGAGTTGTAGTAAAGAATCATGCTTGAGTTGTATGTGTAGTTCTAGTAAAGAACCCATCATGTTCTAGTTGTAGTGTTCTAGTAAAGAACCCATCATGTTCTAATTGTAGTGTTCTAGTAAAGAACCCATCATGTTCTAGCTGTAAGTGTCTTGGTAAAGAACCCATCATGTTCTAGCTGTATGTGTCTTGGTAAAGAACCCATCATGTTTGAGCTATAGTTATTCTAGACTCAAAAAGAACCCATTCATGCTTGAGCTATATGTTCTAGTTAAATTATTGAAATGAAGCCATGCTCCATATTTGTTCTAGTCGACTTTTAAAAGAAACCCATGAAACTAGAACCATGGTAGTTCTAGCTCAATTGATAGAAAACCCATGCATTTTGGTGATTCTAGCTCAAACTTGGGAAAGAACCCAAGAATCTGGTTGCATGCAGTTCTAGTTCAATTTGGAAAAGAGAACTCATGAATTCAAGTTGTATGAGGTTCTAATTAGAATTGGACCATATCATGTGAACATTCTTCATCTCCATGGGTAAATTGGGAAAGTCATTAATAATTGTTAGCTTGATAAAAGCTCGTCTAAGGTATTCTAATTACCCTAGGGGTCTTCGACAATCAAGACCCGCATCTTACCACCTAGGAGACTATGGATAAATCTCACCTTGGGCGCCGACAGATCTTAACCGGTGTAGGTTGATCGTGGGCCGAGAGTGTTGACGAGATCCAAGCTAAGGGGTAGTGATGAGTGAGGGAGATCCCGTCACTAGTGTCTTGGATCGATGGACCATGAGTTGGACCATGATAATCTATGTTGAAAATCCTGTAAGATTGTTTAGGTTTAGTGACATCATTAGGGTACTAACTTATAAAGATCTTTACTTAACCATTTTTTTTAAAAGAGAGGAGTTGGTATTAGGGGCGATACCTTATGACCCAACTCGTCCCATAGGCCGACACTAGCTGGTGTTATTGGGTTATACCTTTCCGTCAAAGGGATACGTACTGTGCCTTCTCACGAGTTGGGAGCATGGGTTGCGTATCTCATACTGTTAATTCCTGAAGTGCCATGATAAGGGTGGGCGGAGCTAGGGTATGGACCCCCGGAACTCCGTCATGTTCTATGCCCGGGAAGCGAACAGGCCAAAGACTACGGTCTATGAGTTAGGGGGGCGTAGGGGATGCTTCGAGCTAACCTGTGTTGCAGGAACTCCGAGGGTTCGTCTGGTTTTTGAGTAAGGTCCGGTGCACCGGGTAGTAATGGCAAACATAGACACTATGAGCGTACTGCATTGGTGGGACTTGACCACGCTGTGACACCCCGCAAAATTGGAAATGACAATTTTGCCCTCGTGTGTTATGCACGTGTATTTTGTAACGTATTTTCACTGCGCATTTTGACTACCAACTATTTATGCATTTTCCATATTGATTTTTACCCTACTTTGAGTCAACAAAAATATAATATTTCAATCTCTGCATTTTACGTGTTCTTTACGTGTTTTTGATGCACGTATCGATTATGTGTTTTCCACCGCTATGTGCAATATTTTATATGTGTTTAAATTATTTATTTTATGTATTCAAATCTATTTTTATAAAACGGAAATTCATTTTTCGCATTTTGATCTAAATACTTTTGTACGTATAATGCACGTGTCTTTTATGTTCATAGCAATTACGTCATAAAATTAATAAATATATTTTCTTATATTGTATTTTATCATGTTTAACATTTTTTCGTTGATAATGTCAATTTTCATGTTTCGGTATTTTACGTGCGACGCACGTGTCTCGGTGTTCGTATATGAGCGTATTTGGTTTCAAAATAAATTTCGGAGGGTGTGTAACATCTCGTATTTCAATAATAAAATATATGGTATAATACTATGTATAGTATATATATATATATATATATATATATATATATATATATATATATATATATATATATAAAAGTTATAAACTGTTGATAAAAATAATATGTGAATAGTCATATATAGTTTAATGGAATTAAAATGAAGGAAAGGTGGGGAACCACTGCGTTGAAGCACAGCAACAAAATGCTGTTGTTTCTCTGGAGGACGCCACCAAGGGGTGACATGGCAGTGGGGTCCACCCGGGTGAGAGTAGGCAGCCAGTGAGTTGCTTTGTGTACTCGGGATTAAGAGAGGAAGTTGATGTTTTGGAGTTATAGAATTGAAAGGATGGGAGTTGAGTTTGTGAGAGGTGGAGAGATGAAGAGTTGGGAGTTTTAGGAGTTATGAAAGTGAAGAGTTGAAAAATTAATTTGAGTAATTTATTAGGTGTGTAATTTTGCACATTGAACCCTACCTTTGTCCTATAAATAGCACACTTTCCATTTTCTTTTCACACACACAAAAAAAGGAATAAGAGAAAGAAAAAGAGAGTAAGAGAGTTCTTGTGCTTGGAGGAGAAATTGCTAGGAGGAGAAGCTCTTGCTATGAGGAGGAGTTCTTGCTAGGAGCTAGGTGTTGGTTCCATCTTTTTCCAATCTTCAATTAAGGTGGGTGTTCTCATGCTTTTTAATTTTAGAACTATGCATGCTAGTAATAATAAATGAGTAGTATGAAAATTTTGATTATGATAAAGTAGAACAATCTATGCTATTAGATGTGGTGAATAGTAGTGAATCATGTTATGATTAGTAGATTAAATTACAACTGGTTAGTTGATAAATGAGAAAAGAAATAATTGATTAGTTGTCATAAACTAGTATACATGAATGTAGAGATTTTTGATTATGTGAATGATTGTTGAGTCTTCCTTTTTGATAAGCAAATACATTTTGGTAAAGTAATTTTGATGCTATAAACTCATTTGATTGTTATAAGAGATGTAATATGCTATCTTTGGTTAAAAGAAATAAATGCAATTTATTAATAAGAGGAAACAATTTTGAAAGTTTGTTTTATTTTTGCAAAATATGATTTATGAAATTATGAGTTACTGTGAGAGAGTAAACTCAGTATAGATGAACAAATTATTTTAATGAAAGGTTAGAGAAAAATCAAATATTGAAAATAATAGAATAACAGAAAAGTTGAACAAAAGCATAATAGTATATTTTGATATCAATATTCACACATGGACTACTTGGCTAGCCAGTGCACCACAGAGCACTACTGTGCTTATAAGAGGTCTCGGGTTCGAAACTTAATAGACCCACTTTATTTTTGTTTTGTTTAAATAATTCTGAACCCGAACACTGACACATAAGGTTTCGCTCTGGCTTTCTTGACGCCAAAGTCCACTTGGACTCTTGGCTTGCGGTGAGTACAGTGGGCGCTGCTTGTTGGGTCACGGGATCGAATCCCCTGGTCGGCCTTTATATATTTTTTTGTATTTTAAAGTGTTTTGTTGAGATTTAATACATTTCAAAAGTTTGGGAAAATTTTAGTGTTCATAAAATATAATGAGAAATTTATTCTTAAAAGATTTTCTTAGAGGATTTGAGATAGAAAGAAAAAAGAATGAATGACTACAAATTATTAATAAAGAGCATGACTTTTATTTTGGAGGAAAGTAAAATAATGATCTAGGGTGAATTGAAATCTCTTGAATAAATCTCACAATTTTTTTTTAGTTAGAGAAATGCTATATGGTTGAGTTAAGTTACTTTTAAGATCACGAAAGATTTTGTTGTGAATAAGTGAATCATGAATAGTGCTAAAAGAGACATTGAAATAGAATGAGACATGGCCTTCAAAATAAACGGTTTAAGAGCATGATTTATACTCTTAGAAGAACAATAAAGTATTGACATGAGAAATAAATTATCTTGATGAGCTTATACAATTATGTTGAAAACTTGATGATTATATGTGCTTAAATTGATAATAAGTTTTAAGTTAGATGAATTCATGAGAAAGAAATTATTGTTTGGCATGATTTATAAATGGATAAATGAATCATGAATGGTGACATGGGTCACTTTGTGAACAGGTTGAGAATAAGAATACTTTAAGTTAGAGACATGAATATGAAGAATATGAGTACTCATGATTTCTTGTACATGAAAAAGTTTGTGATTTAGAGTTAGCAAGACCTCGGGTACCGGCACTATTGAAATAAAAGATTTTTGAGATGTGATTTTGAGATATGGCCATAGGCCTATCTCGGTAAATGTTGATTAAGTTTGGTAAGAGGTAAAACTAGTTCTAGGCTTGGAAATTTATTCATGTTTTGAGCTAAATAACTAGACACATAAGTGAAGATGTAGTAAATCTGGGCAAACGTAAGTGGGGCGCTCTATATAGTCGGCGGTGGACTCTGAGGCTATAGACCCAGTTGGTGGACTGAGGTTGCTCCGTGGGAGACGGGCTTTTATATTTAAATTCAGGACTATGAGGACGGGTCAGCGGTGGACTCCAGGATCTTGAGTAGTCGGGCGGATAGTTTGCCATACTTCATTGTATATACGTATACCGGGGCTAGAGGGTCACTTGCGAGATGGTTCGCACGATGTGGGATCTGTTATAACAGTCAGCGGTGTACTCCGGGGCTGGGATTCAAATTCGTGGAATGATTTAAACCTTGTCTTATTACTGGGTAGTTGTCATGGCGAGGGATCGAACCCTGTATTGTGGAGTACGTAGGCGCTTGCACTCGAACCTATGTAGTATGAGATGCATAGAATCCGAACAAGTGTGTATTAGTGTCATCCTAGTATAAGAATGTGTGCATTAGGCATTAAGGCATCGCATACACTTATATGTTTAGCGTAGTCACAATTTAACACTTTACTGTTCATTCAATTTTTGTGGTTTGTTAAAGTAATGAGATCGTTATATGTACGATATAGAGAGGATAGCCGAGTATAACATTTTCGTCAGTTGTAAGTGACTGACGTGCCCACAACTTGACATGCAGGTAATGGACTTGCCATGAAGGTGTTATGATGCAGTGATGATTTACATTGTTAAAATTGTACAAATTGTATTTTATTTCATTGTTGTATTTTTCCGCTGTGTAAACAAGTGTATTGAACTCTGATGTATTATTGAAAAAGTTTTAATTTTCTTGTAAAATTGTAAGAAGTGAAGTAAAGATCCTGAGAAATTTCGAATTCGGTCTTATTTGGAATTCGGGGCGTTACATATGCAACCTCATCAGTCACGTTGTATCTGTCAGGAACAGATTGTGTACAAAAGTAGAAATTCATAATGCGGGTTCAAATCCCTATATATGAAGAAATGGCTTGAGATGAGGCGTATGTAGTATGGGATGCAACTGTTCTGGAGACTTTCTTGCAATAGAATAAGAGCATCCTAGCTTTAGTTGACCTTGCTTTAGATTCTAAGTCATTGCACCCACTAACACTTAAACTACACCGATACATTTTACCATGCTTAACATGTTTGTTTTTGAGATTCACTGCTAGTTATCAGCCTTTAAGCGTCAGTATATGTACTGACGTCCCCACTCTAATAGGTCGTGGATACAGGATCACCAGCCCGAGAGAACTCTAGTCAAGGCTTGGCTTCCAAGTGAAGAGCCCGATGTTTATTGTTTCATTCATGTATACTCTGATGTAATTTATTGAAACAATGGAATACTCGGTTTGTAATAAAATTTTAAATTTTCCTGTTTTTCTGTGTATTGTGGTTAATTGAATATAAAGGTTCTAGCTTGTGTCTCGAATTCTTCAAATAGGAAGTTCGGGGCGTTACAAATAGACTGGAGACCGGGAAGCAACTGTTTCTTATTTTATGAATAAGTAGAGGGAGTTGAGCTTGGAGTCGGCTTGCTTGATGACAAGATCACCGACCGCGACTTGGGGAGCGCTGAGACTAGATGGTCGATGTCTGGTACTTCTGCTGGGCGACTGACCTCTAAATCGCTCCTTCGCAAGGTCATAGTGGAGAAGGAATTGGAGATACAACAGTTGAAGATCCTGCTTGGAGTGGGTGGATCCCGATCCTTTTCTTTTGGGAGCAGTTAGCCCTCAGTTAGAGGCCCATCTCCAACCATATGGCTGGAGCCAGCGGAACCGGGGGATGCCCAGAGCTCTATTGTCGGAGTGTCCACCTTGGCGACCTCGAAGGATCCTGGTAGGCTTGTCGATGAGAAAATGCACTCGATTCGGATCGAACTGATTTGTGTCAGTCCTAAGCCCCCCCAAGAGGGGGATTAGGCCGAGATTGTTACAGTTGTAATATTCATGTAGTCATACAGTCCTGCCGCTGTATTGATGAAACCTTTGTATGTTGTAATAAAAATGGTTCTGCTTTTTACAATATCACGTCTTGGGGGGAGGGGGGTCCATTTGAGACTGCGAAATCTAGTGGTCAGCTCAAGGATCATGCCGAGTGTCAAGCGTGATTGACTTGTGCGAAAGATGGGAGCTTGCTCGAGATTCATGTCGAGCGTCAAGCGTGGTTGGATTGTGAGAAAGCTAGGTGCTTGCTCGAGGTTGATGCCGAGCGTCAAGCTCTATGTGCTTTGTGAGAAAGACAAATGCTGGCTCGAGGTTGGTACCGAGCATTGAGCTTGATGCCTTGTGAGAAAGTTAGGTGCTTACTCGAGGTTCACGCTGAGCGTCGACCGAGGTCGAGCCGCTGATATTGACTGACTGAAATTGGGGATGTTTCATCTTACAATTTCATAAATGCACCTCCCCTTAGGCTATATAACCCCCCCAACCCCCCACAAAAAAAACCCATTTCTCACTTCACTAAGTGTTCTCACGACTGGTGGCTCTCCTATCACCCTTTGACAGTTAGGGGTAGCGGCGATGAAGGTTGCTCTACCTCTGTCTGTTAGTGGGTGGAAGGGGGGTTAACTCAGAGTGTGGGGCTCGAGGTCCTTGCTGAAGGCGAGGACCGCAAAATAAAAGTTTCCTCTGAGGGTTTATATGACTGGTGGTGCTTCTATCACCCGCTGACAGTTAGGGGTAGAGGCGATGAAGGCCGCTCTATCGCTGGCTGTCAGCGGGTGGAAGGGGGACCAACTTAGTGAATGGAGCTCGAGGTCCTTGCCGAAGGCGAGGGCCGCAAAATAAAAGTTTCCTCCGAGGGCTCATATGACTGCTGATGCTTCTATCATCCACTGACAGTTTAGCTCTCACAACCAAAGGAGAGCTATGGAGGGGATACTTTCACCTTTCTCACGCTTTAGCTCTCACAAGCAATTTCTCACCAAACAAAACTCTCGCTCACCCTAATCACGGACACAGTCAAAGAGAGCCATGAAGAGGATACCTTCACCTCTCGCATGCTTTTACTCTCTCAAGTAATTTCTCACAAACACAAATAGACACCTGCATAGAGTAGTGAGAAGCAACATCTTCACTCTCTCACCCTCTCACACTCTCTCTCACACAAAACCTGAAACAAATCACAACTAACAGAAGTATCACCTTCACCTCTTGCCCCTGCGGGCGGTGGACATTGTAGATTTCAGATTCAAATGATGATGGTGCAGTGGCGGTGATGTTGCTAAGCCTGTGGCAGTTGGTTAAAGGAGGTCGAATTCAAGGTGTGACTCCCATATTGCTGATCAAACACACAAACATCTCCATCTCTACATTTCCCCTCAGTGCACCTCATGGGGGGACCCCGTCTGTGGGTCCAAGCCCCACCCTGTGCTGTAACGAGTGAGCGCATCTCATGGGGGGACCCCATCTTCAGGCCTGAGCCCTACAACCATGTTGCTCATCACTCTTTACACTGAGTTAAAATCAAACTCAGACAACTCCTCCACTCCTTCTTCACTAATAATACAGCTGTCTTCCCTAACTCCGGCACTGCCATCATCACATACTCTCTCTTCTTCGCATACTCAACCAGCATCTCAACATCCAAATCGCAGCTGCAGATCACCGCGATTAGCGTTGAGTGCGAGGACATGGTGGCGGTAGCATTGTCTAGAGAGAGAAATTAACCCCTAACCCCGACTTCTTTACATGCACAACTAACCCTCAAAATCCAAATCATAGCAGCAGATCGCCGTGATTGGCCCCAAGAGCGTGGACATGGTGGCAACAGCGAAGATGCCATTTTCGGTGCCGACGAGGGGGATGGACGACAGCGGTGGAGCGGGAATTTCAGGTTCAACTGACTCTCACAGTGACAACCAACAAATCCCAAGCAATTCCAACTCAATAATCTCCTCCAGTTTCCAAACCCCAACATACCCACCCCCATTTCCAAATCCAGCACAGAGAAAGGCTCCCTCAACTGTGATGGTCGTCGACGCTTCGACAGGGAAGACAAGGTATCGATCGCGATGGCAGGGACGACAGTATCCCTTGACGCACGGTAGTTGCGGCTTGAGAGAGGCGTCACTCGACAGAGGGCGACGACCGAGGATCGATGGCGCTGGAGGAGCGCAACGACGGGGGAGATCGCTGGTGACGAGGGGGTTCGCTGGTGACGGGGGTCATGTCCATCGAAGGAGCGCAATCGGAGGGAAAGCGAAGGGAGGGAGGGACAAGGAAGGGACGAAGGAGGCCCCAGCGGACGACAGGTCCCAGCCAATCGATATTTGACCTTGAAGATTCATTTGCAGCTAATGGGTTGGACGCCCACAGGCAGTGGAACAACATCCCAAGTGCCAGTCTGATCAAATACACTGAACTCCTCTGCAATAGCTTCCTGCCACTCAGGATATTGAATAGCTTCTTGGTAAGTTCTGGGATCACGTGTAGAGTGTATGGCAGTGAGATATGCATGAAGCTGTGGAGAGTAGGAGGCTAGGATGGCAAAACCAAACTGGTCAGAATGACCAGTGGCATCAGGTGTGTAACGAGCCGGTGGGATACCCGAGGTAGAACGTGCAGACTGATGGATCGGTTGAGGGTGAACAGGGTGGGGAGGTGAGATTGGTTGTGTGTGTGCATGCACCTGTGGGGATGTTGGTGGTGAGGGGACATGATGTTGTGGAGATGCAGGTGATGTTTTCGTAGAAGGAAAAATATGTGGAACGTCAGTATGAGGTGGGAAAGGAGCTAAAGGAGTGGGATCAAATGGAATGCGTGAAGGTATGGCCAGGGAAAAAGGCCCAACAATAGAGGAGTCAAGAAAACTAGCATCCTCGGGAGAGGTCAAATAGTAGAGAGAGTCTTCCACAAAGGTGACATGTCAAGAAATACGAATACGAGCTGCCACAAGATCAAAACAACGATATCCTTTATGATCAGGACTGAAACCTAGGTGAACGCACTTAGTAGATCGGGCGATGAGTTTCGTGGGCTCAGTGGGAGGGAGAAGGACATAACATGTGCACCCAAAAGGAGCATACTATAGTCTAGCGGTGAGTGTCGAAGAGCGGAGGACAGGTCCCACCCAAAAGTTTCCTCAGTTTCCTCCGAAGAGCGCAATCGGAGCATACTGAATCTTGTGTTAGTATAGAGGACCCAGCCAAGCGGCAAGGACTTGAAAGATTAAGGAATCTCGCGTTAGTGTAGAAGTCCGAGCAGAGCGGCAAGGATTTGAGAGATTGAGGAATCTCTCGTTAGTATAGAGGTTCGGGCCAAGCGGCAAGGACTTGAGAGATTGTGGAATTTCGCATTAGTATAGAGGTCCGAGCCAAGCGGCAAAGACTTGAAAGACTGAGGAATCTTTCATTAGCGTAGAAGTCCGAGCAGAGTGGCAAGGACTTAAGAGATTGAGGAATCTCTTGTTAGTATAGTGGTCCGGGCCAAGCGGCAAGGACGTGAGAGATTGAGGAATCTCTCATTAGTGTAGAAGTCCGTACCGAGCGGTAAGGACTTGAGAGATTGAGGAATCTCGTGTTAGTATAGAGGTCCCAGCCGAGCGGTAAAGACTTGAAAGATTGAGGAATCTCGCGTTAGTGTAGAAGTCCGAGCCGAGCGGCAAGGACTTGAGAGATTGAGGAATCTCTCGTTAGTATAGAGGTCCGGGTCAAGCGGCAAGGACTTGAGAGATTGTGGAATCTCGCATTAGTATAGAGGTCCGAGCTGAGCGGCAAAGACTTGAGAGACTGAGGAATCTTGCATTAGTGTAGAAGTCCGAGCCGAGCGGCAAGGACTTAAGAGATTGAGGAATCTCATGTTAGTATAGTGGTCCGGGCCAAGCGGCAAGGATGTGAGAGATTGAAAAATCTCTCGTTAGTGTAGAAGTTCGAGTCGAGCGGGACTTGAGAGATTGACAAATCTCTCGTTAGTGTAGAAGTCCGAGCCGAGTGGCAAGGACTTGAGAGATTGAGAAATCTCTCGTTAGTGTAGAAGTCCAAGCCGAACGACAAGGACTTGAGAGATTGAGGAATCTCGTGTTAGTATAGAGGTTCGAACCGAGCGGCAAGGACTTGAGAGATTGAGGAATCTCACGTTTGTGTAGAAGTCCGAGCCGAACGGCAAAGACTTGAGAGATTGAGGAATCTCTCATTAGTATAGAGGTCTGGGCCGAGCGGCAAGGATGTGAGAGATTTAAAAATCTCTCGATAATATAGAAGTCCAAGCCGAGTGGCAAGGACTTGAGAGATTGAGAAATCTCTCGTTAGTATAAAAGTTCGAGCCGAGCGGCAAGGACTTCCAGTAGCTTGCTCGAGGTTAGTGTCGAGCGCCGAGCTTGAGCAAGATTGAGATACATTTTGACTTGTTTCGAGAAGAAATTTCGTTGCTTTTATTCAACGCTTAGGTACTTAAGAAAAGAGGCGCAACGCCTATTACAACCACAGATGCCTCCGTTAGCTCTTATGGCCCCTCATGGAACTTAACAAGATGCTCCACGTTCTAGGGTCTCTTGACAACCTTGCCCTGGAGGTTTTTGAGTCGGTACATGCCAAGACACACCGCTTAGGAGACCTTATATGGGCCCTCCCAGTTCGGGCTAGAGTTATTCAACTGTTTTTTGAGACATTTAAGTGTAACACCCCGGGCCTGGCTCGGTTGTGCACACGGCTACATGTGCACGCAAAACGCGTACAAATAAAATCCTAACAACTGCCCACCATAGACGTGCTTCACAAAATGGGCTATAACCATTTAGATACCTCTTGATCATTAGCTTCCTAATATATACTCACTCTCTTTCTCTCGCACCTACGATGTGGGACATTCATCCCACACAAAGCCACATCACCATGCATGCAGCCACTCTTTCTTTCATTCATTTTTCATTTAATGCAATTTTCCCTAAGCCCCATAAACACTTCTATAGGCTTCTTAATCAATCAAATTAATCCATAGCCCATAGACTCCTCTATAGGCCAACCAACCACTCTCACATTATTCTATATATATATATATATATATATATATATATATATATATATATATATATATATATATAATATTATATATATACACTTTTAAGTATGGTGTGTTACATACACCCCCCTTAAGAACTCAGCGTCCTCGCTGAGTCTTGGACTTGCAACCTGATACATGATCCCTTTCTAGCCGATGTGGAGAGGACTACCCTAATTCTGCTAGCTGTATAGCCCTACCCGGGATTCTGGTTACCCACCAATGTACATCTGCTAGCTCCATCTCAGACGTACATTTTACTCACACTCGGTGTCAAAAGTCGGCTCTGATACCATTTTTAACGCCCCGAGTTCCGCTCAGTTGTCATGTGGCTACACGTGCGCACAATATGCGTACAAATAAAATCCTAACCACTGCCCACCACAGGCGTGCTTCACAAAAGGTCTATAGCCATTATGTACCTCTTGATCATGAGAAATTATATTTATTCACTTACTCTCTTTCCTCAATTTCCGATATAGGACTAAACCCACCCATGCCCAAGTGCACAACACACCACTTCTCATTCATTTCCATTTTTAATGCAATTATTTCATAAGCCCCATATTCTTTCTGTAGGCTCCTTTAATTAGTCCATTAATCAATTGCCCTATAGAATCTCCTATAGGCCAACTACCACTTCTCATCTAATATTATTATATATATATATATTATATTTCCATATAATATTTTATATATACACTCTTAAGTACGGGGTGTTACATTAAGAATTTAACGGTTGTCGTTTTTAGCATGGCCGTTCGACTGAGGATGAGATATTGACGGGAAGCGCTGCTGGACCCCGATGTTTTTGCAGAACTTTCAGAAGTTTCTACCAGCGAACTGGGTTCCGTTATCGGTGATGAGCATGCGCGGGATCAAGAATCGATAGATGATGTATTTCCAGAAGAATTGTTGGGCTTGATGTTATGAGATTGTGGCAAGGGGTTCTACCTCGATCCACTTGGTGAAGTAAGCGAGGCCACTATGAGGAATCATCTTTGGACCGTGGTCCTCAAAAAGATGCTGATCAGGTCCATCCCCCACATGGCAAAGGGGGTCAGACTGGTAAGTGACTTGAGTTCGGCTTGGGGCAAGCGTATGATCGAAGAGAACCTTTGGCAGGGGCTGCACATTTTCACAAAGTCTTGGGCCTCTTGCAATGTAATGCCCCAAATTCCAAACACTGATAATTCATAACACAAACAGGATCTTTACTTCAACTTCGTACAAAAATACAAGGAATTAAAAACTTTTTCATTACAATGTTATTAATTACAATACACAGAAAAAATTACATGGAAGAAATACAATTTATAACTTTCAAAATATTTTAGCATCCATCATCATTAACTCATCTCCACGTCGTTCGCTAATCCATGTCCTGCAACTTGAAAACTGCGGCACGACAGTTGAATACAACTGACACAATGCTATAATACAGTGATTCTTTAATTTAGCAAACACAAACTTGAATGCAAAATGGAAAGCGATCATCCTAATTATATTAGTGTATGATATGAACTTAATGACTAATGCAGAGATTCATACTTACGATGCAACACTAAAGAGCACTTGTTCGGATTCTATGAATCTCATACTACATAGGTCCAAGGGCAAGCCCTTAATGTACTCCTCATTATAGTGTTCAATCCCTCATTATGAAATCCTACTACGGTAACAAAACAAGGTTTAGACATCCCACAAGTATGAATTTTAGTCCCGGAATTCACCGCCCGACCATACAAAATTCTCATCGTGCAAACATCCCGCAAGTGTCGCTCTAGCCCAGAATATATTAGAATCTGCCTCCTATCCGCCCGGTTATTCATGACCCTGGAATCCACTGCCCGATTAATCATAATCTCAGATTTAATTATGGCTCGTCTAGTTCCGCAATCAATTACAGTCCCGGAATCCACCTCCCGACTGGATCTATAGTCCCAGAATCCACCGCCCGACTATATAGAGATGTCCCACGTATGTTTACCCAGGTCTCATCACATCTTCTTTTCTAGTGCATGTCCTTAATTTAATTATAATTTTTATGGCCTAGAGCTAGCTTACCCTGCTGGACTTAAACTCACTCATTGAAAATTCAGGTCCATATTGACAACTTCTCAAATTTTCATTTATCATAATTGCCAGACACTACGGATCTCGCTCAGCTCCTACAAACCACACATCTCAAATCAATGATCTTCTAGGTTATTATCAACCTCTATTACGACATTTCTCATTCACTATGAATCATTGATTCTCTTTATACATTCTCTTTTAATTCTTCATCTCAAAACAAATATATAGCTTCTCATTCCATAACATTTCAATTAAAAAAAAATCTTTTCAAACGTCATATGCCTGCTTTTCACTTTTTAATCCGTCATCTAAACAATTTTCAACAATTTTTAATACAAAATACATCTATAAACTTATTACAACTATCTCACAAATATTTCAAATTTTGATTTGCCTTAAAATGAAACGATTGTGGAATAAGTCCAAATAATCGATGGAACCATATCATCAAAAAAGTGCATTTTTACTACAAATTAAATCCTAAGTGTATATATAGTTATTTCAAAAAATTTCATTAATATTTAATCTAACCCTTTTTCTTAAAACAAAACATGCAATTATATGCAAAAAAAAATAATCCCAAAATCGAACCCAAGCACAACAATGCCCCAAAAAGCACCTAACAACCAATATGCCAACTCACTGTTGGTGTAAATTTCTCACAAAGAATATCCTATAAGCCTCCGTTTACTTTTATAGAAAATTAATAAAATTTTAAAAGAAAAAACAAAGCCGCAAGGCTTGACCAGCAACTCGCACACTGTACACAACGCCCCAAGTCGCACCGCACAACCAGAAAGTCCTATCCTGATATACTGTCAAACTACTCTAGATTAATTAATATGAACCCAAACATCACTTCAAATGGTTTTAAAAATAAAAACAAAATCAATTTGCACTCAGGCAATCAAACCCGCGACATAGGCACTGTACACTGCGCCCAAACTCGAACGCCAAGACCTGACTTCTCATGCCTACTCTCTGTCAAATCTTCTCAGGAAAATGAATATAGGTTACTGCATCTTGCTATAATACATTTCTTTCACATCAAAATATAATTTCCTAACTTGTACAAATTCGAAATCTACATCACAGAGAATTAGCATGGAATATTCAGTATTCAACACATTCATAGTTACTCATGTTTAAGTTAATTATTAATATGAGACATCACATTAATTTAACCATACCAATGCAACAATGCAATTCAAAGACTACATCTCATCCAATTTCTCAATATAATTTGTGTTCATTTCTATTTACAAATTTGGCTAACAAACATGATATTATCACATTAGGAATTTAATGAAATATAACAATCTAATAAATGATAAAAAAATTTCCTTTCTATAATTTCATCTAGTTTAATTAAATTAACATGCATTTGATTCTAAAATTAATTCACCATCTAAAAGATTTTAGATTGCACATAACATGGATTCTAATATTATCACGGCATTATAAAAATTAGAAACTAAAGAAACACCTACCTTTTTTTATGAAACTTGCAAACGAAACTCCTAAAAATCTTGAAGCCTCCTCCTCCAAGACTAGAACTCCAAAGATGAGTAAAAAATTGGAATGGAAAATGAGAGCTACTCCTTCAAAAATGGCTGGTGGGTCTCTTTTAAAGGGAAGAGGGTGAGGGAAATTTCTAAAACAACCCACAACTCCAAATAACCCCCCACAAACCCCTTAAACTCATTCAAAAATTATCTCTTTCCCTCCCATCAAATTGGCCGGCCAATAAGGTGAACAATGCACAGGTATTGAAAAGGTGTTGTGTGCACATAATCAACACACACATTATTAGGAGTTTTTATTCAATATAAATACATATATTACACATAAACTGGTTTAAAGTTAATCATATTAAAAGTTTAGTGGACACCAACAAAGTTAGGAATTTAAATAAAATTTTGCTAATGTTACTCAAATTTAATATGGATTCAAGTTAGTTAATTTCATAAAAAATAGACTATACATTTATACATTGTAAAAAAGGAGAGAAATATTTACATAACTCAAAAGATTTTTTCAATTGACACGTGCATGGTAAACACGTGCATTGCATGTAAAAACAAAATATTAAAATATTTGAGTTAAAATTTAAATAGAATATATAAAAAAAATTCAAATACATAATTGAATTTGAGAGAATGAAAGATATACATAAGAATCAAACTACAAAATACGTAATTTTTTTTATAATGTTACTAATACTACACGTAACGGTACAAAATATATGTGGGTAACACACGATGGGCAAAACTGTCATAACTCAATTTTGCGGGGCAATATGGTCGACCAATAGTAGCCGTGGTTGAGCACTTTCCTCGCAACCGACCTGCTGCCCATATGGCATCCCCCAATACCTTCGTGCATCTCCTCCAGCGCATACTTGGCTTCATCGAGACTCAGACATTAGAGATAATGTCTCCTGTTCATCTTGGTGTATGAGCACTTGAAGAGTACATTATCAATCAGGGTGAATCTTTATGATTGGATTCTTGTCGTCCTGGCTTCTGCCGGTGGCCAAGAACTTTCGGACAGGATCCATCCAAGTACACTCCTGAGTACCTGGGTTAATACAAAGGATCTTTGGGTTCTCGATGCTAGGCTTGAGGAGGATCTCTATGAGGACAATGCGATCTAGGCCCTCGAAGGACGACGGAGCGAGCTTGGCCAAGGCATCGGCCTGTCCATTTTGTTCCTAGGAGTGCGCTCGATGGTGGTGCCCTCGAAGTCTGTTAAGAGTCTCCTGATGCGTGCCAAGTAATGGATAATCTGGGCGTCACGGGCATCATAATCCCCGAAAATGTGATTGACCATGAGCTGAGAGTCACTATAAGCCCTCACTTACCTTGCCCCCGCCTTGTGGGATAGTGTAAGCCCGACGATTAATTCCCTTCACATCCCAGATCTGGCCGACCAACATATGCAGCCCAAAATTTCGAAATCTGGAGTTTTTTTTTACTCCAAGTGGCAAATTTGCACAAAAGTCGTTCATTTTTTAGTATTTGCAAATAAACCATAAAAAGTTCAGAAAAAATTTAGAAAAATTAGAATTATTATCTACTAATAAAGATTAGATATTCCAAATTATTATTCTGACTTTTATACTCCATGAAGAATATTTTCAATAAAGCCCCCAACAATTTCAAAATTGCGTAATTATATATTTATACAATTAAATCAATAAAAATCAACCAAATATGGAAATAATCTAATTCCGTAGAGCCTTCTACTGAATAGCTGGACCTAAATGCAGCCAAACAATTTTTAAGTTTAACTTTCACCACTAAACGATTTTCTACAAAAAGACCCATTTCTTTCAAAAATTTACAAAATTAGTTTTCTTTATTCAAAAAAATATCAAAAGACCCCTTTCTTTATACAAAAAGACCCCTTTCTTTCAGATATTGGTTATTGCATTACATTCTTGTTCCTGTGATTATTATTGTATTGTTGAGTTTACTGCTATTGTACAGCTTATGGATGATATGAGTTGACATACTTATATCATTCGCTGGGTCTCAGTTGCGTGCAAGTGTTTTCGTATAACGAGATGCGCGGCGTGACAAAGGATATGTGTATAGTTTTCTGCAAATTGGTAAAACATGGGTATATTTTAGTGAAAGTTACCCTTTTATTAATTTGGGTTTAATATAATGGTTTGGGCCTACATATTTACTATTTTGAGATATAAAAGGACCAATGTTATTTCTATGCCCAGTAATTCCTTATATATAAGCCCACAGTTTTTTATAATGATATCCTGTTGTTTTAAAAAAGGGAAAGGTTCATATCAAGTTTATGAATTAGAGATCTGTGTGAAACCCATTATCAATTAGATCATAGTACTGTTTGCACACAATTTTGGTAATTTGAAATTTTATTCAACCTTTGACAAAATTTAAATAATGGTTTGTGTATGGCTTATCTTTGCTCAATAAACTTATTTTTGATAGTGTTTGATGTTAAGATGTGAATAAATACAAAATGATTTTATGCATGTATCTTGTAGTATATATGGACTTATCAACATTTTGAGATAATATGTACTATGTGAATTATCAATAAAGTGTTTATCTCAATTTGGGCAAATCTATATTCACCTTTATTCAAATTATTTCTGTGACGCAGCATATTCTTTGAGACTATATCATCTCCAAGTGACTCTAGATTTGCCAAACCTAAGAAATTCAGTGGCCTTAATTGTAAGAGATGGAAAAACCAGATGATATATTGGTTGACCACCTTGGGTCTTATGTCGGTCATTAACGGTTTTGATCGTCCTGTGATTTTCGACCCAGCCAAACCTAAAACACTAAAGGACATAGACTTCCACTGCTACAATAAAATCCTTAGTGCTTTGTTTGATTAACTATATGCCACATATTATGGGTTTAAGTCAACTAAGGAATAGTGGAAAACCCTAGATGAAGAATATGTCCAAGATGATGATGGAATTGAGAGATTCATTGTCTCGAATTTTACTAGATATAAGATTGTTGACACAAAATCCATTAATGATCAACTTCATGAGTTCTAAGACTTTCTCAGGTACCTTGAGATTAAAAGTAACACCATCTCAAATGATTACAAAGTGTGTAATATTCTCGATAAGCTTCTTGATTCCATGTTTATTTTTGCACAAGATTTAAGACAGAAACAAGGTCAACTTAATAGATACCCTTAGAGCCGTTAGGGTTGAGGATGAGCATAGATAGAAACAAAAACCTCAATCCCAGTTGCAAGCCAAGGTCAACCTAGTTGAAGAAGAAGCCGACCCTTCAACCTATAGGAACCCATGTCACCGTCCTAGAGGTAAACCCTTTAAGAAAAATTGGAACAATAGAATTCAGTCCCAAAATCAAAACCAAAACCAAGGTAGGTTCAATCACCCTTCTAGTAATGATCCAAGACCTTTGAAGACCTGCTATGTCTTTGGGAAGACAAGTCATTTGGCAAGAAGCTGTTATCAACGAAAGATAGGATATGGTTCTAACTCGCAAAAAGGAAATGGAGCACCAAGGGTAAACAATATTGTGGCAAACCCGAACTTTAGGTTAGTCTAATATCTTTCCTTCTAAATACAAAATTAATAATTGAATTCTTAAGCTTATATACATATTTATTTGCTTGCTCATGTTTTCAATTTATTAGGAATCATGTGGAAGAAGCATAATTCCCTTCAACACCAAAAAGAAAAGGACAAGAAATTTTAAGATCGTCCAAGAAGTCCTTCTCTATTCCTATTTACCATCCATATCACCTTCTATGTTTGTTAGTTTGTGTTTTTCCAATTAAAATTGTAAGCACTTGGATGTTTAGTAATTATGTTTTTTTTTTCTTTTGGAGATTATGTGATCTTTTGTGTTATTAACAGATTTTGATAATAATAAATAATTCGTTTATCTATTGTGTTTAAGATTTTTGTGAGGCTAAATTTAAAAAAACGTCACAATAGTTTGGCGCTGTTTAAAAAAGCGTCACAAAACTTTGACTTTTTAAAAAAACCGCACAATGTTTAACTTTCAACTCACGGAGTTATCCAACCGTTAACTGGGTTATACGTAATGTTTAAAAAAACATCACAAAACTATTGTTTTGTTTAAAAAAACAACACAGAACTATTATTCTGTTTAAAAAAACATCACAAAAGTTTCCATTTGTTTTAAAAAAAACATCACATAACTATTATCCCAGTTAACGGTTGGATAACTCCGTGAGTTGAAAGTTAAAAATTGTGCGATTTTTTTAAAAAGTCAAAGTTTTGTGACGTTTTTTTTAAACAGGGCCAAACTATTGTGATGTTTTTTTAAATTTTGCCTTTTTGTGATGTGTATTTTGTGTGTGTGTGTGTGTGTGTGGGGGGGGGGGGGGGGGGGGGGGGTGGGGGGGCTTTTCATATCATGTAAATGTCGAGAATAATTGTTGTTAATTTTGAGTTATGCCATATGGAGAACACATTTAATAATGCATGCTATCTAAATCTTATATGTGCATATTGTTTTTGATATGAGAAATTTATAAGACCATGGACTTTGAGGGTTTGTGTGCATCGAGGGGAATGCGATCAGGCCCATTATGAGATCACTGCAGTGGCAACCCAACATATTAAAAGTTCAATGTGGTAGAAATAAACTGAAAGGTGATTCTCGGGAACACTCATTTAATAGAGTTATACTCCTCGTGTAGATAGAGCATATACGCTAGCTAAACTCATTCTTATTATGAGAGTGCTCATAGTTGTGAACATAAAAGGCATTTTAACTCTTAAAAAGTTTAAAGGCATGTGTTTGCAAGGTATAAGTCCACATATACTTTTGGAGGACTTATCTATATGGGAGTAATCGTGAGGCTGCGATTGTGGTATCAAGGTCGAATCTGGGCCCAAATAGCACAAACAACTGCTTTGGGGCCCAAATTTTATAGGGCCTGATATTTTTTATGTATTTACAATGTTTAAAAAAATGTAATTGTTATCAGACACAATTATAATGTATTATCTATAATTCGAAACAACAGTTAACCTATTAGCTCATCTGGTTAGAGCATTGTGTAGGTTCAAAACCTGCATGGGCTAATTAATATTTCAACCATTTAAAAAAAAATCTAATTATTTTTTACATAGCCATACATGTCATCTTACCATTTTATGAATTTAATATTAATTTTCACGTAGTCCATGCATGTCACTCTATGATAATTTTTAAATGTTCTATGCTATATCATATTTACATGTTTATAATAAATTTCTAACCAAACCTTCAAGTGCATATGATTATTCTACATTTTATGCTTCCTACTTGTATTCTCATATGCATATATTCATCATCACTTAATTCTGGCCATGTTATCTAATATATCATATTTACCTCTTTGCGATAATCTAATCTTTAAGTGCATATACAAGTTTGCTTTGTTTTCTTCTTTTCTATTTCTTCTAAATTTTGTATCTGTTGATAAAAGGAATACTATGGTTTCCTTTAAAAAGAAAAAAAATATAAGGGTATTTGATAAAACCAAAATATATCAATGAAAACATTCAAAATAGCATTATAGATATACTTCAATCATGTCAGTTCAATATTTTCTCTTAATGTACATAAACTCAACTTGTGTTTGCTTATATGTTTTGAACATAATTTTTTTTTGTACTATTCCTCTTTAATTCTCTCATTCATCATTTTCATCATTTCAGATAACATACAATTCAGAATAAAATAATTGCCACTTCTTCCTAAGAGTTTGTCCGAGTTTCTTTTTGCGACGAGACATATTATGTAAAATTAATGCGTACATTATCAATTAATTTTTTTTTGGAAGCATACATATAAATTTATTTTCATTTAAATAGTTTGTTCTTTAAAGTTCTAAGTTTATTTGCATTTAAATAATTGTCATATTTATCTTGTCAACTTGCAAAAAGCCCAATTCAAAAATTTACTTAGGACCTCCGAAAACTCAGATATACCCACCTGTGGTATTATGCTATTCTCTAATAACTCTCTCATGAAATGGTACTTATGAGCATGGCTAGTTTAATGCCCCACCCCTTATCCCAATGATTGACAAGTATAGTGTGTGATTTTATTATAATCCGGTCAAAAAACTTAATTCAATGCATAGTCCATTATATATCATAGAATTGCGACAATTGTTACTAAGTAACGGTTCAAAGCCACAAACTATATTAACTGAATTCATAATATTTTTATGGTGCTCAACTTTAACTTATGTATACCTTTTATTCAA
The DNA here is from genome assembly GCA_017893485.1 of Hemerocallis citrina. Classification (NCBI taxonomy): domain Eukaryota; kingdom Viridiplantae; phylum Streptophyta; class Magnoliopsida; order Asparagales; family Asphodelaceae; genus Hemerocallis; species Hemerocallis citrina. The sequence continues at coordinate 189,882,788 of CM030360.1, read as the reverse complement.
TCTCTATGTCGTGCGATTTATATCATTTTCAGTTGCATTTGTGAACTCGTTTTTTTTTTTTTTTTTTTTGGGTGGTGGGGAATGTTGAAAATTTTATGAGCTATAAAACCCATATCACAGATTCACAAATGAGTCTTTAACTCACTGGCTAAGTGAGTTGAATTTATTGGTGTGGCCACGGGTGGTTGCACAATTTTGGATGCACGTGCGTGAAGTAGGGTGTGCTGCAGTAACGGGCCTACAGGAAATCCTCAACGGGCCTCCTTTAATAACTTCATCGGGCTTCTTGATTATGTGCCATTGTGGGTTGATTTTTTTTTGGAGGTTTATTTATTTTTTTTGGAGTAGCCGGGCATCATATCTATATAATAAAACACAAAACACAAAGAAAGCTATCAAGTAGCTCTCTTTCAATTTCCAAAAAAACCAAAGACTCAGATCTAATATCACAAAACATATTTTTCCACCCAAAAGTTTTCTCCCAAAACTCAAATTCAAATCCCCCCACCCAAAACAATTCCTATATTTATTTAGTTTTTTTTCCCTCTCTTTTTCCCTCCATCTTTTATTTAAAAAATTAAGAAAATAAAAATTTTAAAATTCTTTAAAAAATAAAAATTGAAAAATTGAAAAAATTAAAAATTTAAAAACTTTAAAAATAATTCAAAAAATAAAAAAAAAATCATATAATATGTTTTTTGTTGGACCCCAAAATGTTTCTCATATAATATATTTACTACTTCAATTAATTTGCTGGACCTTCAAAACTATTTTATATGATCAAACAATGTGTACCGTTCCGAAGACGTGCTGTAAGCACGTGTCAATGGGCAAACCTAGTTCACCTACAAATACCCTATCTATTGGCACTAATATTCCTCCAGTAAATATCAGTGATTTAATAAGAAATCCCACCACACAAGTTAAGAGTTTCTCTCTCTAGATTTTCTAGAGAGAGAAGCTCCCAAAAAAACTCCCAAAAAAACAAAACCCTAGATCTAGAGAGAGGTTGGAGGGGGTGGCGGCCGGGGTCGCGCCGCCCCCTCCCTGACCGTCGTTCGACGTCGCCGCCACGTTCCCCCAACGTCTTCCCCTCTCCGATCTCCCTACCCTTCGGCACAGTCCCCTCCTGATGTCGCGCCGCCTTTGTAGCGCCGTCGACCACCACGTCGCATCGTAGTGCCGTCGACCTCCACGTCACGTCGTCGTAGGCCGCCGTGCAACGCCCTGCCCCACCCTACTCGCCCTTCTCTCAACTCCCCGAACTCCCTCGATGCATTCCACCTCCCCGATCTACCTCCCCTTCAACGCCCTATCTGCCATAGCGCCGTGGTGGGCCGTCGAGCGACGTTTGACGGCCAGATCTTGCCTGCCCCCCGTCGAGCTCCTGATCTGTTTGTGGGGGGTTGGGGGTGTGTTGTTTGGGGTTTTGCTTTGGGTTAGGTTGGGATTGGGTGGCTTTGCTAGATATTTGCTCGGATGTTCTGTGTGCTTGCCACCATGTCCACACTCTCGGCTGGTTTTTGTGAGGGTTGGTAATACATGTGCAGACGCCGGGAGTTAGGTTGTCTTGCACGATTGTAGAATTTGGACCGAAAGATGGGGTCCCTCCGTGATGTGCGCTCACTTGTCTCAACTTCCGGGGTGCTTGTCTCAACTGTCGCGGAGCGACTATGTCACGCCAGAGCATCCTTCCGTGCATGTTGTTGCGAACACTTTGGATCTGGGGTTTAAGTGTGTGAGGTCAGTGGTTCGGTTCGGGGCTCATGGGGCCAGGCTGGTAGTTGTTGGTGTTTGGGGTGATGGGGTATGGGGTTTGGGTTTGGTTGGTCCTACGATGTCGCCAGTGAAGTCTTCACGGCTCCTACTATCAGACTATTGACCTCCCTCCAGCTTAGGTCACTGGCTCGTGACAGCGTCGACTCTTCCCTCGGGTTGGGAGCATGAGTCAAGATAAGTTTGTGTGGTGAGAAATCGCCAGAGAAAGCTTGTGCATGAGAGAGGAGATTGTATTCTCTCCACGGCTCTTTCCTGTAGTGTGGTGTCTGGTGGGGTGAGCGATGTTGGGAAAAACTCGGTATTTTCCCGCTTCGTGAAGTTAAGACGGGCACTTGAAGATATAGATAGAAATAGATGCAAGAGAGATTTACAACTCAAATAGAGATTCTTCTACTATACAAAGAGTAGTAGGCTTATAAGAATTTGACTCTCTATAACACACTCTCACAATTTTGTGGCTCACTCAAGCTTGAGGATTAGAACTTCTCAAGTTATCTTACTTTGTCTCAAAGTGGCTCTCTAACTCTCACTTTGGAAATGACATGTTTTATTATTTTTTTTTTTTTGAAGTGAGTAGGAATGAAGCCTTCCACCCCTATTTATACTATTCCACCCTCACAATGAACGGTGGAGATTAATTTGATCCAAGGGTGGAGATTAGCTCTATAGAATTCTCCATTTCTAGAGATCTCCATGAAACTATACCTTTCAACTTCCTTCCATACTCTTCCATGAAGTTCTAGGATACTCCACATCTCTAGAGAATTCCATATTATTCTCAATTAAGGACGGAACCCAACAAATCTCCTCTCCTGACATAATTGGGAGGTAGTAGCAAACCGGCACCTTGACAACAATCCTCAAATTTATTTGTTGGTATTACCTTGGTCATCATTTTGGACCAGTTTTCTTCCGTGTGAACTTTCTTAAGGTGTATGCGCTTTTCTTCGAGAGCTTCTCGGATCCAATGATACCGTGTATCAATGTGCTTTGTGCGAGAATGAAAGGTAGAGTTCTTTGCTAAGTAAATTGCACTTTGATTGTTGCACTTCAAGACATACTTGTCTTGGACTACTCCTAGCTCTAGCAGCAAATTTTCATGCACAACATCTCCTTGCAAGCTTCAGTATCTGCGATGTACTCAGCTTCGATAGTGGACAAAGCAACACACTTTTGCAACTCTTATTGCCAAGAAACAGCTCCCCCTGCTAGAGTAGTTAGGTATCCCGATGTTGATTTACTAGAATCAACGTCGCTAGCTAAATCTGCATCTGTGAATCCTTCTAACACAGGTTTTCCATTTCCAAAACATAAACACCTTTTGAAAGTACCTCGTAGATACCGAAAGATCCATTTGACTGCATCCCAATGCTCTTTCCCCAGATTGGCCAAGAAGCGACTAACAACACCAACTGCATAGGCGATGTCGGGTCTTGTGCATATCATTGCATACATAAGACTACCTACCGCGGATGAATAAGGAATCGTCTTCATTTCCTTCTTTTCTTCCTCACTTGTTGGACTTTGCTCCATACTCAACTTGAAGTGTCTAGCAAGTGGTATGTTGACCGGCTTCGCTTTGTGCATGTTGAATCTTTCCAACACTTTCTCAATGTACTTCTCTTGTGATAGCCATAATACCTTTCTTGATCTATCACGAGTGATCCTCATTCCAAGGATTTGTCTAGCCAGTCCCAAATCTTTCATGGCGAAGCTCTTGCTTAGATCTTTTTTCAAAGCATCAATTTTTGTGCGATCTATTCCAATAATCAACATATCATTAACATAGAGTAAGAGTATGAGGAAATCGCCACCTCCATACCTCTTTATGAAGACACAATGATTGCTTTCTGTCTTCTTGAAGTCATGTTCTGCCATGAAAGACTCGAACTTCTTGTACCATTGTCTTGGTGCTTGCTTAAGGCCATATAGACTCTTTGTTAGCCGGCACACCAAATTCTCTTTGCCAGGAACTTTGAACCCCTATGGCTGCTCCATGTAGATCTCTTCCTCTAGATCTCCATGGAGGAATGCTGTCTTGCCATCGAGTTGTTCGATCTCCAAGTCTTGTACCGCTGCTAGGCTAAGAACAACGTTGATGGATGACATTTTTACCACCGGAGAAAATATTTCTTCAAAGTCAATACCTTTCTCTTGACTGAATCCCTTAACAACCAACCGAGCTTTGTAGCGAGGCTTCGAGCTACTATCTTCGGCCTTGATTCGATACACCCACTTATTCTTCAAGGCTCTTCTTCCTTTTGGAAGCTCCATTAGTTCGTAAGTATGATTCTCATGCAAGGATTGCATCTCCTCTTGCATGGCTTTTATCCACTCTTCTTTATGAGTGTCATTTATGGCTTCCTTATAACTTTGAGGCTCCCCCTCATCGGTGACCGTCACAAACTCCTTCGCGGGATAACGAGTAGATGGTCTTCGGTCTCTCGAAGATCGTCTCAACTCTAGTGGAGAGCTAGGTTAAGGCTCATCTTGAATTGACTCATCTTGAGTCTCTAGATTATTTGGCTCTAGGATAGGCTCGAGATCTTCAGCTTCATTGTTTTCTGGTGTGACATTCTTCTCTTGATGAGCCGGTGTAAGGTCTATACTACGGTTGCTTCTCAATCTTGGCCTCTCAGATTTCTGGATATCTTCAATTGTTTGGTCCTTGAAGAATACCACATCTCAGCTACGAACAATCTTCTTGTTGATTTGATCCCAAAGTCGGTATCCAAACTCATCCTTTGGCGAGCGAAGGTAGATGCATTCCTTTGTCTTTACATCCAGCTTGACTCTCTCGTCTTTGGGTATGCGAACAAATGCTCTACATCCAAACACCTTGAGATGATTGTTGGTAGCCTTTTTACCTGACCAAACTTCCTCTGGGATAGCTCCGTCCAAAGGTACCAATGGTGGAAGGTTGATGACATCAACAACGGTCATCACAGCTTCCCCCCAGAATGACTTAGGCAACTTGGCATGAGAGAGCACATATCGAACTCTTTCCTCAATAGTTCGATTCATTCTCTCGGTTAATCCATTTAACTGTGGTGTCTTGGATGGAGTCTTCTCTAGTCTTATCCCATATTTCCTGCAATAGGCTTCAAAGGAACCTCTATATTTACCTCCATTGTCTGATCGGACACATTGGATCTTCCTTCCTATCTCGCGTTCCACTCGGGCATGAAACTCCTTGAATGCATCAAGCACTTGATCCTTTGTTTTTAATAAGTGCAACCACACCTTCCTTGAATGGTCATCGATGAAGGTGACAAAATATGATGCACCGCCAATGGACGTCTCGGACATTGAGCACACATCGGTGTGTACAAGGTCTAAGATATTCTTTCTCCATGTGGATAGAGAAGATCTTTTGAAAGCAACTTTATGTTATTTTCCATATCATCGGTTGTGATATTCACATGCCCTTTGCAGAGCTTGGCTTGCATCACGTACAATGACCCCTCCTTCTTTCCATGAGCCACAACTAAACTTCCATTGGTGAGCTTTCATTTTTGTAACGTCCCGAATCCCAAATACGACTGAATTCGAGAGTTCTACATGATCTTTCCACTTCCTTTAGTACAATTTTACAAGGAAATTTGAACTTTTCACTTTACATCAGAGTTTACATAAAAATATTACACTTTACATTGCACAGCGGAAGTAAAATTTACAACAATTAAATAAATGTACAACAACATTGTATAATCTTTAAGCATCTGTTCCTCTTTAATCTTTATCATGTCACTTACCTGCATATAAGACTGTGGGTACGTTAGTTTATTCAACCGACGAACATTATACAGGGCCATCCTATGTATGCTGGAAATAGTATAACTTATTTTCCATATTTAACAAATACAAACTTGTCACATATCAAACTAAAGGGACAACCCTATTGATGTCGTGTTGTGATTGTGCACTTAGTCCTTAATGCAGTTATTTATATTATATGCTACTAATGCGCACTTATTCGGATTCTATGCATTCCATACTACATAGGTCCGAGGACAAGCCTCTTAATCGTTCTTCATCTTTGTAGGGTTCAATCCCTCGCCATGACTTAATCTACTACTGTAACTACGGTGAGTATCCTAGATGATCTATGAGTACAAGCACGTGTACAGAAAATCTGGAGGGGAACCCCAAGCCATGTCTTGACTCGTAAAGCATGCATTATGTGGCAATTCAGCCTCCTTCATGGCACACGATCCTCTTGCAGTCACCAAACATCCCACAAGCGTTGCTAAAGTCCGATCATTACAGAGTTGTGCCCATGCCATGTCTTGACTCATCAAGCATGCATTCTGTGGCTCACACACCCGCACCGTAAACTCTAACTCTCATACTTGTGTTTTTCTCTCACTTTCATCACGTCTTCACTATGCACTAATCCTTAGTTTTTATTAGAATCATGAACAAAATCAAAGCTCTAGAGAGCCTCTCCACTAAACCGGACTTATTCATTTATTCAAACATGACCAACCTTGGTCTTTCATTTCAAATTTCATTTCATTTCTTTCCAATTGCCGGGAGAGACTTAGCTACTCTTTTGTTTCAATTCCAATTCACAATTTCTAAAGTTGAGTGTTTCAACTCATAAGTTCACATGTTGAGTTATCATACTCAAAAGTATTTCTCTTTTCCAATCATGATTTCTAAATCGTTCAATAGTCCATAATTTTATATTAAATTCAATTATTCATCGTGTAACTCACAGAATATTATTTTCACATTAAAACCCACATCACTAATGATTCAATCAAAGATGGACATTTACCCTTCATAATTTGTCACACTATTCTCCAATGAGAATAATTCACATCACTTTACATAATTCCTTTTTATTGATATTTCTTTTCTAGTATTCCATTTTAAATCTTTTGTAAAAGTACAACTTTTATAAAAATGCAAGTATAGAACTTATAGTTCTAAATTATACTTTTATTCTCTAAACATACTCCACTTCATGCAAATAATTCTCAAATTATTTTTCATAAACTCCACATATTTTTAAGATAATAATCATATTTTTTTGATCATTAAAACACCAAAAAAAAAATATTTTTACCACAACATAAACCACAGCCGAAGGCCAGAGTCGAACCAGCGACCACAGGGAAGCCAACCCAAGGAACAGGCCACTAGGCCGAGTGCTACACACGTCTAGAAGAGAGGAGAAGATCATTAAATGCTCTCGGCCGAAACTGTTTATTTCAAGAGTTGTAAATAAAAATGTATGGTGTCAACGGGATTCGATCCCTCAACCTTGGAGAAAACCCCCATATATACTGTAGCGATTAAGAATGATCCGACCACTCGAGCTATGGGCTATGGTTGTCACTAGTACAATTCGAAAATCATTTAAACCAAATCTCTCTGTTATTAAAACATTTCGATGTTCATCAAAATCTCATTTCAAATTGTTCTTACTAACATACTGTAAAAATTCCTGATTAATCATTCCCATCATGAATTATGCTCCAGTACATAAAAATAATTTTTCTTAAATGATTAAATATATTTTTCCCCTTAATTAACACATATCAACCATACCATTTGGTTAATTTGATGTTAGTACTAACACATTCTTTTTCGACATTTCAATTTCACCAATCTCTACACCAAATTTCTGCTCTTATTCATTCCACAAACATAACAATTGCATCCTAATTCATTCGTTACAACGTCATAACAAAATTCCATTTTTGCACATAAAGCGACATTGTCAATCTACTAGTTCTTGCATATAACTTTTAATGTTAATGACGAAGTTTTCTTTACACGATCCATAGCCATAATCATATCACACACAACTTGAATTTTAGTAATAGAAACACATACAATTGCATATCAACAATTCAATCAATTAGCTCATTTTTTCCAATTAAATGTATACTCTTATTAATCCTTTTCATGCTTCATTCTTTCCATTCAATCTAGCATGCATTTCTAATTAGAAATATAGAAAATTTACCCACCTTATTGAAGAAAGTACAACTAGCAACCTCCTAAACGAATGTCCTTGCAAACGAATGCTCCTCCTCCTAGATGCGCGCGCACAAGCCAAACCCGAGCACACCAAAAGCCAAACCCAAGCACTCCTATGCCGGCCTTCCTCTTCTTGTTGATGCAAGCACAATCCCACACAATCTCTCAATCTTTTACTCACTTACTAACTACTAGATAATGTAACTGAACTATAGGTTTGGAGGAATAATAAGCACAAGAATACTAGCCAGGGGGGGGGGGTATTTATACTAAAAATCTAGGGAAATGGAGGGCTAAGATTGAAGTAGGAGTTAGGAACAAATGGCTTAGATTTAAGGAGGAGTAACACTAACTACCCATGATCAAATAACCACCACACCATGACTCCACTCAAAATTGATTTCCCTCCAAAAAGATCAAAACCGGCCTACTTGGAAAGGTGCATATTGCACGTGTACGTGCAATGCACGTGCATGCAATTGCCTCCAAAAATTTGTACATTATATTTTATATAAAAAAAATAAACTTTAAATTGTATTCTACATTACAAGTTGTAAAAAAAATAAATTAGCTCATGGACTTTAGTTTTTGGGCCAAAATAATAATTATAAAAATAATAAATTGAATTAACTTGGGCTTTAAGACGAAAAGACTTTTTGTCTAATTAAAAGAAGGCTTTGTATAAAATAATTTAAAGCACATACTTAAATATCTATACTCATCATAATGGAAGTATTTACCAAAAATGTTGCACGTGTACACTACGTGCAAAATAAAATAATTTTCATTAAATAAAAAATCGGGGCATTACAACACTCCCTCCTTAGAATAGTTCCGTCCCCGGAACTACAGTCAAGAGCGAGAAAACAAACACTCACAACAAGCACAAGAGAAAAAAATACAAAGATACAAAATACAAAATACAAATCAAGCAAAAAGCTCAGGATAATCCTTCAACATCCTCTCCTCAGACTCCCAAGTAGCCTCTTCAACCAAATGGTTTCTCCAGACTACCTTGACCATCGGTATCGTCTTATTTCTCAAGACTTTCTCTCGACGATCAACAATCTCGACAGGAGACTCGATGTAATTCAGATCCAATTGCAAACCATCCGGTACTTCAGGCAAATGATGACTCGGATCTGGAATATAACCTCTCAGCATAGACACATGAAAGACATTGTGCACCTGAGATTACTCGTCCGGTAACTCAAGCCGGTATGCAGTTTTTCCGATCATTTTCAATATCTTATACGGGCCTATAAACCTCTGGGCTAACTTCCTGCCTTTGCCAAATCGAACCACACCTTTACTGGGTGATACTTTCAGAAAGACGAAGTCACCTACCTCAAACTCAAGGTCCCTTCTCCGGTTGTCTGCATAGCTTTTCTGCCTGCTCTGAGTTTCCACCAACCTTTTTCTGATCAGATCAATCTTCTCAGAGGTTTGCTGTACAAGCTCAGGACCAAACAACTAACGCTCCCCAACTTCAAACCAACAAACAGGTGTTCTGCACTTCCTGCCATACAAAGCTTCGTACGGCGCCATCCCGATGCTAGTCTGAAAAATGTTGTTGTAGGCAAACTCTACCAAAGGTAAATGCCTTTCCCAAATGCCTCCAAAGTCTAGTATACAACACCGAAGCATATCCTCAAGAATACGGTTGACTCTCTCGGTCTGCCCATCGGTTTGCAGATGAAAAGCAGTGCTGAAATCCGTCTTGGTACCCAAAGCTGTCTGAAGACTCCTCCAGAAATGCGAAGTAAACCGCGCATATCGATCAGACAAAATAGTTGACGGATTACCATGAAGCCTGACGATCTCGCCAACATACAACTCAGCTAATTTGTCCATCGAAGCAGTGAGTTTCATCGCCAAAAAGTGAGTGGACTTGGTTAGTTGATCGACTATAACCCAAATCGCATCATTGCCTTTAGAACTCTTAGGCAATCCCGTAATGAAATCCATACTGATGTTATCCCACTTCCATTCCGAAATTGGTAACGGCTGTAATAGACCTCCGGGTCTCTGATTCTCGGCTTTGACTTGCTGACAAACTTCACACTTCGCCACAAATTCAGCCACATCCCGTTTCAAACCTGACCACCAGAAATGCTGTTTGATGTCTTTATACATCTTAGTACTTCCAGGATGTACCGACAAAAGAGTAGCATGCGCCTCCTGAAGAATACCTTCTTTCAAGTACGCCTAATTTGGAACATATAGTCTATCTCTGAACCACAACACTCCATCCCTGAATTGAAATCCGGGCAACCTGCCAGCCCCAACCTGCTCCTTCATCTCCAAGATATCACCGTCAACCTCCTGACTTGCAATGATCCTTCCATTCAATGTAGGCTGAAGCCTCAACTGAGCTAAAGATGCTCCTAATCCTTGCAAGACAACTTCAATGCCTGCTCGGTCCAATTCCTCAATCAGATGCTTCTGAGTTGTAATCAAACTGGATAAATTGCTCTTGCGACTAAGTGCATCAGCAACAACATTAGCTTTCCCAGGATGATACTTAATCTCAGGTCGCATGTCCTCGAGCACTTCCAACCATCTCCGCTGCCTCAAATTCAAATCCTTCTGCTGATATATGTACTTCAAACTCTTGTGGTCCGTGTACATGTTCAATTTCTCACCGTACACGTAGTGCCTCCATTGCTTCAGGGCATAGATAATCGCAGCTAACTCCAGATCATGAGTCGGATAATTCTTCTCATGTGGTCGTAGTTGCCTAGACCCATAAGCGATTACTCTTCCCTCTTGCATTAAGACACAACCAAGCCCACGATGTGAAGCATCGCTATAAAAATCATACTCAACACCTGCTCTAGGCAAAGCCAACATAGGTGCAGTAGTCAGCTTCTCTTTCAACTCCTGAAAGCTCGCCTAACATTGCTCAGTCCACTTGAAGTTCACATTCTTCTTGGTCAGTCCAGTAAGCGGCACGGCTATCTGAGCATAACCCTGAATGAATCTCCTGTAGTATCCAGTCATTCCAAGAAAACTTCTGACTTCCTAACCTGTAGTAGGCCTAGCCCAATCTCTCACTGTCTCTATCTTCTGAGGGTCAGTTGCTACTGCCTCTTTAGAAAGGATGTGACCTAGGAATGCTACTTCAGATTTCCAGAAATCACACTTGGATAGCTTGGCATACAACTCTTGTTCTTCCAGCTTCTTCAAAACTGCTGCTAGATGCTCGGTGTGCTCCTCTTCTGAATTGGAGTACACGAGGATATCGTCGATAAACACCACGACGAAAGAATCAAAGAACGGCCTCAGAACTCGGTTCATCAAATCCATGAAGATTGCGGGTGCATTCGTCACTCCGAATGGCATAACTAAGAATTCGTAATGCCCATGTCGAGTTCTAAATGCAGTCTTGTGTACATTTTCAGCTTTCACTCGAACTTGGTGATATCCTGATCGAAGATCTATTTTGGAGAAAACAGCTGCTCCTTGTAGACGATCGAACAAGTCATCAATTCGGGGAATAGGATACTTTTTTCTGAACAGTGACCTTATTTAGCTCCCGGTAATCGATGCACATGCTCATCGATCCATCCTTCTTCTTTACCAAAAGCACTGGTGCTCCCCAAGGTGACGCACTAGGTTGAATAAAGCCTTTCTCCAACAGTTTCTCAATCTGCCGTTTCACCTCATCCTGTTCCACTGGAGCCATCCTATACGGTGCCTTAGAAATGGGTGCACTTCCCGGTTGAACAGTGATGCTGAACTCTACATCACGATGTGGGGGTAACCCAGAAAAATCTTCCAAGAACACGGTCGGATAGTCCCGAACCACAGGAATCCCTTGCACTTCCACAGGAGTCTCTTCCTTGCGGATAGCTGCCACCAGCCTAGAACACTTCTTCTTCCCTTGGAAAGTGACTTCAGGTCCTCCTGGAGCCTTCACTGTTACCGTCTTGGTCTTGCACTCAATGCTTGCACTGTACACTGACATCCAATCAATGCCAATGATAACATCGACTCCCAAGATAGTCAGCTCGATCAGAACAATTCCGAAGATTCGATCTCCAATCACGATCTCGCAATCAGCATAATACCGATCAGTGGTTAGAGTTTTCCCTGATGGAGTAGCTACTGCCAAGATCTTGCCTGGAAAAATCTTCGGTTCAACTCCCAACACTTTAGCAAATTTAGGAGACACAAAAGTATGAGAGCATCCAGTATCGAACAACACAATAGCTTTCATTCCATTAAGATAAAGTTCTCCTGTTACATAATACACACTCATTACGTAACAGTTCACTAAATAAACGGGAAAAAGAAATGACATAAACCACTAAACATCCGCCCTCGTACCAGTGATGACATGATCAACCTCATCGGCATCAGCTTCCGTCAAGGCAAATACTCGCCCTGGTTGGTACGGTCTCTTTCCAGTCTGCTGCATTGGTATATTGCGATTACCATTCCGTGGTTTGAGACATTGAGATTGATAATGTCCCGTTTCACCACAGTTGAAGCAAGTTACCGCAGGAGGTCTTACCACATTGTTCCCAGGTCCTCCAGCCACACCAATAGCGTTTGTCCCTGTCGGTTTGAACCTTTGTGCAGATGGTTGTCCCATGAAATTCCCAGAATGTGCAGGCCTCTTTCCAGACTGCCAGTTGTTCTTCCGGTTCTGAACAACATGAAACTGCTCCATGTCTGCTTCTGTGGCTGCTGCTCTCTTGACCAACTTGTAAAATCTTCTGATACTAAGAGGTATCATCCGGGATCTCAAGCTTGGCCTCAATCCATGCTCGAACTTACGAGCCTTCTTCGCTTCATCTATCACTAGTTCAGGAGCATACCTAGAGAGCTGAGTAAACTTGGTCTCGTACTCCCTAACTGACATGCCACCTTGTTGTAGTGATAGAAACTCCATAGCCTTCTTCTCCTGGACATCGGAGGGGAAATAGTGACTGCAGAATTCTTCTAGAAATTCCTCCTAGCCGAGAACTACGCCTCCCATGGTCCTCTTCATCGACTGCCACCACACAGCGGCGTCCTTCTCAAGTTGCAGAGTCACCAACTTGACCTTGCTGCCTTCAGGGGTCTCCAGCACTTCAAAGATCGTCTCTACTTGACGAATCCAGTTGTCAGCCGCATCAGGGTCTGACTTCCCTTCGAAAACAGGTGGTTTCATCCGTTTGAACGATTCCACTAGTTTGATCGCTTCGGGCACCGGTTTCGCAGGTACCCTTCCTTGGTTCTGATTCATGGCCACGGCGTTGAGCATCTGATAGACCCTCGCAAGTTCCGTTTCCAGATCCAGACCTTTACCGTTTCTAGCTCCTCTTCTAGACATTTTCTGATGCAAAATATCCATTAAATTCGAAGTATAAGACAAGAATTTTAAATCAACTTGCATTTCATTGAATTCCAAACTTTATACATTCGAATTGAAAAATATTTCTTGACATCAGAATGAAAATAGTATAAGCTATAACAGTCTAACTCCTACGGTTCCTCTTCGCTTCTCGAAGTTCTCCCCGTAGTTCATCAACTTCTTCCTTCAGCACATCGGTCATATTCTTCCTCTTCTCGAGTTCTCATACCCGATGACTGAGAACTGCAAAGTCGTCCTTGCGCTTTGCCAGTTGAGCCTCCAATAATTCGACTCTCTCTCGCAGTATGTCTACCTGCCTCTGAAGAGATATCACAAGACTATTTGGAACTAGTTCTTCTTCTTCGTCAGAAGAGTCATCAGATGAATCCGGAGGTGGGGTGATCTCTCGAGATTCAGGTCATTCTTCTCCATCAGAATCTGCTTGCCCTGGATAGTACTCTTTCTCGGAATCTGCTAGTCCAAGATGGTACTCTTCCTCAATGATATGCCAGTAGTCGTCTCCAGCAGGGTCGAAGTGATCAGCCATCTTAGAAATAGAGAGGAAGAAGCATAAGTCATAGAGCAACACAAATGTACGTCACTTACATTTAAATCTCTAGACTCAAACACACACTCTAATGTCCACTTATAGGGTGTCGTTCCTTATAAATTTGTACAAGTGTGAAAGCGTGGCTCTGATACCACTCTGTAACGCCCCGAATCCCAAATACGACTGAATTCGAGAGTTCTACAGGATCTTTCCACTTCCTTTAGTACAATTTTACAAGGAAATTTGAACTTTTCACTTTACATCAGAGTTTACATAAAAACATTATACTTTACATTGCACAGCGGAAGTAAAATTTACAACAATTAAATAAATGTACAATAACATTGTATAATCTTTAAGCATTTGTTCCTTTTTAATCTTTATCATGTCACTTACCTGCATATAAGACTGTGGGTACGTCAGTTTATTCAACCGACGAACATTATACACGGCCATCCTCTCTATGCCGGAAAGAGTATAACATATTTTCCATATTTAACAAACACAAACTTGTCACATATCAAACTAAAGGGACTACCCTATTGATGTCGTGTTGTGATTGTGCACTTAGTCCTTAATGCAGTTATTTATATTATATGACACTAATGCTCACTTGTTCGGATTCTATGCATCCCATACTACATAGGTCCGAGGGCAAGCCTCTTAATCGTTCTTCATCTTTGTAGGGTTCAATCCCTCGCCATGACTTAATCTACTACTATAACTACGGTGAGTATCCTAGATGATCTATGAGTACAAGCACGTGTACAGAAAATCTGTAGGGGAACCCCACGCCATGTCTTGACTCGTCAAGCATGCATTCTGTGGCAATTCAGCCTCCATCATGGCACACAATCCTCTTGCAGTCACCAAACATCCCACAAGCGTTGCTAAAGTCCGATCATTACTGAGTTGTGCCCACACCATGTCTTGACTCATCAAGCATGCATTCTGTGGCTCACACACCCGCACCGTAAACTCTAACTCTCATACTTGTGTTTTTCTCTCACTTTCATCACGTCTTCACTATGCACTAAACCTTAGTTTTTATTAGAATCATGAACAAAATCAAAGCTCTAGAGTTAGCCTCTCCACTAAATCGGACTTATTCATTTATTCAAACATGACCAACCTTGGTCTTTCATTTCAAATTTCATTTCATTTCTTTCCAATTGCCGGGGGAGACTTAGCTACTCTTTTGTTTCAATTCCAATTCACAATTTCTAAAGTTGAGTGTTTCAACTCATAAGTTCACATGTTGAGTTATCATACTCAAAAGTATTTCTCTTTTCCAATCATGATTTCTAAATCGTTCAGTAGTCCATAATTATACATTAAATTCAATTATTCATCGTGTAACTTATAGAATATTATTTTCACATTAAAACCCACATCACTAATGATTCAATCAAAGATGGACATTTACCCTTCATAATTTGTCACACTATTCTCCAATGAGAATAATTCACATCACTTCACATAATTCCTTTTTATTGATATTTCTTTTTTAGTATTCCATTTTAAATCTTTTGTAAAAGTACAACTTTTATAAAAATGCAAGTATAGAACTTATAGTTCTAAATTATACTTTTATTCTCTAAACATACTCCACTTCATGTAAATAATTCTCAAATTATTTTTCATAAACTCCACATATTTTTAAGATAATAATCATATTTTTTTCATATTTTTTTAAACATTAAAACACCAAAAAAAAAAAAAATATTTTTACAAAACATAAACCACAGCCGAAAGCCAGAGTCGAACCAGCAACCACAGGGAAGCCAACCCAAGGCACAGGCCACTAGGCCGAGTGCTGCACACGTCTAGAAGAGAGGAGAAGAGCATTAAATGCTCTCTGCCAAAACTGTTTATTTCAAGAGTTGTAAATAAAAATGTATGGTGTCAACGGGATTCGATCCCTCAACCTTGGAGAAAATCCCCATATATACTGTAGCGATTAAGAATGATCCGACCACTCGAGCTATGGGCTCGGGTTGTCACTAGTACAATTCGAAAATCATTTAAACCAAATTTCTCTGTTATTAAAACATTTCGATGTTCATCAAAATCTCATTTCAAATTGTTCTTACTAACATACTGTAAAAATTCCTGATTAATCATTCCCATCATGAATTATGCTCCAGTACATAAAAATAATTTTTCTTAAATGATTAAATATATTTTCCCCTTAATTAACACATATCAACCATACCATTTGGTTAATTTGATATGTTACTACTAACACATTCTTTTTCGACATTTCAATTTCACCAATCTCTACACCAAATTTCTGCTCTTATTCATTCCACAAACATAACAATTGCATCCTAATTTATTCGTTACAACGTCATAACAAAATTCCATTTTTGCACATAAAGCGACATTGTTCTTGCATATAACTTTTAATGTTAATGACGAAGTTTTCTTTACACGATCCATAGCCATAATCATATCGCACACAACTTGAATTTTAGTAATAGAAACACATACAATTGCATATCAACAATTCAATCAATTAGCTCATTTTTTCCAATTAAATGTGTACTCTTATTAATCCTTTTCATTCTTCATTCTTTCCATTCAATCTAGCATGCATTTCTAATTAGAAATATAGAAAATTTACCCACCTTATTGAAGAAAGTACAACTAGCAACCTCCTAAACGAATGTCCTTGCAAACGAATGCTCCTCCTCCTAGATGCGCGCGCACAAGCCAAACCCGAGCACACCAAAAGCCAAACCCAAGCACTCCTATGCCGGCCTTCCTCTTCTTGTTGATGCAAGCACAATCCCACACAATCTCTCAATCTTTTACTGACTTACTAACTACTAGATAATGTAACTGAACTATAGGTTTGGAGGAATAATAAGCACAAGAATACTAGCCATGGGGGGAGGGGGGGATATTTATACTAAAATTCTAGGGAAATGGAGGGCTAAGATTGAAGTAGGAGTTAGGAACAAATGGCTTAGATTTAAGGAGGAGTTACACTAACTACCCATGATCAAATAATCACCACACCATGACTCCACTCAAAATTGATTTCCCTCCAAAAAGATCAAAATTGGCCTACTTGGAAAGGTGCATATTGCACGTGTACGTGCAATGCACGTGCATGCAATTGCCTCCAAAAATTTGTACATTATATTTTATATAAAAAAAATAAACTTTAAATTGTATTCTACATTACAAGTTGTAAAAAAAATAAATTAGCTCATGGGCTTTTGTTTTTGGGCCAAAATAATAATTATAAAAATAATAAATTGAATTAAACTTGGGCTTTAAGAAGAAAAAGCTTTTTGTCTAATTAAAAGAAGGCTTTGTATAAAATAATTAAAAGCACATACTTAAATATCTATACTCATCATAATGGAAATATTTACCAAAAATATTGCACGTGCACACTACGTGCAAAATAAAATAATTTTTATTAAATAAAAAATCGGGGCATTACAACTTTCCTTCACCAAAGTAATTCACCAGACCAATATCATCAAGCTTTCCGGCAAAGATAAGATTGAGGCGCATAGCTGGGATGTGTCTCACGCTTTTAGGACAAGCTTGCATCCGTTGCTTGTTGTAAGGATGATGTCACCTATCTCGACAATTTTGCTCCTATCTTGATTTTCCATTTGCACCGTACCAAAGTCACCGCTTTGGTAGGATAAGAAGAAACTTCCATGGGGAGTGACATGGAAGGAAGCACTAGAATTGATAATCCAAGATCTATCATCGTAGGCAATGTTTAGGATATTGCCTTCTCCAATGAGATAAATCAGTTCTTCTTTTGCAGCAACAGCGGTAGTACTCTTCTCTTCTTGGTTCTTGATTTGGTTTGGCTTCACATCACCCGCCTTTTGATCTCTCTTGAAGGATCGACACTCTGCTTTCTTGTGGCCCGTCCTTCTACAGTAGTAGCATGTAATCTTTGATCGTGATTTGGATCTACCTCGAGATTGGTTTGATTCTCGGCCCTTGCTACGTCCACGACCATCATTCTTTACCCGATTTTTGAAAACATTTACCTCGGAAAAGACAGAATCGCCTCGTTCCTTCCTCCTTGCTTCTTCACCAAGAAGGCTATCACTGACGGTATCCATGATGAGCTTTCCTTCATGAGTTGAGTTACTAAGTGTAACCACGAGTGTATCCCAACTTTCAGGTAATGAACTAAGGAGTAGAAGGGCTTGCAACTCATCATCGATCTTAAATTCGGTTTTCATTAGCTAATTTACGAGCCCCTTGAATTTATTCAAGTGCTCAATCATGCTTTGACCATCCTTATACACCAACTTCACCAACCGTCGAACTAAATTGGCTTTGTTACGATGCGTCTTCTTTTGAATCATGGACTCAAGCTTTTTCCATAATTCGTAAGCATTTGTATACGTAGAGACATGCTCGAAGAGAGATCGGTCGATGTACTTACGGATCATGGCAACGGCCTTTCGGTTGAGTAACTCCCATTCTGCATTGCTCTTTCCTTCCACCTTGGCATTGTGGATGATGGGCTCATGCAAGTCTTTGCAATATAGATGATCTTCCATCATCGGCTTCCAATACAAGTAGTTGTTGGCGGTGAGCTTGAACACGTCTCCATCATGGGGAACGATGTCCTCCATCTTAAACCGCACGAGGTGATGATGATAGTGTGTGAACCTGGCTCTAATACCACTGTTGGGAAAAACTCGGTATTCTCCCGCTTCGTGAAGTTAAGATGGACACTTGAAGATATAGATAGAAATAGATGCAAAAGAGATTTACAACTCAAATAGAGATTCTTCTACTATACAAAGAGTAGTAGGCTTACAAGAATTTGACTCTCTATAACACACTCTCACAATTTTGTGGCTCACTCAAGCTTGAGGATTAGAACTTCTCAAGTTATCTTACTTTCTCTCAAAGTGGCTCTCTAACTCTCACTTTGGAAATGACTTTTTTTTTTTTGGAGTGAGTAAGAATGAAGCCATCCACCCCTATTTATACTATTCCACCCCCACAATGAACGGTGGAGATTAATTTTGATCCAAGGGTTGAGATTAGCTCTCTAGAATTCTCCATTTCTAGAGATCTCCATGAAACTATACCTTTCAACTTCCTTCCATACTCTTCCATGAAGTTCTAGGATACTCCACATCTCTAGAGAATTCCATATTATTCTCAATTAAGGAAGGAACCCACAAGCGAGATAGTTGTCTGGTGAGAAATCGCCAGAGAAAGCGCTATCGTGTGAGAGGTGAATGTATCATCTTCACGGATATCTCTTTGGTAGCGGCTGTGCGAGCTACTAGCACGTTTTTAGGATGAGTGGTGGAGATGGTGGGAGGATGCGACGCTGAGCATGTGCCGTGGGGTCAATTTTCGATCTGCGGGGCTTGGGCCCGTAGATGGGGTCCCCCTAGCAAGGTGAAGGCAGGGATCGGCGTGTGATAAAATCCTGCCAGACTTGTCTCGGGTAGGTATGCATGTGCCGTGGAGGCACTATACGAAGCTAAACTGACGTACTTACAATTTTGATGGACCGAGTTTATTTGTCGGCCCACCCTCCAGAATTGTTGGAGGGAATTGTTGTTTGTACGCGTCATGTTGCTTCATGTATATTTTATTTTCTGTCTGTAATTTGTACTTAGGCCCAGTACTCTGGGTTTGTTTCGTTAAGCTCTTATTAATGAAACAGGGTGATCAGATTCCACCTTTTCCCTCCAAAAAAAAAATATATATTCCTCCAGTAAATAATCATCAGAAAAAATCATCAAAACCCATCTTTTTAAAGCTCCGTTCTCCTCTATCTTCTTCTCATAATTTTTATTCCTTCATTATCATCCAAAAATTATCCTCTCATTTATTCCATTGCTTTGAGCTGAGCAATGGAATCTATGCATTTTTACGCTCAGCCCCGACCCTTGGGTAAGCCCAACAAGCCCATTGGCTTGGGCAACGCCCTTTAATGGGGGCAAAAAAAATTTTAAAAAAATTCAATATATATATTTATGGAGTAAAATAAATTTTATTAGGGACTTATGTGTAAAATTTAAATTTTTTAAAAACTCCCGCCTCTCTCTTTCTCTTCCTTTTCCAGTATTGATCTCCATTCCCCTCTTTCTCTTTTCTTTCTCTTTTTCCCATTCCCAATCCGATTTTGAAACCCTAATCTCAGGTAAGCTTAACTCTTATACAAAAAAACGAATTTTCTAATTCCGTTGATTTATAGGGACCAGTTGTAGTGAAAAATTCTGTTCTCCTTTTTAAGTATTATATTGCGTTGTATGTGTTTGTTGAAATGCTGTTGATAAGATGGTTATTGTTTTTAGCATGTTGGTGAAGGTTTAGGAGATGGGTAAATGGAATGAGGGTCAATAGGTTAATATCTTGGTGGTTGGTGAATGGTGATGGACGAGTTTGCTAAGTGAGTTTTTTTGCTTTTGGATGAAGATTAATGGATATGGGGTTGAGAATTCTTTGTCTTTCGTATTGAATTATTGATGAGCCTGTCTCATCAAAATCTTGCATCCGATTCAAGTTTCATTACTGCCTATGTCTGCTCATTCAAATCTGAACAGATTGAATGTTTAACCGATTGTGTTGTATGCATGCAATGCAAAGTAATACAATTGAGAGCCAGGTTTAAGCTGGCAAGCTTGGGGAAACAAAAAGTTCTTTTTTTACTAGATTTTTCCAGTAAAAGGTGCATGGAGGAATATAATTTCGTAGTTGAATTCAATAGCGAAGATGATATAAATCATATAATGCCTATCACTTGTTTGAGGTTCATAGCTACAACTGCAAACTCTTCTTGTCCATAAAAGGGGCTATAAGAGCTTTTTTTTAGGGTAGCATTGAAAAAATGCCTTAATCACGGCAAAGAGTACCTCCTGTTGGGATATAGTATAGAGATAGTCATGTGAGAACTTGGTTTTGCTATTTTAATTAGGCACTGATGTATTCATAGTTATGTATCTGAACCATTATATGGGCCGGCTTGTTATGTAATTGGATAATGTATTGTCCTGCCTAGATCAGCTACTTAGAGTATATTACTTTGTTGGCAGAGCAATATAGCCATCCCTATCCAAAATGTCAATCCCTTAAGCGATTAATTCAATCTCATCGGATTAATGCAAGGGAGCAAGTCTAACAAACACTCACATTCGGATTAGGGATAATTTGGTTCGAAATAATGACTTCCACCAGTCAAGGGACACTTGATGGCCGAGTTATGTTTCTTCCCAATCCCATCAAAAAATAGAACTTACAAATTCAAAGGCAAGGGTTGAGAAACTCATTGCCACCATGCCTGAACAACTTGGAGGAATTGACTCATTATTGATAATATTTAAAAAAAAGGAAGAAGGGAAACAGAACAGGTCAAGGTGATCCATAAGGTCCAAAATATGGACTAAAACAAGTGTATCCATGACTCTAACCCCATCTAATATCTGTTCCATTTAACCCTCTTGATTACCAAATTGGCTTCCGTGATTACTCTTGTAGTGTCATTTCCAAATGGGTTTTTCTGTCTCAAGCGAAGTAACTTTGTGCAGATGGTTGTAGTGGTTATGTTTACTTTCTTCTGGTTATAATTTCAGGGATATGAGGAATATTTCAGCTGTGAAGTGATACCTTCAATGAAATGCAACCCATCTACTAAACCAGTGCTAGTCTAATTCTTTGAGATATTTGGTTACTACTGGTCTGCTAGTTTTATGATCAATCAAGGTTCCCATATGCAATAGCTACTTTTGACTTCCTTCTTGATGATCAGTCTGTACCAGACAACCAATTATCCAATTGATGAAATGAGTCAATTATTATGTGACTATCTTTTTTCAGTTTTGTTATTTATGTATTTTAGAGTCAATTATTATGTGACTATTTTTTTTCAGTTTTGTTATTTATGTATTTTAGAAATTGCATTAACAATTTTCTTAATGGTCTTACAGAAAATTTCATGTTTTTGTTTAAACCGAATGTTTATACTTGAGATTTTCTAGAATTTGGATTGTAATGGTTGTTAGGTTATACTAGACTCACTATAACATACAAGCTATTCACTGGCATTTTTTTAGATCTTCACAGGCGGTTTTTTACGCCGGTGAAACATTCACCGGCATTTTTATAAACGCCGATGCAAATGCCGCCGAAGCGAGCGTCGCGGAAAGATAGCGGTATACACCGGCGTTTCTACTGGACGCCGGTAGATCTTGAAAATACACCGGCGGTCAGCTAACGCAGGTATATGGGTATTTCTGAGTGCCGTTCTTTTCCCCCAATATACATTCACCGGCGGTCACATAACGCCGGTATATTTCTCTTCACCGACGTTTCCATATTTAATATTTCTGAGTGTATGTTCAATATTTACTGGTGGTCGACAAACGCCGGTGTATGTTCAATATTTACTGGCGGTCGACAAACGCCGGTGTATGCTTATTTCAGAGTGCCCTATTTTCCCTACTTACAAGCACCGGCGTGTTGTTAAAACGCCGCTATAGTGAGATTCACCGACGTTTTCTAAAACGCCAGTGTTTCTTAGTCCTGTTGCAGCTTATGGGTACACCGGCGTGTGTGGAAACGCCTCTCTATCGAAATTTCCAACTAATCAATTGGATACACCGGCATTTTATAAAATGCCGGTGTATGATCGTTTGTTTTTTGTGCTCCAGTTTTTTCATTCGATTTCAATTCACAATTTCATTTAAAAAACCTGTAAACTAATTCACAACTGATTCAACCAATTTCAGGCATATTAATGCGCAAATCACAACCAAACACAAGAATTAAAGATAATAAAGTTTCACACATAGTCCATTAATCGTCCAAATTCACCGCAAAATTAACACAGTGTCATAATTAACAAATACAGTAATGAACATCCCAAATATCTCAACAATTACTTAAAACAACAATCCAGGACATAACAACAACAAGGACAACATAACAACAACAACTAGACTAGGCCGGCCAAAGATTCATACCCCTCGAGTCGCTTCAGTTCAGATCATCAGAATTTCCTTGATCTGGGAGATTCACATTTGATTGATTGATCGGACCGCTCTGTGAAAAAAAAAACAATAATTTAGTTCAACACTAGACCACAATATAGAATATACATATTTTTTGAACTTGCAAAAAGATCTACCTGTATCTTAAATTATAAGATCAAAGTGCCAATTGCAAATGGAATTGTTAATGATATATAGAGAGGTAAAATAATTACATTGTAATGCTAAAAATCTAGTACTTAGTTTTGTTTTTAAATATATCTAAAACAACAAAACAAATAAAAATTCAGTATCTAACTTGAAACCTTTATATTCTCCTCTGATTGGGAATATCCACTATCTAAAACAGTAAAACAAATAAAAATCCAGTATCTAAGCATGTCTTTCATGGATTGTTCAGACAATCCATGAAACTGTCATCGTGGAAGAATACCAAATATAAGAAAAATAAGAAGGGGCTCTTATCAAGTGTAATTTTAAGGAACTGTCATCGTGAAAGGAAACCAAATATAGAAGCCAGAAATGGAAACAGAAAGAGGAATGGTAGAGAATGAGGATACACCAGGCTAACATAGCGGCATTTTCCTCATCTCTCTCTCATCCCTTCTTTCTCTTCACCACATGCACACAACGAGACATCAGCAACAATAGCAAGAGCGACAACAACAACAATAATAATAAATTATAATAAACGAGATGCCTCTATATGGGTTTCCAGATCTCCACTCGAGCCCTCTCTTTCTAATCACAGCCCAATTAAGAACATAGAAGACATCCATTAAACAACTAAATAGTAGGGTTTTCAGATTCTCAAAATGGCATTTTCTGACAAATTATCTCACAAACACTAATACGCCTCTTTCATGGATTCTACGACCAACCCCATTTTGGTATATAGCATCCTTAGATGACAATTAACCCATTTTGGTAAATAGCATGCTTAGATGACAATGATATGGTTAATATCCAGTATCTAAAACAGTAAAAGAAAAGAAAATTTCTAGTATCTAAGCATGTTTGTCTATTCTTCATCCCAACTTTGCCAATGATGTTTTCGGCTCCAAAAGAAACATGCACACAGGTTTGTTCAGACCAATTCTTGACAGATTTGGGAATTCTAAAGATTTTAGATACAGGATGACAAATTATCTCACAAACACTAATACGCCTCTTTCATGGATTCTATGACCAACCCCATTTTGGTATACAACATCCTTAGATGACAATTAAGCCATTTGGGTAAATAGCATGCTTAGATGACAATGATATGGCTAATATCCAGTATCTAAAACAGTAAAAGAAATGAAAATTTCCAGTATCTAAGCATGTTTGTCTATTCTTCTTCCCAACTTTGCCAATGATGTTTTCGGCTCCAAAAGAAACCTGCACACAGGTTCGTTCAGACCAATTCTTGACATATTTGGGAATTCTGAAGATTTTAGATCCATGATGATAAATTAGAGCACAAACACTAATACGCCTCTTTCATGGATTCTATGACCAACCCCATTTTGGTATACAGCATCCTTAGATGACAATTAACCCATTTTGGTAAATAGCATGCTAAGATGACAATGATATGGGTAATATCCAGTATCTAAAACAGTAAAAGAAATGAAAATTTCCAGTAGCTAAGCATGTTTGTCTATTCTTCATCCCAACTTTGCCAATGATGTTTCCGGCTCCAAAAGAAACCTGCACATAGGTTTGTTCAGACCAATTCTTGACAGATTTGGGAATTCTGAAGATTTTAGATACAGGATGACAAATTATCTCACAAACACTAATACGCCTCTTTCATGGTTTCTATGACCAACCCCATTTTGGTATACAACATCCTTAGATGACAATTAACCCATTTTGGTAAATAGCATGCTTAGATGATAATGATATGGCTAATATCCAGTATCTAAAACAGTAAAAGAAATGAAAATTTTCAGTATCTAAGCATGTTTGTCTATTCTTCTTCCCAACTTTGCCAATGATGTTTCCGGCTCCAAAAGAAACCTGCACACAGGTTTGTTCAGACCAATTCTTGACAGATTTGGGAATTCTGAAGATTTTAGATCCAGGATGACAAATTAGAGCACAAAAACTAATACGCCTCTTTCATGGTTTCTCTGACCAACCCCATTTTGGTATATAGCATCCTTTGATGACAATTAACCCATTTTGGTAAATAGCATGCTTACATGACAATGATATGGCTAATATCCAGTATCTAAACAGTAAAAGAAATGAAAATTTCCAGGAACTAAGCATGTTTATCTATTCTTCATCCCAACTTTGCCAATGATGTTTCCGGCTCCAAAAGAAACCTGCACACAGGTTTGTTCAGCACCAATTCTTGACAGATTTGGGAATTCTTGTAACACCCCGAATTTCAAATAAGGATAAATTCGAGATTTCACAGGATCTTTACTTCACTTCGTACAATTTTACAAGAAAAATTAAAATCTTTCATTCACAATACATCAGAGTTCCTTTACAAGTTGGTTTTACAGAGCGGAAGACTGAAATTTACAATAAAACCTTTACAACATCTTTAAAATAAAACAGCATCAGCATATCCACTTTATAGCTCCATGAATGGTCCTCATAGTCCCGGACTAAAATATAATAATCCGTCTCCCACAGGGCAACCTCAGTCCACCAACTGGGTCTATAGTCTTGGAGTCCACCGTCGACTATATAGAGCACCCCACTTACGTTTCCCTAAGTTTACTACATCTTCACTTATGTGCCTAAATTTTCTTAAGTTCAAGACATGAATAATTTCCATTCAAAGAATTAGTCTTACCTCCTACCGGACTTAATCAACAAATACGAGACAGCTCCACGGCCATATCTCCAAATCATTTCTCAAATCTTTTCTTTCAATAATGCCGGTACCGAGGTCTTACTAACTCTAAATCATAAACTTTCATATACAAGAAACATGGGTACACATACCCTTTAGTAAACATGTCTTAAACCTAGACGATTTCATTTTTTAATTCATTCACAAAAATACATAGTCTTGTCATCATTCATGACCTAGTCACTTATTCAAGATCTTTATAGAACAAAAAGTAATTCCTCTCATATATACAATTTCTATCAAATGAATATTTATCACAACCCAAGCTCTTGCAATGTCTCAAAATAAAACCAATCAAAGTCTCATTTACCTTGATTCAATAATTCATTTTAACACTATTCATAATTCCTTAATAACAATAATTCTCTTTCATGAAACCATTTCATTCAACATCGATCTCACAAAAAAAAAAATCCTTTTCACAAACATGATTTTTACGGATGTCATTCTGCACAATCCAAATAAATTATCAATTAAATGTAAATAGGAAAAGTTCCAACATTATGTCAATCAGAAGCATTCGCTTATATGTGATTTAGAACTTAAAAATATTTATCGAGATGTTCTTCTCCTTTAATGATCAACTATATGTTCACCAGGCAAAATGGTGCCAAAATTCCAACCAATTTAAATGCATATGCCAAAGTGTTTTCATTCTCTTGTATTGGGTTCTCTTCCTCTTTTTTTTTTCTTGTCTTAATCTTGTTCTTTACTTTATTATCCAAGAAAAAATACACTAAAGGTTATCATTCAGTATGATTTCAAGTAAAAGATGGCCAGTATGATACTTCTAGGAGAAGGTGTTGACATGTTCTGTAGACTGCCCCACAGTATATTCGAGAGCATCTGTTCAGGGAAAATACCAAACCTAGTGATTATACCCCAGTACATATTGGAGAAAGAAACCCATTAAAGATTTAAGATGATGCACTTGCTGGAAAAAAAATTCTTTTGACAAAACATTTTGTCTCATAAAATATGCCAATAAGGTGTAACATACACAACCTAAAAAGTGAAAACGCTTGTATGGGTACATCTGACACATATCCCTAGTTGTATCTTCTGTCTTATCTGTCGAGATATACACATTCAATTTATACTATTCATATAAAATAATTAGCATACAATTTTTACAATTAGAAAGCATAGAATCACCCACAAACATAATGTTAATCCATTTGTCAACATAGCATGATTCGCTATTAGTCTCACCACATTCATAGTATAGT
The DNA here is from genome assembly GCA_017893485.1 of Hemerocallis citrina. Taxonomy (NCBI): domain Eukaryota; kingdom Viridiplantae; phylum Streptophyta; class Magnoliopsida; order Asparagales; family Asphodelaceae; genus Hemerocallis; species Hemerocallis citrina. The sequence continues at coordinate 189,856,027 of CM030360.1, read as the reverse complement.
TATTCTATTTTATCACCTCAAAACTACTCATTCATTTTTATTAGTATGCACATTCAAAAAAAAAATTTAGAAAGTAGGAGAACACCCACCTTATAGAAGCTTGACAATGAAAGAGAGTGAACACCTCTTCTAGCTCCAAAGTGACCTCCTAGATCTTTCCCTTCTAGCAAGAGCCTCCAAGCACAAAAAAAAACTCTCTTCTATCTTTCTTTTTCCTTTCCCTCTTTTCTTTCTCTTATACTTATTTCTTTTCTCTTTCTCATTACTTGATTTGCTTTTAGGTGTGAGAAGAGAAAAGGAATATTGGGCTATTTATAGGATTTGTTAAGGGTCCAATTTGTAAAATTACCCACCTAATAAATTCTATTTTTAATTCTCCAACTCTTCACATTTCATAACTCTCAAACTCCCACCTTTTGGTTTGTCCACCTCTTCACATCCTAAACTCCCCAACTAATTAAATCCCTTCTCCTCTCAAAAGTAACCGGCCACCTCCCTCACAAAACTCCACATACATTTTACACTGTGTACAAATTTCCAAGCCATATCATAACAGCCCAAGTTTCTAGGTGGGCCCCTTCCCATCCTAATACACATTATTTATTTCTACACTATTATATTCCCATCAAAAAAATATTTCTACACTATTAACACACAATCCACTTTCCTTGGTGTCTCTTCTCACCCGTGGACCCCACTTCCATTTCAACATGTTCCATTTCATATTCATACTTACAAAATCTGATCATATAATTATATATCATACACTATATTCATATATATATAACTCATATATTATCATTACACTATCCAGCATACATTCATGCATAATTTCATTTCATACAACACATCTATTTATACACTACACCTTTTTACCATATATACAACATATTATATATTATTAAATTACACACTCCGAACTTTATTTTAAAAGAGCAAATACGTTTAAATACGTGCACTGAAACAAACACGTGCGTTGCACGTGAAAACTTGAAAGTGCGAAAATCGACTTTATTGATGAAAGGTTATTAAATATAATCGAAAATAATATAAGAAAAATATATTTACTAATTTTATACATTTCATGATGAAATCGCAGCACGTAGAAAGCACGTGCATTATACGTGCAGAAAGTCGAAAAATGCATTTTAATCAAAACAAGGGGAAAATAAATTTTCGTTTTATAAAATAGATTTAAATACATAAAAATAAATAATTTAAACCTATAGGAAATTTTATACGTAGTGGTGGAAGCACGTGCATCAAAACACGTAAAAAGCACGTAAATCCCAGGGATTAAATATTATATTTTAGTTGACTAAAATCAATACGAAAAATGTATAAATAGTACGAATCTAAAATATGTAGTGAAATGTATTACAAAATATACGTGCGTAACACCTAGGGGCAAAATTGTAATTTCAATTTTGCGGGGTGTTACACTCTCCCCCCCTTAGAGTAGTTCCGTCCCCGGAACTCGCTAGGGTAAAGATTGTATTTTGTACATGTCACAGAAAATATTTGTATTTAGAAAAGTGCAACTTTAAGAAAAATAAATGTAGTATACGCAACAAGGAAAAACAAGACAAACTCTTTATAAGAAAACTATGAATATTAAGATGTTACAAGACGGAACGAGAAAATTAGGAAAATGGCATAAGAACTGAAATGTGACAAGAGATAGAATAGTTTGAGAGAAATTTTCGTACACAAATAGTATTAGGTAAGCTATTAGATAAAAGGGTAAAGTCAATTAAGTCGTTAATTTCGAAATAGTTCGGAAAACAATGTGGCGGAGAAAACATAGTCAACAGGTAATTCGGAAAAATTTATCAATGTAATAAACGGTAGAAAATTCGCAAACTGTATAACGAAATCGACTTAGCAATTTAAAACAAGACTATTGAATAAGAGTTTGGAAAAATAAATGGGATTGAGGCTTAGTTGAACATAAAATGACTTTGTATACCAATTAATAAAATAGTTTGTAAGGTAACTATAACAATTATACATACAATTTGAAAAAAATAAAAGGCATACGTCGAAATACTTTTGAATATACAAAATTTTGTAGTGATGAAAATAATTTATAACATTAAGACAAAATAGTGTAAAGCACATACACGAGATGAAAACACAATTGAAAACAATAATTATATAGTATAGCAAATTAGGACAATGGACATAAACAAGTATATGCAAAAATATTAATGTAATTAGATGAGGGTAAAATGATATGTATAATGAGAATATTGAAATATATGATATATATATAGAGATTGTTGGAAAAATATAAGTAATAACTAAGAATGTAAAGACAGTTAAAATTTGAGAAAAGATATTGTATAAATAGTGAGTATATGCAATATATTAAAGAAGTGTAAAACTATAAAGGTAATGAATAGCGATTAATAGTAAAAATGATTACATCAAAACAAATATGCAATAATAATAGTACCGAATGGAAACAAAATGGTAGGTCATATTTATATAACAAGAAAATTTCAATCTTGTTAAAAATATATAGGATAAGATACTATAGTTTCATACAAATCAAAATCATATAAAATGAGTGCTCATAAGAAAATTTCATAAGAAAAATCCAAAATAATAAATGAAGAAGATAGTGGTTTCAATATTAATTTAATAAATGGTAATTTAAAACTCGACAAAATACATAAAGTAATAGTAGATATAAATGGGCAAACATAAAGTGACATAAATATATGAAAGACAAAATTTTAAGTTTGAAAAACAAGTTTAAAATATCAAGACTAAGGAAGATAGATAAATAATAAATATTCAAATGATTTTATAACATAAGAAAATATTTATTAAAAATTTATATATTGAATATGGAGAAAGTACCATGATAATAATCTGCAAAAATAATTTGAGAGGGAAGTGTGTAAGGTATCATGAATGACGGTCCAAGCCAACCACGCTTCCACTGCACCACTCTGATACCCAGGAAAAATGTGCTCGCATACACTCTCATATTAATGTATACGAGGAGAACATCATGAATGAAATTGAATGCAAGTTCAATAACAACTTCATTCACGACTCCAGTCATCCAAAAGAAAAGAAAATATCAGTGCATAGAGCAACACAAATGTAAATCACTTACATTTAAATCTCTATAGACTGAAACTCACACTCTAGTGTCTGCAGGAATAATATTGTAACTACTTAATAAAGTGTCACGGGTTCTAGACTATAGTTAATGATCTTACTACTCTTCCTAAACAAATTTTTAGTCTATCAAGTTCTGATTTACTTGGGTTAGCCGTAAGAGTCGGTTCCCAGCTAGCGGTGGTCTGTAGACGCTTAAGTACCGTGTCGCTTAGGGTTGTTTACACCCGGTTGACAGAAGGACTCTTTGGGCTTGTTCCCAAATTTATCGTCACTTTTTATCGTTCCTTATAAACTTGTAGTACTTGTGAAGCATGCTCTGATACCATCTGTAACACTCCGAATTTCAAATAAGGATAAATTCGAGATTTCACAGGATCTTTACTTCACTTCGTACAATTTTACAAGGAAAATTAAAATCTTTCATTCACAATACATCAGAGTTCCTTTACAAGTTGGTTTTACAGAGCGGAAGACTGAAATTTACAATAAAACCTTTACAACATCTTTAAAATAAAACAGCATCAGCATATCCACTTTATAGCTCCATGAATGGTCCTTTACCTGCATGTTAATCTGTGGGCACGTCAGTTACTTACAACTGACAAAATGTTATACACGGCTATCCTCTCTATGCCAGGAATAGTATAACGGTCTCATACTTTAACAAATCACAAAAAGATTGAATGAACATATAAAGTGTCAAAAGTGATTATTCTAAACATAAGTGTATGTCATGCCTTAATGCCTAATGCACACAATTCTACACTAGAATGATACTAATGCACACTTGTTCGGATTCTATGCATCCCATACTACATAGGTCCGAGGGCAAGCGCCTACGTACTCCACCATAAAGGGCTCGATCCCTCGCCATGAAACTACCCGGTAGCAAAACAAAGTTCAGACTATTCCACGAATGTGAATCCCAGCCTTGGAGTCCACCGCCAGCTGTTATAACAGATTCCACATCGTACGAACCGTCCCGTATGTGACCCTCTAGCCCAGTATATATATATATACATTGGAGACGGTAAACACAAAAATCCATCCGTCCGACTACTCAAGATCCTGGAGTCCACCGCTGACCCGTCCTCATAGTCCCGGACTAAAATATAATAATCCGTCTCCCACAGGGCAACCTCAGTCCACCAACTGGGTCTATAGTCTTAGAGTCCACCGTCGACTATATAGAGCACCCCACTTACGTTTCCCTAAGTTTACTACATCTTCACTTATGTGCCTAAATTTTCTTAAGTTCAAGACATGAATAATTTCCATTCAAAGAATTAGTCTTACCTCCTACCGGACTTAATCAACAAATACGAGATAGCTCCACGGCCATATCTCCAAATCATTTCTCAAATCTTTTCTTTCAATAATGTCGGTACCGAGGTCTTACTAACTCTAAATCATAAACTTTCATGTACAAGAAACATGGGTACACATACCCTTTAGTAAACATGTCTTAAACCTAGACGATTTCATCTTTTAATTCATTCACAAAAATACATAGTCTTGTCATCATTCATGACCTAGTCACTTATTCAAGATCTTTATAGAACAAAAAGTAATTCCTCTCATATATACAATTTCTATCAAATGAATATTTATCACAACCCAAGCTCTTGCAATGTCTCAAAATAAAACCAATCAAAGTCTCATTTACCTTGATTCAATAATTCATTTTAACACTATTCATAATTCCTTAATAATAATAATTCTCTTTCATGAAACCATTTCATTCAACATCGATCTCACAAAAAAAAAATCCTTTTCACAAACATGATTTTTACGGATGTCATTCTGCACAATCCAAATAAATTATCAATTAAATGTAAATAGGAAAAGTTCCAACATTATGTCAATCAGAAGCATTCGCTTATATGTGATTTAGAACTTAAAAATATTTATCGAGATGTTTTTCTCCTTTAATGATCAACTATATGTTCACCAGGCAAAATGGTGCCAAAATTCCAACCAATTTAAATGCATATGCCAAAGTGTTTTCATTCTCTTGTATTGGGTTCTCTTCCTCTTTTTTTTTTCTTGTCTTAATCTTGTTCTTTACTTTATTATCCAAGAAAAAATACACTAAAGGTTATCATTCAGTATGATTTCAAGTAAAAGATGGCCAGTATGATACTTCTAGGAGAAGGTGTTGACATGTTCTGTAGACTGCCCCACAGTATATTCGAGAGCATCTGTTCAGGGAAAATACCAAACCTAGTGATTATACCCCAGTACATATTGGAGAAAGAAACCCATTAAAGATTTAAGATGATGCACTTGCTGGAAAAAAAATTCTTTTGACAAAACATTTTGTCTCATAAAGTATGCCAATAAGGTGTAACATACACAACCTAAAAAGTGAAAACGCTTGTATGGGTACATCTGACACATATCCCTAGTTGTATCTTCTGTCTTATCTGTCGAGATATACACATTCAATTTATACTAGTCATATAAAATAATTAGCATACAATTTTTACAATTAGAAAGCATAGAATCACCCACAAACATAATGTTAATCCATTTGTCAACATAGCATGATTCGCTATTAGTCTCACCACATTCATAGTATAGTTATTCTATTTTATCACCTCAAAACTACTCATTCATTTTTATTAGCATGCACATTCAAAAAAAAAATTTAGAAAGTAGGAGAACACCCACCTTATAGAAGCTTGACAATGAAAGAGAGTGAACACCTCTTCTAGCTCCAAAGTGACCTCCTAGATCTTTCCCTTCTAGCAAGAGCCTCCAAGCACAAAAAAAAACTCTCTTCTATCTTTCTTTTTCCTTTCCCTCTTTTCTTTCTCTTATACTTATTTCTTTTCTCTTTCTCATTACTTGATTTGCTTTTAGGTGTGAGAAGAGAAAAGGAATATTGGGCTATTTATAGGATTTGTTAAGGGTCCAATTTGTAAAATTACCCACCTAATAAATTCTATTTTTAATTCTCCAACTCTTCACATTTCATAACTCTCAAACTCCCACCTTTTGGTTTGTCCACCTCTTCACATCCTAAACTCCCCAACTAATTAAATCCCTTCTCCTCTCAAAAGTAACCGGCCACCTCCCTCACAAAACTCCACATACATTTTACACTGTGTACAAATTTCCAAGCCATATCATAACAGCCCAAGTTTCTAGGTGGGCCCCTTCCCATCCTAATACACATTATTTATTTCTACACTATTATATTCCCATCAAAAAAATATTTCTACACTATTAACACACAATCCACTTTCCTTGGTGTCTCTTCTCACCCGTGGACCCCACTTCCATTTCAACATGTTCCATTTCATATTCATACTTACCAAATCTGATCATATAATTATATATCATACACTATATTCATATATATATAACTCATATATTATCATTACACTATCCAGCATACATTCATGCATAATTTCATTTCATACAACACATCTATTTATAAACTACACCTTTTTACCATATATACAACATATTATATATTATTAAATTACACACTCCGAACTTTATTTTAAAAGAACAAATACGTTTAAATACGTGCACCGAAACAAACACGTGCGTTGCACGTGAAAACATGAAAGTGCGAAAATCGACTTTATTGATGAAAGGTTATTAAATATAATCGAAAATAATATAAGAAAAATATATTTACTAATTTTATACATTTCATGATGAAATCGCAGCACGTAGAAAGCACGTGCATTATACGTGCAGAAAGTCGAAAAATGCATTTTAATCAAAACAAGGGGAAAATAAATTTTCGTTTTATAAAATAGATTTAAATACATAAAAATAAATAATTTAAACCTATAGGAAATTTTATACGTAGTGGTGGAAGCACGTGCATCAAAACACGTAAAAAGCACGTAAATCCTAGGGATTAAATATTATATTTTAGTTGACTAAAATCAATACGAAAAATGTATAAATAGTACGAATCTAAAATATGTAGTGAAATGTATTACAAAATATACATGCGTAACACCTAGGGGCAAAATTGTAATTTCAATTTTGCGGGGTGTTACAATTCTGAAGATTTTAGATCTAGGATGACAAATTTTGATTGGGCTGTGATTGGAGATTCTAGTCATAGATCGATTATTTGGAGACCGACTTTCTAAAGAAAATGTCATTTGGAAGTATGAGGATACATGTTTGTTGGATCACCAAAACTTTCATTTTTATTGAAGAAAAATAAGAATAGGGCTCATATCAAGTGTAGTTTTAAGGAACTGTCATCGTGGAAGGAAAGCAAATGTAGAAGCCAGAAATGGCAACAGAAAGAGGAATGGCAGAGAATGAGGATACACCAGGCTAACATAGCGGCATTTTTCTCATCTCTCTCTCATCCCTTCTTTCTCTTCAACAAACGCACACAAAAAGACATCAGCAACAACAGCAAGAGCGACAAGAACAACAATAATAATAAATTATTATGAACAAGATGTCTCGATATGGGTTTCCAAATCTCCACTCCAACCCGTCTCTTTCTAATCACAGCCCAATTAAGAACATAGACGACAGTCACCAAACAGTCCAATCACAGCCCAATCAAAATTTGTCATCCTGGATCTAAAATCTTCAGAATTCCCAAATCTGTCAAGAATTGGTCAGAACCAACCTTGTGCAGGTTTCTTTTGGAGCCAGAAACATCATTGGCAAAGTTGGGATGAAGAATAGTCAAACATTCTTAGATATTGGAAATTTTCATTTCTTTTACTGTTTTAGATACTGGATATTAGCCATATCATTGTCATCTTAGCATGCTATTTACCAAAATGGGTTAATTTTCATCTAAGGATGCTGTATACCAAAATGGGGTAATTGTCATCTAAGCATGTTATATGCCAAAATGGGGTTGGTCATAGAATGCATGAAAGACACGTATTAGTGTTTGTGAGTCTGCAATGGGGTGCAGCTATGATCACTAGTTGGATCACCAAAACTCCCAATTTTATTGAAGAAAAATAAGAATATGGTTCATATCAAGTGTAGTTTTAAGGAACTGTCATCGTGGAAGGAAACCAATTAAATATAGAAGCCATAAATGGAAACAGAAAGAGGAATGGTAGAGAATGAGGATACACTAGGCTAACATAGTGGCATTTTCCTCATCTCTCTCTCATCCTTTCTTTCTCTTCAGCACACGCACACAAAGAGACATCAGCAACAACAGGAAGAGCGACAACAACATTAATAATAATAAATTATAATAAACGAGATGTCTCTATATGGGTTTTCAGATCTCCACTCGAGCCCTCTCTTTCTAATCACAGCCCAATTAAGAACATAGACGACAGCCACTAGACGACAACCACAATGTAGACTCACAAACACTAATACGTGTCTTTCATGCATTCAAAATTATAAGCTCTTCAAAATTACCAATTTAAAGACTTACCGGTGGTGGGACTTGAGATTGCTGCCTTATTAACTAGGACATTTGTTCTTGGAAGAGTGCCACTTGTGCATTTAATTCTGTCATCTCCTCGTCCCGAGTCCCACTTGAAGTAGATTCACTCCGTCCGAATAACTACGAGGGGGTTGGTCCTAGCCCCATACCACGGACACGTCCATGCCTCTCCTTTCCCCTCACTGCGGTCAAGGCAAGTCACTGCCGGGTATGAAAATCTGTGGAAGCCGCCGTACGATCACAATCTGAAGCGGAAGAGATTTCATCATACTTTTTCCGAGCGTTAGTCTGTAAAAGGACATATAGTCAGAGTTAAAAGCAGAAGAAATATCGACTATCATTAGCCATTTACAAAAATAAGCTATAAATCATCAAAAAGTAAAAGCAACTGAAGATATATATAAACAATAAAATCAGATATACACATATAAAAAGATGAGCAAACCTTTAAAATAAAACCACTATGAAACTGTTATTTTACTGTTTGTATAATAGTGCACCCGAACATTTATGTTACTGTTTGTATAACAAATTTTCAACACCATTGACCCTGTCATTCTTATGTCAATTGCTAATCGGTCCCGGTGTTGTCTACTAGTATTACTAATTGTATAAACATATAACATTGCTATAGCCTATAGTAGTAAATTTCTAAAAGCTCATCACTAAAATATTATGTCATAGCCTATAGTCAATTTTGTGTTCCAACTCAATTCACCAAATATTTAATTACCCATCACTAAAATAGTTATAATGATAGTCAATTGTAGATCTGATAGATATTAGTTCACAAATTAGCACAATCCGTTGTGCCTCAGGGGTCGCATACGTCCCATCCTTCGACTTGTGGGTGGCATCGAAAAAATCTATGTCGCCAAACTCCGTAGGAACCCCCAAATCTTCTTCCTATATATTAGTAAGATGAATTTATTATAAACAAATAACTGTAAGTCAAAACTGTTCAATTTGATTGCGCTTACCAATTCTTCCCGAACGAGAGCAAAGCTCTGTGTACCAGCGATGTGCAACACAAGCTGCTTTGACCGACTGGCATCACCGACCTCCGCCCTTTTCTGTACATGCCACAATGAAGTTAACAAAAAATTTAATTAGAGTATCCATACAACCACAAAGTCATTAAATTTTGGTTAGTAATGTAAATACCTGACCGACTGCCGAACTCCAGTAGTGCACAAGGAATTGCCAATCCGAAGACTCCACATCGGGTGGCACATCCCTTGCATTATTCGCTTCTGACTGGTTTTTGTCAAAATACCTAGCCTTCAAGTCACTCTTGTAGTCTCTCCACTTTTTGGAGAGTGACTTTTCAACCCAAGGCGTAAGGGAGTCTGGGAACGAGAAGTATTGCTGCAAAATTTATGAAGTTTAACAAAAGGATAACTGAATTGCATAAACCAACTGCCCATCACTAAAAATACATATTTCATTAATATATACATGTATGAATTCCCTAATTTGATTTCATACTGTACATGGTTTGATTTCATTAAAACAGGATGTATATAATTCTATTGTGGTGATAATCCCTTTTTCATACTTTCAGATTACCCATACATATGAATTGCATAAACCAATTATTTATTTTAGATGGGAAATACCTTGATTGTTGTAATTGCAGTTGCCTTTGTCGTGGTGGGCACCTTCGACCAACTCTCGTACAACAAAGGAATTATCCATGGGTTCCTTGCTATTACCCCAATAAAGAATGAGAATTTGCTTGCATTATCACCAACCGGTTGCCCGACACTGTTTTCCTCCACCACAATCCGTTCGTCGTTCTTAAGTTTCCATATGTCCGTCATCTTAGTTCGCCTTCGATGTTTCTTGACAGTGGGTGTGCTACCCTCCCCCTCCTCTGTTTGACTGTTACTATTATGTAGTGGCTGCTCATCCCCATGGATTTCGTTGCCATCATTTATGTTGATCCTTTTTCCACGTCTCGGCATCTTGTACCTGTCAAAGATTCAATAAATTCATTAGAGGAGCAAAATTAATTAATAATATATTTTAATGTAAATGACACCAAGCAGTAGAAAATAGAAACCGTCGTTGCTAACATCAATGTTACAACAATACACTAATGGTTGAGAACAAATTGGTAGCTGAAAAAGAATGAATGTATGACCTACATCCATCCCATGTTCAACTTCAATAACGCTAGGCATTGGATTATATAAATTACAGGCAAAATGGTAGATGAAAATAAAAACATTTGCAATGTTGCTTTGTTATAGTTAAGATTATTATTATCTCCTCAGACTTGGAAACGCAATGTAAGGAAAACTAGTAAAAAGGTAGTACAGCATTAAAAATCTAGCATCCATAACCTTAAATGGTATAGAATAACCATCAAAGGTAATCCATAACCCAGGAAACAAAGAGTGACAAAGAGGAACAATCTATAGAAATCGTTCCATTCTTAAATTAACAGATAATTAAACCAATTATTAAATTCACATACAACATGTTCAGAATTACAAGACATAATATTACAACAAGATTTAAGACACGAAAATTACAGGACATTTAATATTAAGATTGAAAATCAGGTAAACTACAATACGATATCTTCCAATACATCGCCCTCTTCTCCATCCTTGCGGAGCCAAGTCCCGCAAATTCCGCCGTCGGTTGTGTTTACATCAAACATAGGGAACTTAGAAGCAATGTAACTGTTAATGACTTCATCGTCTTCATCTTCTGAAGTATCGCCCAATTGGAATACATCTCTTGGTTGCATAATGAGAGCCACATACGATTTTGGTAGGGTTGGATCTTCAATGTAGAACACTTGTTGCACTTGGGATGGGAATACAAATGGTTCGTGGCTAATGTGTGTACCGATGTGAATCAATTTTGAGAAGTTTACAACTGTGAAGCCTAACTTATCCTTATTATTAGCGAAATTCCTATCAAACTCAGCCCAATCCCTACGAAATAAGACAACACGAAAATGACCAAAATAATTCAACTCAATGATATCCGTGAGCACTCCATAGTAGTCGAGATCTCCATCTACAGGCCTCGTGTCCGACTTGGAAGCATAACTTCTAGTCTTAGAAGTTACTACCATTCCACTATTTTGAGATTTCAAATTAAATTCACGATCCTTAGTAAGAAATCTAAAGCCATTGAATATGTATCCTCCGTATCTTTTGACCATCTTATAGGGACTTTTGGCAAGTACTTGTATTTCAGAGGACACACCTTCAGGACCCAAAGAATGTACCTATAAATTTTGCGCAAATCGTATCAGCACCGTGGATAATGTAGATATAATCAAGATTAACTTGCATTTTTCTAATTCACTTACATGAGATTCAAACCACTTATGAAATTTTTTATTCATCAACTTGTTTTGTTCACGTGGTGGCAGTCTTCTTGGTCTAGCCCTTCGTTTGATGTCCCTGACAAATTCGCTAAAATATAAGCAATTGAAATAAGGAATAACAAATGTAAGTTAATATCGAACTCTGCGGTTTTCACTATATTCGATTTAAATTCAAAAGCAACTTACTTTCGAAATGGCTCCACTGATGCATGGTGGTCTAGCACATATCGATGTGCATGTTCTCACGTTAAGTTATCTAGCTCAAATGCATCAACTTTATCAATAGTAGTGCCAGCGGTATCGAAAAGATATTTAGCACCATCAAGGTTGGAAATGTCTGGATTTCTCCTTGGTCTAGTCAAAGATGTCTCTACACCCTGCAGATACCTGGAACAAAATGTGAACACTCCTCTGATAGATATCCCTGAGCTATTGACCCTTTAGGAAATGCTCTATTTTTAACATAATCCTTGAGTCGGTATAGGTACTTAAACATGTACAATTAATGAATTAGAGCGGAGTAAGGGAATAAAAGAAATGAGCTTTTGAGAATTCAGTTTTATAAGATGCATGAATTCTTTTACCTCTCAATAGGGTACATCCACCGATAATGAACAGGTCCGCCGATTCTGGCTTCACCAGCAAGGTGGATTATCAAGTGAATCATTATATTGAAGAACGATGGAAGAAATATCATCTCCATTTTACTAAGTGTCAATGCCGCGCGCTGTTCCAATTGGTCAATATCTTCAACACGAAGCATTCTTAAGCAAATACCTTTATATATGCTACAAAGATCTTTCAAGACAGTAGTGATTTGCTCACACATTGAAGACCTTAGGGCCACAGGAAGGAGATCCTGCATTAGGATGTGGTAGTCGTGTGACTTTAGACCCTGAAGCCTCTTCCCCTTAAAGTTGACACACCTTGCTATGTTAGAAGAATAGCCATCAGGAACTTTAAGTTCCAGTAGAACTTTGCAAATCAATTCCAACTCTGTTTTTGACATTGAATAGATTGCAGGAGGTAGGAGTACTCTCCTGTTCGGTAATTCCTCTGGGTGCAACTCATGTCGGATACCCATTGATTTCAAATCAAGTCGGCTCTTAAGATTGTCCTTTGTCTTCCGGTCATCTCTCATAACTGTTCCTATACAATTTTTACCAATATTTTTTCCGATATGCATCACATCTAAATTATGTCGCAATAAGTTGAATTTCCAATACGGTGACTTGAAGAAAATACTCTTCTTCTTCCATGCACCTAAACTCGTCATGTTCTGATACTCATCTTCGCCACATAGATCAGTCTCCTCATCTTGCTCCGGCCTTTCACTTTTCTTGCCCTTTTTGCTGACTTGTGGTTCTTTTCCATATTTGAACTGATGACCATCTACTTGCCTCAAAATATCTGACCCAGAAGAAGCTCCAGGAGCATGTTCCCACTCCTCGGTACCATCAAATGTCGCTGTCTCGGCCCGAAATATATGTGTGTCAGGCAACCATCTCCTATGACCCATATAGCAAAACTTTCCGCCATTGTACAACCACCTTGAACTAGTTTGTTCAGCACAACAAGGACATGCATAACGTTCTTTAGTACTATATCCAGATAAATTTGCATATGTTGGAAAATCATTGATTGTCCAAGACAACACGACCCGAAGAGAAAATATTTCTTTAGCCATTGCATCATAGGTTGGAACACCCACCCACAATTTCTGAAGTTCATCTATTAACGGCTGTAGGTACACATCTATATCATTTTCAGGACCTTTCGGTCCAGGAACTATCATGGACAAAATAAATGAGGACTGCTTCATTCATTTCCAAGGCGGCAAATTGTATGGTATTAACACAACAGGCCATATGTTGTATGTACTACTCATTTGCCTAAAAGGGTTGAAACCATCACTAGCTAGCCCAAGTCTCACATTCCGAGGATCTTCCGCAAAATCAGGATATCTTTCATCAAATTGTTTCCAAAATTGAGAATCAGCAGGATGTCTAAGAATCTCATCATTAATGCGACCTTCAGCATGCCATTTCATATCAGAAGAAGTTTTCGAAGACATAAACAACCTTTGTAGCCTAGGAATAAGAGGAAAGTAACGCAATTGTTTGGCAGGCTTCTTTCTCCTACTTTGCTTAGTAGATCCACTGGCTTGATCGTCTTGATTTGGTGTTTCTGACCATTTCGAAGAACCACAGACTTCGCAATTCTTCAGACTTTCCTTATCTTTCGTGAAAAGCATACAGTCATTTGGACATGCTGCTATCTTCTCATACCCTAGATCGAAAGAACTTAGGAATTTTTTGATTTTATAGGCTGAGTTTGGAATACAGATTTCTGAAAATACTTCATTCAACAGTTCAAGTAGCATAGTGAAGGACTTAGCAGACCACCCGTTTAAACATTTAATCTGAAATAGTTTGACAATGAATGAGAATTTAGAGAATTTGATGCAATCGCAGTACAGTGGAGTACTAGCATCTTCAAGCAACTTAGCGAAGGATTCTTGCTGTTTATTATTTTCAGGGGCTGGGTCAGGCATTTCCTCGTCCACCTCACCACCAATGTGTGATGTTTCTGTTGCCTCATTATGAACTTGGGTTGTTGAATTATTGGTGTGGAAAGAAACATTATGAATCCCCAAGGCATCTTACAACAAAGCATGCATCTCATCGGGAACACTTAAGTCTTCGTTCACTAAGAGCTCATCTTCATTTTCTAATACAACCGGACGAACAGGAGCTGACTTATGATCCTCTCCATGACAAAACCACCGTGTGTACCCTTGAAGAAAACCGTTGACAACCAAATGCGTATGTACTACGTCACATGTCCTCAAATTACAATTTGTACATTGGAGGCATGGACAAAGGATTAGGTTAGGATCACGGGAATGTCGTTTGGCAAAGATAATAAAATCTTTAATACCATCCCGGTACTCCTTGGATAATCGTGGTTTACTAATCCAACTTCTATCCATTATAACAATAGCACACAATCTGAAATTAAAATTTGATATATTAAATAGTATTAGATTTAAAAGGCATTTTTTATATTTAATTTCACCTTTTTTAAAACCATCCCTAGCTGCAAATAAATAAACGATATAACAATTAACTGTAAAATAAAGAAACCTCAGTTCCAAAAATGTATAAAAAAACAATTAAATCTTAATACAATCTACTCTATTCACATAACCCTAAACTACCTTTGTAAAAATTATCTCAACCACCTTAGTGGCATTTTATCGCACACCTTGTGTTCGAGTATAATATCGATTCGACTATAGTCTCCCCTGTATTTGGCTTTCCGTTCAAGGAGATGATGATGGTAAAGGGTATTTTTGCTGAGGAAGAGGAATACGACGAATAACGAGGGCGTCGTGCTGTAAATACGATAACAAGAAGATATGATGACTCTTGAACTATTCTGTTCATGGCTACTATTAATCAGTTACTTATCCCAAAATAATAATAATAATAATAATAATAATAATAATAATCCCTATACCTCATCTACATTTGTTCTCATTTAACCTTAATTAAAGTGGACTACATTTGTTCTCATCTATCCCAAAATAATAATAATAATAATAAAAATGTGAACTATCAAAGAACAATGTCAAAAGGTATCCATCACCCCAAATCACCAACTCCAGATTTACATTTACTCATTCTCTCATAAAACATCCATCCCTAAATACCACAAACAAATTATATTTTCCTCTATTATCATTTGTCAAGCAAACAGTTTACTCAATGATGGACAACAACTAAAAAATGAAAATTTCTTATTTAACTTCCTAAGTTTACTCCATACTTGCATGACATCTCAAGCATCTAAAATATAGTCTACAAACTATTCCTTACCAAATGTCAAAACACCTAAATCATGGACCAAATGACATATCTAACACAGAATTGAAAACATTAAATGAAATTTCACACGATAACACATCAATCTAGTAAACCCACTTTTTCCACAGCCAAGATCTCATCTCGCGAGGCATCAAACATCATTATGCGATCAAAAAGGCCTTCATATTCTAGTTCACAGTATCACAAACACAATATGTCCAACATATTTTGTAAACAGTAATGGATGAAAAATAAACGAAGAACTCTTCCATCATGAAGATGTTCTCATGAAATACCAAGCATCGAAAAAAAAGGGAGAAGAATAAAGCATTATACCACTCAATGTCCGAGGAGTTGTTGACGGTGGGGGGGACTGGGGCTGTCGGAGATGGCGGTGGGGGGGTACTGGGACTGGGGCGACGACGGAGGATATGGAGACGATGACGGTGGGGCTGTCGGAGATGGCTCCTTTCGAATGCCTCTCGGATAGGGCTTTTTGGGAACTCCAAAATCGATGGTGAGAGAGAGAGAGGGAAGACGAGGGAAGGAGGGAGTTTTGATCGGCTTTGGGAACTCCAAATTCGACGAAGGGAAGGAGGGAAAACGAAGGGCGACGAGCGAAAAAATTGGGTTTGGGAAAAAAGCGTGCAAAATGTTAGGGTTCGCGGGGATTTATCCCAGTTAATTCACTGGCGTTTTAAAAAATAAATGCCGGTGAATGGGAGAAGATTTTTGGTCATATTTCGTCTGTATATTCGCTGGCGTGTTTTATTAAAACGCCGGTGAATAATACACTTCACCGGCGTTTTATCACAAAACACCGGTGAATATCATAATTCCCCGGCGTTTTATGGAGGCCGCCGGCGTATAGCCATCCAATCTGACGCTCCTTTCCTGGTCTCTTCCTACCCCGGCGCGAATGGTAAAACGCCGGGGAAGATACGCCGGTAAATCGATGATGTGTTGTAGTGACTATGCAAAGACAGTCCACTAATCAGTTTGTTGATTATCCACACTATCCCCTCTAGTTCTCTTCTGGCAGTTTAGTGAGGAAGTACTGTATTTTTTTCTTACTCTTTCTTAACATTTTTTAATTGTATATGTTCTGAGACTGAGTTTTAATTGTATATGCATTGATTTCCACAAATCTTGTGCTTCACTTAAACTTAATTAATTGAATTCTCATTTGTGAAGGGATCTGGGCCTCCACAAGTTGGTGTTCATGGATGACATTTTACATGAGGGAACTAAAGTAGGTATTATGTTTCAGGACAAATATTTATTAATCAATTGCTCTTTTTATTGCTTAAGTTTACCATTATATGCTTCTTCTTTTTCACTAACAAGTTCCTTTTATTGACAGAAACTACGTGATGGGTATATAAAAGATTATGGAATATACTGTCATTGCTGCAACAGTGTGGTAAGTAGATTTAGTTTTGGGTTCTATGATTGCTTCAAATTAAGCTTTTAGATTTAGTTTTTTGGTTCTATAACTTTGTTGAAGCTTACAAAATTTTCTGTTCCTAGATTGATTTTTATTTTAAATCATGAAATATTTTTGCATAAATTGCTTTCCATGCCTTAGTGTACATTTGGTGTTTTCTATGACTTTGCGTAAATTTATTTTATTTGTTTTTACTTTTACTTTTTATTGTTAGTATTAAATTTTTTTTACTAAAGAGCAACAAAACATGAATTCGGCTAGGACAATCCGAATCTCCGTGCCGGCCACGCTCGTATGCTTAAGTATTTTATTGTACAAATATATAGAATATGTGCTATTATTTCTAACAGATGCACCAGTCAAACACCCACAATTCCCAAGTCAATAAGAAGCTGGAATAGCTTTCAGTTCATGGTCCCAGCTAAATACCTTTTTTTTTTCCCGCTGACACCCAAACCAGAGACTTTGGTGACATCTTTGAAACTGCTAATTGTGGTCTATAGACACACACATTGTAGTGCCGGAGACTTGAACTTCAGTTTTGTTGTTACCCATCATCTTTCTTGACAACGATTATTTGTTTATTTTTATAAGAAGCTTGACAACAAGTTATCGACGTCAGTTGATAGACGGTAGTAGGAATTTGATAAGTCGCTATATATCTAGACTGAAGCAGAGCTTCTGGAATGGTTATCTTCTGATGTTTGGTGTGTAATAAATTCGTTTTGTTGACCTCACTTGTTTTGTTGATGGCAATGGAAAGAGGATTTATTTTGTTAATGGCAATGGAAAGAGGCTAAAAGATAGTCTTCTTTTGTGAATGATTCAATGAAAAATGTCTTCAGTCTCTACTTCTTGTATTACAAGCAACAACATATTTAGTCTCCATGTTAGGATTAAGTAATTCAGAGATGAAATGACTTATTTTGGTTCTTTACATATATATTTTGGGCATACTTGTTTTCTTACTTGTGTTAGGGGTTTTCCACCGAAAACCCCTCTCTAGGATCTTGTTGAGTTATTCGATGCAATCAATACAAACTACCAAGTGCATATGAGATCATACCAAACACACTAAAGCACACAAATTTGTCTCGGTTGGGGTTTTCGCCTTAATCCGGGGTAGAAGAAACCCAAGAAATATTACAACTCTCACCACGACCCTCTCTCAAGCCTCACCAGTAAGTACTAGTTGTTTACAATTAGAGAATCACTCAATCTCTCCTTCAATGAAGTACTCTCTCTCTCTTGGCTCTCAATGGAGGCCAATAACAGCAATATATAGAGATCTAGAGAAAACCTAGTTTGATATCTTGATACAATAACCATTGGATATTCCTGAAGAGATAACCCTACAATAAGAGCCGTCAGATCTGACTTGAAGAGCAAGTTGGGTTTTTCACGAATCACCAAGATCCGACCCAATAAATCCATCAGCGCCGCTGTCGGTCGACCAACCCCTAAGGTATGGTCGACCGCAACCTTCTGAAGTCCAACCGAGAGCAAACCGATCGACCGCGCAGTCGACCGCTGTCTCGCTGCAGTAGAGCGGTCGACTGACCTTTAAGGTCCAGTCGACCGCAACCCCACTGTTGCCTTCTGCTGACTGTTTCCTCCCTCCACTCCGTCTCCGATCGTCTCGATTCCTCCATCGTCTCATCGTCCAACATAGTATGCAAGACATAAACCCAACAATCTCCACATTGGATTGCATACTCATGAATCCACACCTGTGTGATTTAAAATCTTCTAGACTCTTTTCCTTCTCTTCTTGTAAACAATTCATTTCAATGGCTTCCTCTGCTAGTTGAATCTATCTCCACCTGTTTTTCTCCCGCTATATGCCCCACTCAAGGGCACACCCCAGTAGATGTAATCATGGAGGTGCCACCCTCCACACGAACTCCACCTACCTCAAGCCTCTCTCTACCTTCCGACGATATTTGAACGTCGCTGTCTCACTCGGATGATTCTAGGGACGACATACTAGATGATGTTTTAGGAATAATGGGCTTCGAAATACTTGCGCAAGTTTTTCTGTTCCTCCAAATCTGGTAGAGGTTGTGCTGGCCCTGCTTAATCCTCCTCTTACACTTCATCACCTTGCGATAACTTTTCCAAACTGAATAAACTCCACCTGGATCTGTGTACCTGCAGTCCTGAGCATCCAGAGTTCTCATGGAAATAAGGTTCCGCTTCATCAAAGGAATATGCATGCCCTTCTCTAGTGTGTGTCCCCTTCCACCTGTCAACTTCGACTCATTTGTTTTCTCACCTCTTACTTCACAAATCGTATCAACCTTTGTTGCTACACAACGACATGATACAAATTTGCAAGTAGAAACCATCTCCCTCTCGGAACAAATTTGAGAAGACTAACCGAATCAAAAAAATAACCAGAAATCACATCTAAAGGACTTGAAACAAAAGCACTGTTTAAGCCATCAACTGATTCAGCAGCACTTGATTTGGCACCCATCTGACTTAACTGCTTGCAACAGTCTCTCATATAATGCTCAATCCCTTTGAACTGGTGGCCACGGACCTTACCCCGGCATACACTTTTCCTTCCAATCAAAGTACAATCCACCTCCAAGCAACTCATAGAAGTTGACGCCGATTTCTGACTCTCCTTCCTAAGTGCATCCTCCTCCAACCCCTTGATCAAACTTGCTATGAAAAACTTCTCCTTGGTAGATTTCTCGCCTAGCACGGTTATCATGTTGGATGGATTTAATGGTGAATATATTGAGTTGGAAACCCTTAGATCATCTGCGTTGAAAGCCTTCAGTTCAGATAACTCCATATTGAACTCCACTTCATGATCTAGAAGAGCGGTACTTTCCTTCATTGATAAATCCCACAACTTTTTTTGCTGGTATATCCGACCTTGTGATGACGATCCCGAGTAGTCAGTTCTGAATCTTGCCCAAAGACTCGCCGTGCTTCTCTTATACCTGACTTCGTTCATCGATGACAATCGGATTAAATCCAAGGCTTCTGAAAATATCATCTTCCACTTCTCCTGCTTTGTGCCGATTGGTCTCCCTTTATCTCTCTCTAGGACTAGATCCAAGTCCCGTTGAACCGATGCTTTATGCATGTCCACCTTCAAGACATCAAAGTTGATCTTGCCTTTGAACCACTTGATCTTCGTGATTTGATTTGCCATCATCTCCAAGAAACTCGAACAAATCCTTGAACCCGAAGCTTTGATACCAATTATTACGGATTTTCTACTGAAAACCCATCTCTAGGATCTTGTTGAGTGATTCAATTCAGTCAACACAAACTACCAAGCGCATATGAGATCAAACCAAACACACCAAAGCACACAAATTTGTCCTGGTTGGGGCTTTCGCCTTAATCCGGGGGAGAAGAAATCCAAGATGTTATTCAACTAGAGAAGATACAAGAATATTACAATTCTCACCACGACCCTCTCTCAAGCCTCACCAGCAAGTACTAGTTGTTTACAATTAGAGAATCACTCAATCTCTTCTTCAATGAAGTACTCTCTTTCTTGGCTCTCAATGGAGGCCAATAACAACAATATATAAAGATATAGAGAAAAACTAGTTTGATATCTTTATACAATAACTATTGGATATTCCTGAAGAGATAACCCTACGATGAGAGCCGTCAGATCTGACTTGAACAGCAAGTTGGGCTTCTCACGAATCACTAAGATCCAACCCAATAAATCCATCAGCGCCGCTGTCGGTCGACCTACCCCCAAGGTTCAGTCGACCGCAACCTTCTGAATTCCACCCGAGAGCAAACCGGTCGACCGCTGTCTCGCTGCAGTAGAGCGGTCGACCGACCCCAAGGTCTAGTTGACCGCAAGCCCACTGTTGCCTTCTGCACAATATATAGAGATCTAGAGAAAACCTAGTTTGATATCTTGATACAATAACCATTGGATATTCTTAAAATGATAACCCTACGATAAGAGCCGTCAGATCTGACTTGAAGAACAAGTTGGGTTTCTTACGAATCATCAAGATCCGACCCAATAAATCCATCAGCGCCACTGTCGGTCGACCTATCCCCAAGTTACGATCGACCGCAACCTTCTGAAGTCCACCCGAGAGCAAACCGGTCGACCGCGCAGTCGACTGCTGTCTCGCTGCAGTAGAGCGGTCGATCGACCCCAAGGTCCAATCGACTGTTGCCTTCTGCTGACTGTTTCTTGCCTCCACCCCGTCTCCGATCGTCTCGATTCCTCCATCGTCTCATCGTCTCATCGTCTTCTTATCCAACATAGTATGCAAGACATAAACTCAACAACCTGTATGCTCGAATTTTAGTTAGTTGTCAAGTTAAGGATTTCGATACACAGAACAGGAGTGAACAATCCGAATATTAGGTGTTTTGTTTACATCTTATTTCAAGAAACTAGTTCATGATGATAATGAAATAATAGTAAAGGTTATAATGATACTGAAATGATAGTAAAGGCATCTCTTTGAGTTCTTCCCTTATGTTTTTCTTTTCTTCTCCCGTGACTAAATCAAACTTTCTTCGCTCTTCAGGTGTTTGAGGCAGGTCCGTGTTACGGAGTTGTGAAGAGCTCTCAAGGTTTGTGAAGAGGTAAGGTCACAAATTCAAAGCAGGCTACCTACAGTTTTAGGTATGTGACTTTTGATTTTTGAAGTAGGATATATTGTCTTCAAAAACTACACTTTACATGCATATTAATCAATGGAGATTGTGATGTTGATCTCATATCTTGAATTATTTCAAGCTTTGCCTTTTGAGCATTGAAAATGCATGCTAAGAATTCTACCAATGTTGTCTGATATTCGGAACCGAAACTTGTTGACAAAATTAAAAAATACTTATGACTGTGGTGTACACATTGGCAGTGTGTGTACAATAATACATGTTTCCCTAGTGTTTTTACATTTCACTTATAGTAAATGATTGATATATCTTGAACTTAAATATGTGTGAATATGTGGGGATGAAATTTGATTGGAGCGTTGATTAATTTGATGGTTGATATAACTTTGATTTGGTATATGTGCAGTTGAGATTTAGCTTGGTTATTAATTTTAAGTGGATGTTATTTTCTTTAGGGTGTTTTCATTATTTTAGACAATTATGGATTAAATTGTAGCAAGAAACACCAACTCCTCCTCCCCCCACCCCGCACACACACAATTTGCCATTGCTTAGTTATATAGTAAATTTGTTAATCAATGAAGGTAGTGATAGCCAGGTAGGTTAGGTTTTATATAAGACTAAATTATATATATATAGTCCCCTTCGGTTGCTTACTACTTTTGGTGAGTACTCAGTAAGAACTCATTAAAAACCAAGTAATTTGAAGTTCATTTGCTCATCCATCATGCTGTTAAAATTTTCAGCCATACAATTTTGTGATGATGTAAATCATGAACAAATGAATTTCAAATTAATTGAATTTTTATTTTTAGGCTATGTTTGGCATATAGAACAATATGAGCAGTTTGGATCTGTCATAGGTGCTCTATTTCGTGCTCACCAAAGTAGTGAGCTACCAAAGATCTCTCTCTCTCTCTCTCTCTATCTCTCTCTCTCTATATATATATATATATACATATATAGACTCTCTCTCTCTCTCTCTCTCTCTCTCTCTCTCTCTCTCTATATATATATATATATATATATATATATATATATATATATATTATATATATATATATATATATATATATATAGAGAGAGAGAGAGAGAGAGAGAGAGAGAGAGAGAGAGAGAGAGAGAGAGAGAGAGAGAGAGAGAGAGAGAGAGAGAGAGAGAGAGAGATCATTGGCAGCTCACTATATATATATAGAGAGAGAGAGAGAGAGAAAAGGGGGTATGAGCAACCTGCTCATTTAGTAAATAAGCAATTGATGATGTGGCATACATGTGATTGGAAAATCATTAAAAGAATTAGTTGTCCAATGTATCACATGCGTGCCACATAATCAATTGCTCATTTACTAAATGAGCAAGTTGCTCATATCCCTTTTACCCATATATATATATATATATATATATATATATATATATATATATATATATATATATATATATGCCAGTAATTTACATGTGCGATACACGTTTTTATAAATACATATATATTTAAAAAAATTCCGACGTTGTCTGCCATCGAACCTAAGAACTTCTTTTAATAACATTGCACGTGTTTGTTGGGTTACAAATAGAGTTTATTTGTTGACAAAACTCTCCCATTAAAATAGTACTAGTATTATACACGTGCACGTGTGCACGTGAAAAAAATTGGAGGATAATGAAAAGGGTAAAAAGAAAATAATTTCTAAACTGATTACTTTCGAAAATATTTACCAAACAGGTCCACTGACGGAAATATTTACCGACGCTAGTCCATGAGTAAGAAGAAAATAATTTCCAAACTGATCCACTTTCGAAAATATTTACCAAACATGTCCACTGTCGAAAATATTTACCAAAGTAACCCAACCCGTGCCTTGCACGGGTTGGGTTACTGACTTGGGTTAATGACTAAGGGGCTCTCCCATTATAGTAGTAGAGATATATATATATAACTATATATAATTAATTGAAAAATGGAATAATAATAATTCAAAACTTAGTATGCTCAGTTGTTGGATCCTTTCCTAAATTCTGTTTTCTAATAAAACACAAAGTCCAAAGTTGACGAGCAAAAAAAAATGTTGACTCCTAGTTTGGTATATATAATTAATTAAAAAATGGAATAATAATAATTCAAAACTTCTTAGTATGTTCAGTACTTGGATCCTTTCCTAAATTCTGTTTTCTAATAAAACACAGAGTCCAAAGTTGACAAAAAAAATGTTGACTTCTCGCTTGGTGTGTACAAAACGTGTTTAAAAATACTAATAAGTTTTTATTGAGATTTTTAGATTTTCAGGAATAAATAAATCAATAAAAAAATCAAAAAGATTCCAAAAGAAGCAAAAGAAGGAAAGCAATAAAGAAGGATTACAAAATCAAGTAAAACAAGAAATTATTCAAAAAGAGCACATGTTGATTAAAGCCCAAGAAAGCCAGTAAGATCAATTTCTGTAATTCCATATATGTGAGATTTTATATGTAATTGATTGATTATTGATTAATTAGTATATAGTAAGAATATAAAGTGGTTGTGTCAGAATCAGCACGATTGCGGTCGACCGTATCATAATGTCGGTCGACCGCACAACAGTCGATCGCTCATCACAATTAAAATGATGAGACAGTCGACCATTCATCTTTCGACTTTTCGATTAAAAGATGAACAGTCGATTGTCCCTTTTTGCGGTCGACCGTACCTCGTGTAGACTTTTTTTGGAATGTATTGTTTCTATTTTGAGAGATACACTTCCTAAGTCTATATATTTGGACGTACCCACTGTGTATTCTTCATCTATTCCTCTGAGAAAAATCTTCTGAACTAATCAATTCAACAATCAATCCGAGTGTGTGATACTTATTTGTTTTTTTCAGTTAGGATCATTAAAGATCTTGAGTTTTTCTTTTCTTACACTTCCGTGAGATTGACGTGACTTATCTTAGAAGTCTTGTGGGTGTAATAGGTCTCTCGGCCTGAATCCGAGAATCACTGTACAAGGATTTGAGTATAGTGAAACGCTTGTGATGGAGAATTGCTGCAAGTAGGTGGTGTGGGCGTGGACCTGGGGGTCGAACCACGTTATATCGTTGCGTCACTTGTACTTGCTGTGTTTGCTTTCTCTATCTCTTCTCATTTACTTTGCAACTTAATTTTAAAATTTTAATTTCCGCACAATCACCTTATTCACGCCCCTAGGGTGATTTACAGTAGTATCAGAGCGAGGTGCTTAACTAAAGTTTGAAAGCTTAAGCAAAAGGTCCAATTGCCCAAATCCCTCCTCTCAAAAACTTGTACTCATCGGAGCCATTTATCTCCAATGGGACATGTCTAACACGCTCACCATATTTTGATGGAAAATGCTATGATGTTTGAAAAGTTCGTATGTCTCATTTCTTACAGATGTTTGGAGAAAAAATATGGAATGTGTGCATAAACAAAATAGACATTCCTGTCAGCTATGGAAAAAAGGCTTTCTCAAAAGCAGATGTAACCCCTGTTTTCCCAAAAACATATTTTGTGTATTTTCTGTATTTAAAATTTTTGCAAATTATTTTCATTTTTCAAATTCTTTTGTCAAATTGTATTATTGGTCATCCTATTAATACCTATTTTCGATCAATAACTTTGTTTGTAAATATTTTCTATGATTTTTATATTGTAATACAATTCTTACTTTTTTGTTATTATTACTCTTATTATTATTATTGGTATTAGTATTTTGATTATTATTGATATTTTTGACTGGTTATTAAAAATCCAAATGTATTTACTAATGGTATTTGTAGTTATTTCAAAGGGAAAAAGGGGTATGAGCAACTTGCTCATTTAGTAAATAAGCAATTGATGATGTGGCATACATGTGATTGGACAATCTTTAAAAGGGTTAGTTGTCCAATGTATCACATGCATGCCACATAATCAATTGCTCATTTACTAAATGAGCAAGTTGCTTATATCCCTTTTACCCTATTTCAAATAAAATCTATGGTGTAATGCAAATTACAATTTTTTTAAGATCATATTTTTATCTAATATTTTTTTAAAAAAGTTCTATTGGATTTTAATACCCTTTAACCCAAATACCCAATTAAACCCATTACCATCTGTTTTAACCCATACCCTATAACAACTACCCATACCCATTTCCTATATTAAACCAAACTCGTTCCCTATTGTATACCCTACCATGTTTTACCCCTCCAACTCGAAACCCATTATACATCAGCCGCCACCCCTATATTTCCCTAACCCTAAACCCTACTACCCCATATATATACTCCACCTGTTCTTCATCTCGTCACCCTAACTCCAGCCGTCTTCAACCCATGCACGAAGCCCCCGTCTCCATCATGGCTCCTTCCCACTGACGTGGCCCTCTCACCTGGCCGTTAGCCTCAACAGTGGCTCGACCCTTCCTTCCCTGTCGCCTGCAGCCCAGTGACCCACACCCACTGCCGTTCCTCGCCCTGTAGTCTCCCTTCGGCCTAACCATCCTCCCGTGCGACTCCCCCTCATCCCCTGTTCTACAGTAGCCTCGGCAGCAAACGATGCGGCTGCAACCCCCTGTACTCCTCTCCTCCGACCTCTCTCCGCTTTCCCGATCTTTCCCTACCCCGCTGCTTGCCCCCGGTGCACCTCTCCCTCCATCTCAGTCTCTTCCCCGTCATGCACCCTATGCTCTGCCACCCTGTCATCCTCCGCAGAAGCCGTCTTTCGCTGTGTGCCCCCCTCGTCGCGATGCCATCAGCGACGTCACCATCCAGCCAGTCGCGCCACCTGCGGTCGCCGTCCAGTGCTGCCGTAGCTTCCGCAGTGCACCCCTTGCCATGAAGTTGCCGTTTGAGCATGTGGGTTGATCATGCGATGTGAACCATCCATTTCATCGCGATCATGATCTGTTGATATCTTGATCTTGATTTGATTGATTTCTGGCCGTCCGTTCTCCTTCGATCATCATTATCTTGATCGTCACCATCGAGGTGATCTTGGCCGTTCGATCGCGATCATCATCAACTTCATCATCATCTTGATTTGGACCGTCCGATCTTGTTGATCTTGATCTTGATCCTGATCTTGATCTCATCCGTGCCGATTTGCCCGATTGTTGTTTGATCATTTTGATCTTTATCGTCATCGTAATCCGTTCGTAGGGTTGTGTTCGTGATTGCTTCGTGATCCGTTCGTCGTGTTTGTGTCTATGCCCCAGGAATCCGTTCCCGTTATTATTGGTGTTCATCTCGTCTTCGGTTAAGCCAAGTAACTTGTACTCAAATTTCTTTGTATGATACAAGTCCTAAATACCACCTATAATGTAGTTGGGTTCTAGAGACGACCTTTGTGTGTTATTCTTTGTTGGGTTTAGTCTCTATAGTGCTATTTGACCATAGTTGACTCATGACACAAATTTGATATGAAATAACTTGGTTTTCGCCCGTTCTTGACTTGATCATGTATGTGAACTATTTGTGAGAATTTGACTATTTGTTGAGATCCATGTGTTAGACTTATTTTGGAGACGTTAATTACCCTATTTCATATTGTTTGGACATTTGGTAGACTCGATTTCATGTTTGGTTGTGTTTGGATTATGTTTCGTTGGATCTATGTTGATTTTGGGTTTTGAGAAAATTCTATGTTTTGTCGATAATCTGTCTTAATCAGTAATGTAGACCATGTTAGGGTCAGTATCTTAATTTCAGTATAAAACATGAGTTTGAGAAGAATTCGTCTGCTTTCCAACCCCTCTGACCTTGCTCGGTTTCGTTTTTGTATGTGTGAGATATGACTGTTTTACTATAGAGGTGTAGGTAAATTCCAGATTTCGTTTCTTGAGGATTTTGATGAATAAATTATTTTAATACTTGTGTTACACATATTACATTGATCTAAAACTTTATTCAGTACTTCTATATCTATCTAAGGATTACCCAAAATTTTGGTGGATTTTATTGATAAGTTTATACGCCGTTTCATGCTTATTTATGAAAGTTATACTTGTTGTATTTTGCTCGCTGTTCTGTAAAGAATCGTATTTTCACCCTGATTCCTTTTACTGTATGAAAAATATTCTTGAAATATGAAAGTTAATATATTTTTTTTATTTTTATCTCCCTTTGGCGGATTTGGATTTCGTTTCACGGCTTGCGAGATATTTTAGTTTTCGTACAGCAGTGTTGAGAATTCCAGATTTGCCAAACTATCGTTTCTTGATGTTTTCTTATTTTTTATGAATGAATTAATTTTACTAGAATATTATTAAACTTTATATTTTGATTCTAGACATATAAGAGAATACCCCAGATTTTTCCTGGATTTATTTGATAGGTTTTGATGCTGTTTTGGACTGAGTATTCGTTTTACTGATTTCTGACTGAACATGTTTACTGGATTCAAATCAGTTTTGAGTTATGATTTTGTGAATTAATATATGACTTATTTATATTCTCTGGATTCGGTTGGGAGTCTATTTTTCAGATTCTTCGACGGATCCAGATTTGCAATTCTGTAGCAACAGGATTCACTGTTTTAGTACATCACTGTCTTGCTGTCCTGGAT
Source organism: Hemerocallis citrina (assembly GCA_017893485.1). Taxonomy (NCBI): domain Eukaryota; kingdom Viridiplantae; phylum Streptophyta; class Magnoliopsida; order Asparagales; family Asphodelaceae; genus Hemerocallis; species Hemerocallis citrina. The sequence goes on along the minus strand of CM030360.1, from coordinate 189,827,644 downwards.
TAACATTTGCATGATTCTATTCCTTTATGAACTGTATATCATCTGTAATTTGGGGTTCATTGTTTTCGTAAAAGTAATTCAATATTAACAACAAAATAAAATAGTAAAAAAATACAATAATAATAGTAATGGTAATAACAATAATAATAATAATACTAATAATAATAAAGAAAACAATAATAATAATAGTAGAAATTCTTTGATGTGGGTTCGCCTCGTTTATATCCATCTGTAGACTTGCCTTCTCGACATCAAGTTGCAGGTTTGCCTCCACGACATCAGGTTGCAGGTTACCATCTGGATATTCGATTGCACATTTTGCCTCCCCGATATCCAGTTGTAATTTGCCTCCATTGACGTCTAGTTACATGTTTGACATCCAGTTGCAACAAAACGATGAACGAGATGATGCAATCTTCCACACGTACTTAGATATTGATTGTTCAAGTTAAGTACAAAGTTACGTTTTGAAATTTGTAATGTTAAAATACACAATTATTCGAAATAACTAAATTTTCGTTTTAGAAAACAATTTTATAGAAGATCCAAAATATAACAAATAATAATCGAAATACACAAAATATTCAATATATATATATATATATATATATATATATATATATATATATATATATATATAAAGAAAACATAGGCAGAAGAATGAATTTTATACGCAACAAAGAGTCAACGAAGGAGGATGACTACTAGGGACGAAAGAAAATAAGAAATCAAAGAATTGAATATGAAGGAAATTGAACGATGGGGCACAAGCAGAATTTGAAGAGGATAGGGCAAAATGAATCAATAAATGAGGATGAATGCAATGCACAAAAAGCAATGAATGACACACGAGTTGAAATAAGAAGGAATCAACGAGGCAAGCAGAAAATAAGAGATTGCTTGCACAAGAATCAAAGAGAATATGAGCAGGAAAAAACAAACAAGGACAACACCTAAATAGAATCAAAAGCAAGAGAAAAAGAATTGATGATCAAGGATGAGGAAAACACAATGCAGAAAGATAATATTAAGAATAATGCAAGATGAATGAAAGAATTAGAGGAATATGGGTACGGAAAGAACGAAACTATACCCAATAAAAAATCAACAAATGAGAACGACTAAAAGAGACGGAAGAAACAAGGAATCAACGAAATCGAATAAGAAGGGATCAAATGAATGGAATAAGACTAGTATCCAGATCAATGTTAATTATTAATTCATTCATGTATGCATGGTCGGTGAAATGTTGAGTCGATCCCAGTTCGAGCTAAGCTTGTCTAATATATTAGGCAACTAATACATTAGCCAAACCTGGGCTCTGATACAACTAAAAACCCTGTCACTCCCCGCTTCTCAAAAATACGAAATACGAGCACGTAATATTGGCCCAGCGAATGATTTTCATCATCTATAAGCTGTTCAGGAATCTTTACAACATCTCACAAAGTAATCAGAGTCGAAAGCAAGAGAATCAACCACACATGCATAATTAAATCAATATACCAACAGAATTTACTTGAAACAAAATGTATTAATCTTAAATAAATCAGATCCGAATAAGTCAAAATCCTGGGTCATACTGCCCAAATACAAACAATCCAAGTAACGGATACATTGTTCAAAATGAGCAACAGGAAATAAATGAAGATATCAAAAGCTCCATCCAACTAGAACTTTAGATCACATACTCCATCAGGCAGCTGATCACCAAAATCTGTAATTAGACAAATTGCAAGGAGAAGAAAAAAGAAAATAAGTACCAATCAATTGCAAGTTACAGGCCACTTATAATGTAGGATACAAGTACATGAGAAAAAACTAACAAATCTAAATAATAGCAGAAACAGATATAGCATGGTATAGCAGAATCAACTAGCATGGTATACTAACATGTGTCAAGTGTCAAAGTCAAATGGCATGCAGATATATATACAGATAGTGTCCAATAATGATGTCAAGTGATAATGTCAGACAGATAACAGATAATCAGATGATTAGATAACCAGATAGCAGATACAGATAACAGATTCAGATTCAGATTCAGATACAGATATCAGATTCAGATTCAGATTTTTATAAGTTTTGTATTAATTACTAACAAGGTATCACTTCATGTGCCATCCTTTTATCATATGGTTGCTACATTCAAAACAGTTACGTTTGTAGATTTCGTAGGGGATCATATAGGGCCGTGTACTCAGGGTTTAGACAGATATCAGATAATCAGATCAGACAGATAGAACCTAGCGGTTCTCTTCTTCTCTACACCTTCTATAAGAAGTAATGTAGACAGAGTCAGATAACAGATCCAGACAGACAGATAGAACCTAGTGGTTTTGTTCTTCCCTACACCTTCCTATAGAAAGTAATGTAGACAGGATCATGTAACAGATAATCATATGGAAAACACGGGAGTATACATTTCTATACTTTCCCACTAATAGATCTTTCCCATAGACCCCGCATTATCATTTTATAATTATCAGCAGATGGACATGTATGTGTAGAAAACAGAGTGATAATAGCATGGTGTAAACATGTAATAAGTTCAGGGTGACAGATAAACATGTATATTCTGTCTTGCATTATTACCCTTACCAGTATCGTTAATATTTTTATTTTTATTATTACTATTATTATTTTTACCAGTATGATTATGATGATTATTATTGTTATTATTATTTTTATTATTTTTGTTATTATTATTTTATTATTAATATGTATTGAATTTTGTATTTATTAATATTTAACTCGAGCCCAACCCAAATTCTCTTACCTATATTCTCTTTAATTCTGGTGTCTCACTCTTTTCTTCCTGCTCGGATAGTCACTTGGTGTCACGGGGTCTACAACGACATGTCCGCTGCTTGGAACGTCACCATCACAGTGGCGCAACAGAAGCGTGGTGGGCCCAAAACCCATAGGTCCCAGGATCCTATTGTTGCTTCTCCTACCTTGCATTGTTTGCATTCCCCTATCTCTTGCATTTGTTCTCATCCGTTGACTCATTATTTGATTCAGTTCTTACCTATTCATTCTCTCTTTGATTCCAGCTCTATCTATTTCTTCATCTCTTTGGTTTGTTATCTTGCAAATCTTGTGATGTTTCTTCTCCATTTTGATACCGTTTATCTTCTTTCATGCATTCCATTTAACGCCATTGTTATCCACTTCCTTTTTTTTTGGTATTGACGCTGCTTTGTTTCTTCCCCATTAGCCATCTGCTTTGTTACCCTCCCTCAAGTTTGTTTTTGCCATGTCCTATGTACCGCCTAAGCAAATTTCGAGGACGAAATTTTGTTGTAAGGTGGGTAGGATTTGTAACCCCTGTTTTCCCAAAAACGTATTTTGTGTATTTTCTGTATTTAAAATTTTCGCAAATTATTTTCGGTTTTCAAATTCTTTTGTCAAACTGTATTATTGGACATCCTATTAAAATCTGTTTTCGATCAATAACTTTGTTTGTAAATGTTTTCTATGATTTTGATATTGTAATACAATTCTTACTTTTTTTGTTATTTTTACTCTTATTATTATTATTGGTATTAGTATTTTGATTATTATTGATATTTCTGACTGGTTATTAAAAATCCAAATGTATTTACTAATGGTATTTGTAGTTATTTCAAATAAACTCTATAGTGTAATGCAAAGTACATTTTTTTATCTAATATTTTTATAAATATTTTCTATTGGATTTTAATACCCTTTAACCCAAATACCCAATTAAACCCATTACCATCTGTTTTAACCCATACCCTATAACAACTACCCATACCCGTTTCCTATATTAAACCAAACTCGTTCCCTATTGTATTCCCTACCCTGTTTTACCCCTCCAACCCGAAACCCATTATACAACAGCCGCCACCTCTATATTTCCCTAACCCTAAACCTTACTAACCCATATATATACTCCATCTGTTCTTCATCTCATCACCCTAACTCCAGCCGTCTTCAACCCATGCACCGAAGCCCCCGTCTCCATCATGGCTCCCTCCCACTGTCGTGGCCCTCTCACCTGGCCGTCAGCCTCGATAGTGGCTCGACCCTTCCTTCCCTATCGCCTGCAGCCCAGCGACCCGCACCCATTGCCGTTCCTCGCCCTGTAGTCTCCTTTCGGCCTAACCATCCTCCCCTGCAACTCCCCCTCATCACCTGTACTGCAGTAGCCTCAGCAGCAAATGATGCCACCGTAACCCCCTGTACTACTTTCCTCCGACCTCTCTTCGCTCTCCCGATCTTTCCCTACCCCGCTGCTTGCCCCCGGTGCACCTCTCCCTCCATCTCAGTCGCTTCCCTGTCGCACGTCCTGTGCCCTGCCACCCCGTCATCCTTCGCAGTAGCCGTCCTCCGCTGTGTGCCCCCTCGTCGCGATGCCTTCAGCGACATCACCATCCAGCTAGTCGCGCCACCTGCGGTCGCCATCCAATGCTGCCGTAGCTTTCGCAGTGCACCCCTTGCCATGAAGTTGCCGTTTGAGCATGTGGGTTGATCATGCGATGTGAGCCATCCGTTTCATCGCGATCATGATCTGTTGATCTCTTGATTTTGATTTGGTTAATTTCTGGCCGTCCGTTCTCCTTTGATCATCATTATCTTGATCGCCACTATCGGGGTGATCCTGGCCGTTCGGTCGCGATCATCATCACCTTGATCTGGACCGTTCGACCTTGTTGATCTTGATCTTGATCCTGATCTTGATCTCATCCATGCCGATTCGCTCGATCGTTGTTTGATCATCTTGATCGTGATCGTAATCGTGATCCGTTCGTTGGGTTGTGTTCGTGATTGGTTCGTGATCCGTTCGTCGTGTTTGTGTCCGTGTCCTGGGAATCCATTCCCGTTGTTCTTAGTATTCGTCTCGTCTTCGATTAAGGCAAGTAACTTGTACTCAAATTTCTTTGTATGATACAAGTCCTAAATACCACCTATAATGTAGTTGGGTTTTAGAGACGACCCTTGTGTGTTATTCTTGTTGGGTTTAGTCTCTATAGTGCTATTTGACCATGGTTGTCTCTCGACACAAATTCAATATGAAACAACTAGGTTTTCGCCCATTCTTGACTTGATCATGTATGTGAACTATTAGTGAGAATTTGACTATTTTTTCGAGATCCATATGTTAGACTTGTTTTGGAGATGTTAATTACCCTATTTCATGTTGTTTGGACACTTGGTAGACTCGATTTCATGTTTGGTTGTGTTTCGATTAAGTTTCGTTGGATCTATGTTGATTTTGGTTTTTGAGGAAATTCTTTGTTTTGTCGATAATCTGTCTTGATCAGTAATTTAGACCATGTTAGGGTCAGTATCTTAATTTCAGTATAAAACATGAGTTTTAGAGGAATTCGTCTGCTTTCCTACCCCTCTGACCTTACTCGATTTCATTTTCGTATGTGTGATATATGACTATTTTACTACAGAGGTGTAGGTAAATTCCAGATTTTGTTTCTTGAGGATTTTGATGAATAAACTATTTTGATACTTGTGTTACACATTTTATTTTATTCTGAAACGTTTTTCAGTACTTCTATATCTATCTAGGGATTACCCAGAATTTTGCTGGATTTTATTGATGAGTTTATATGCCGTTTCGTGCTTATTTATAAAAGTTATACTTGCTGTATTTTGCTCGCTGTTCTGTAAAGAATCATATTTTCACCCTGGTTCCTTTTACTGTATGAAAAATATTCGTGAAATATGAAATTTAATATATTTTGTTTATTTTCATCTCCCTTTGGCGGATTTGGATTTCGTTTTACGGATTGCGAGATATTTCAGTTTTCGTACAGCAGTGTTGGGAATTCCAGATTTGCCAAACTATCGTTTCTTGATGTTTTCTTATTTTTGATGACTGAACTAATTTTACTAGAATATTATGAAACTTTATATTTTGATTCTAGACATATAGAGGAATAGCCCAGATTTTTTCTGAATTTATTTGAGAGGTTTTGATGCTGTTTTTAGGACTGAGAATTTGCTTTACTGATTTCTGATTGAACCTGTTTTCTAGATTAAAATCAGTTTTGAGTTATGATTTTGTGAATTACTATATGACTTATTTATATTCCCTGAATTTGGTTGGGAGTCTATTTTCCAGTTTCTTCGACGGATCCAGATTTGCAATTCTGTACCAACGGAATTCACTGTTTTAGTACAACTCTATCTTGCTATCCTGAATTAACATTTGCATGATTCTATTCCTTTATGAACTGTATATCATCTGTACCTATTTATCTGTCACCCTGAATGTAGCACCCCATATTTTCAAATATTATTTTAATTATTTTAAAATGAATTTAAATGATTTTTTAGGATTTAATTGACATTTTCTAAAAGATTTATCTTTGGTACACGTGCAAAACACGTGCAAATGACTTTTGAGATGTTTGAAAAATTAAGTTTTCCTTATGAAAAATCATTATTTATTATTTTGGAATTATGTAGTATTTTTCCAGATTTTTCTGAAATTAATTTGATCTAATTGCAATTTTTGATAAAAGAAGGACCTTTTTGCAAAATTGACACTTTTAAGGGTTAAAGTGCAAAATTGGCATTCTGGACGTTTTAAACAGTATTGGTTAAGATTTAGAAGTATATTTTCTTTTAAATCCTAATTTAAATGAATTTTAGATGAATTTCCAAGAGAAGATATATATATATATATATATATATATATATATATATATATATATATATAATTGTATTTTGGAGGGATGGTTTTGCAAATGTATTCCTAAATCCTAAAAATGATATTTCCGGCCTATATAAGGGAGTTTGCAGTCGTCATTCGCTGCACAACTCAGATCTCATACTATTATTTTCTTGGTGATAAAAGAGGATTTTGGATCTCGCAAGAAGGAGTTTGGATCTAGCAAAGGAAGGCTTTTGTGGATTCTTCTTGATTCAAAAGGTGAGTGATATGAACTTAGTTTTGTTAGTGTGTATGATGGTGTGCTGTTTTGTTTGATGTATCCGTATCTTGTATGTGATCGATGCAATAGTCGTTCTTCGTATTATGCATGAGAAATCCACGAATGTTTAGTAGATCTTGTTTAACAAATTCTTTATTGATCGAAAACATGTTAAGATTCAAGTATGGTTTGATCGGATGTATGAACATCTGGATCTTGTGTTTATAATCAGATCTTGATTATTATTGGTGGAAGAATTAAGTATTAAGGAAACCCTAATGTAAGATTTAGGAATTTGAGAACAAGAGAATTGAGTTTTGAGTTATTGAATGATTGAATAATGGATCGGCAATGAAGAAGTAATCGAGATTGTCATTTTACATGATTAAGAATTATTTTCATGAACAAGAACCTTTAGAAAACTCCAGTTTTGATCTTTGTATTCAGACCTAACTTATGCAAACTGTAGGCCGACAGTCGACTGGTCTACTATTCAATCGACTGGTACGACCCCAGCTGCTGTATCTTTAGTTTTTCTCGAAAATCCGTTCTGGACAGTCGACTTAGACCCTTCTCAGTCGACTGGTACACTTAGAATTTATTTTTCAAAGTTATCGTAGAATTTCTCTCGGGTAAGTCGACTTATGTCTTTATAAGTCGACTTATGTTCTTATAAGTCGACTTATGTCCCCTTTTAAGTCGACTTATGTTTTGATAAGTCTACTTATGATCTTTATAAGTCATCTTATACTTTTGATAAGTCTACTTATGATCTTTATAAGTCATCTTATACTTTTGATAAGTCTACTTATGATCTTTATAAGTCATCTTATACTTTTGATAAGTCTACTTATGATTTTTATAAGTCATCTTATGTTTTGATAAGTCTACTTATGATCTTTATAAGTCATCTTATATTGTTGATAAGTCAACTTATGTTCTTATAAGTCATCTTATACAGTTAGCACTTGGAACGTTTCTTGAGAATTGTTGATAATTGTCTCGGGTAAGTCGACTGATGGTTTTCTTGAGTCGACTTACTGCACTTGTTATAATCTTGGATATTGGTTCTCGGGGCAGTCGACTTACTATCGCATAAGTCGACTGGTTCTGATGAGTTTTCATAATCTTGAGTGTTCCTTCAGTCTTTAGTTTGTTTGTAGATGAATATATTCGTCGGTGTAAGAGTCACTATTAGTGATTGCATACCGGGTATGTATTCGATCTATACTATCTTTAGTTTGTTTGTAGATGAATATATTCGTCGGTGTAAGAGTCACTATTAGTGATTGCATACCGGGTATGTATTCGATCTATACTATCTTTAGTTGTTTGTAGATGAATATGTTCGTCGGTGTAAGAGTCACTATTAGTGATTGCATACCGGTATGTATTCGATCCATACTATCTTTAGTTTGTTTGTAGATGAATATGTTCGTCGGTGTAAGAGTCACTATTAGTGATTGCATACCGGGTATGTATTCGATCTATATTATCTTTAGTTTTTGTAGATGGATATATGGGTATCCGATCTATGGCATTATTGGTGATCGATTGATTGGACATACATCGTGGTATTGAGATTTATTGATAGTTGGACACATTCTGAAATGTGAGAATTACTGTTAGTTCAGAACAGTCGACTGGTTCGTTAAACAGTCGACTGTACAGTGCAGTTAAACTGTACTATTTTTTGAGAATGATTGATTGATGGATACTTGATCGTTGGTATTGTTTCTCGACTTGGTTCACGCATGTACTGGCCTATCGTTTCTTGTTTCATATTACATGTTCAGTTTATGTATTTTTTCAGTACATGTTGCTTGAGAATTTATGCTATTGTTCATTTATGTTTGTTGTTTATATCACTCACACCATTTATGGCTGCTCCCGTTAGTTTGGGGGTTAGGGTTCAACTCTAGCCTCATATGATGCAGGTTGTTGCTTCGAGTTTGGAGGCTTGGATGCTTGAGTTAGCTTTAGAGATTATAAGTGATGTAATAGAGCCTTGTGTAAATTTTGTAAAGAGAAGTGTTGTAAAAGAATGTTTTAATTCAAGGTGTTGTATTTCCGCTGCAATTGAAAAAGATTATTGTAATAAGAATTTGGAATAAAATAATTTGAGTTTTGGTCTATGTATATTGTTACATTGAAGTGGATCGCTGGGAAAGTGCCACGTATTTTCTAAGTTCTCATATTTGAAATTCGGGGCGCTACAGTTTGGTATCAGAGCATGCTTCAATGATAATAATAGACATAGTATGAAAACCAACCTAGGTGTGAACACTAGAGAGTGAGTACCTAGGTGTGGACATCAGAGTGTGAGTATCACATAGAGTTAAAATATGATGTCTGGTTTGGGGTATGGTTATGGTTTTGCCATAGGACTTTGATGTGAGTTTGAATTGCGTGTGTGATGCTCTAACTTTTCCCTCGTTTTGCAGTATTCACAATGGTTGCACCCAGGGGCAGGAATGGAGGCAACAACGAGGATGGGTCTGGTAGTTCCCGAGGAAATGGGATCGACCTGGAAGCTGAGTTTGCCAAAGTATATCAGACGTTGAATACGCTGATGGCACTCAATGTGGCGCAGCAGCAGAATCCGCAGCCAAATCATGGAGCCGGACATGGATTGGTGAATGCCGATCCGATTAAGCAGATTGAATCCTTTAAGAGGATGAGGCCGCCAGTCTTTGAGGGGTAAGCTGATCCAACCGCGGCAGATGACTGGATTAGGAAGATGCAGACGATCTTTGAAGTGTCGGAGACTCCGGCAGCTAGCAAGGTGAAGTTAGCTTCGATGCAGCTAGAGAAGGACACAGGTGTCTAGTGGGAGTCGCTGAAGAGGACTCTGGGAGATCAGCAGTTGACTTGGGAAGCTTTTCTGGAGGAGTTCAGAGATCGCTTCTTTCCCCTAGATGTACAGGAGAAGAAGGCGACTGAGTTCTTGAACCTTCAGCAGGGCAGCATGACCGTGCGGGAGTATGAGACCAAGTTTGCTCAGCTTTCGAGGTATGTGCCAGAGTTGGTCGTGGACGAGACAAAGAAGGCCAAAAAGTTTGAGCAGGGCTTGAGGCCAAACTTGAGGTCAAGGATGGTTCCGTTGGGCATCAGAAGATTCGACAAGCTGGTCAGGAGAGCAGCTATGACCGAGGAAGATATGGACCAGTCCCGGATTAAGCAAGAGACCTGGAACAAGAAGAAGAGGCCAGCAGATGATCAGGATGAGAAGGAATTTCCCGTGAAGAAGAGCAAGCCTAGTGATCCAGTGCAGAAGGCACCGACAACTAAGGAAGTGACTTGTTTTTACTGCAAGCAGGCAGGACATTACAGGTCAGAATGTCCGAAGTTGGCAAAGCAGACTTGTTTTCAATGTGGTCAAGTAGGGCACATTCGACAACAATGTCCACAGCTGAAGAAAGAGAATGCAGGGAAAGACAAGGATCCGAAGCAGGGGCGAGTGTTCGCATTGACTGAAGAGGATGCGGGCAATCCAGGAGTATGATCTGTGTGTGCAGGAATTTATTCTTTTGTATTAAGTAAAACTTTATTTAGGAAATAATTGAAGATTGAGTATTTTCTTCATGTAACAAGTTTATTTGGATTTAATGGAATAAAGACAGTTTTATTTGATACTATTTTCTTGCATACATGGTGTCGCCCATTGATTACTAGTCTTAGTGTGGATCTTAAGGTGATTCCAGGCAGGTCTTGAGGTGGCTATCCTTAGTCATGTCCTTTTCTAAGGAGGGAGTGGCCACTGATTCTTGGAAGGATGAGCAGAAGGTCAGAGTGGGATGCAGGAGTTCAGTAGTTGTTGCAGTTGGCTTCCGATGGCAAGTTATCAGAGTTGCACAGCGGAAAATTAATTTTCTGAATTCTTTGCATGATTTGTTTCCTATGTATGATGTGTTTGTTTTGTTGGAATGCATTCTTTGATGTGACTGTATTTCCTAAGATTTATGCCCATGAGTTTTCAATCATTGTTAGTGGGTTGTTGGTCCCCATTAGCAGTAGTTCTGAGGACAGAACTCTTCTAAGGAGGGAGTGATGTAGAACCCCGTATTTTCAAATATTATTTTAATTATTTGAAAATGAATTTAAATGATTTTTGAGGATTTAATTGATATTTTCTAAAAGATTTATCTTTGGTTCACGTGCAAAACACGTGCAAATGACTTTTGAGATGTTTGAAAAATTAAGTTTTCCTTATGAAAAATTATTATTTATTATTTTGGAATTATGTAGTATTTTTCCAGATTTTTCTGAAATTAATTTGATCTAATTGCAATTTTTGATAAAAGAAGGACCTTTTTGCAAAATTGACACTTTTAAGGGTTAAAGTGCAAAATTGGCATTCTGGATGTTTTAAACAGTATTGGTTAAGATTTAGAAGTATATTTTCTTTTAAATCCTAATTTAAATGAATTTTAGATGAATTTCCAAGAGAAGATATATATATATATATATAATTGTATTTTGGAGGGATGGTTTTGCAAATGTATTCCTAAACCCTAAAAATGATATTTCCGGCCTGTATAAGGGAGTTTGCAGCCGTCATTCGCTGCACAACTCAGATCTCATACTATTATTTTCTTGGTGATAAAAGAGGATTTTGGATCTTGCAAGAAGGAGTTTGGATCTAGCAAAGGAAGGCTTTTGTGGATTCTTCTTGATCCAAAAGGTGAGTGATATGAACTTAGTTTTGTTAGTGTGTATGATGGTGTGCTGTTTTGTTTGATGTATCCGTATCTTGTATGTGATCGATGCAATAGTCGTTCTTCGTATTATGCATGAGAAATCCACGAATGTTTAGTAGATCTTGTTTAACAAATTCTTTATTGATCGAAAACATGTTAAGATTCAAGTATGGTTTGATCGGATGTATGAACATCTGGATCTTGTGTTTATAATCAGATCTTGGTTATTATTGGTGGAAGAATTAAGTATTAAGGAAACCCTAATGTAAGATTTAGGAATTTGAGAACAAGAGAATTGAGTTTTGAGTTATTGAATGATTGAATAATGGATCGGCAATGAAGAAGTAATCGAGATTGTCATTTTACATGATTAAGAATTATTTTCATGAATAAGAACCTTTAGAAAACTCCAGTTTTGATCTTTGTATTCAGACCTAACTTATGCAAACTGTAGGCCGACAGTCGACTGGTCTACTATTCAGTCGACTGGTACGACCCCAGCTGCTGTATCTTTAGTTTTTCTCGAAAATCCGTTCTGGACAGTCGATTTAGACCCTTCTCAGTCGACTGGTACACTTAGAATTTATTTTTCAAAGTTATCGTAGAATTTCTCTCGGGTAAGTCGACTTATGTCTTTATAAGTCGACTTATGTTCTTATAAGTCGACTTATGTCCCCTTTTAAGTCGACTTATGTTTTGATAAGTCTACTTATGATCTTTATAAGTCATCTTATACTTTTGATAAGTCTACTTATGATCTTTATAAGTCATCTTATACTTTTGATAAGTCTACTTATGATCTTTATAAGTCATCTTATACTTTTGATAAGTCTACTTATGATCTTTATAAGTCATCTTATACTTTTGATAAGTCTACTTATGATTTTTATAAGTCATCTTATGTTTTGATATGTCTACTTATGATCTTTATAAGTCATCTTATATTGTTGATAAGTCAACTTATGTTCTTATAAGTCATCTTATACAGTTAGCACTTGGAACGTTTCTTGAGAATTGTTGATAATTGTCTCGGGTAAGTCGACTGATGGTTTTCTTTAGTCGACTTACTGCACTTGTTATAATCTTGGATATTGGTTCTCGGGGCAATCGACTTACTATCGCATAAGTCGACTGGTTCTGATGAGTTTTCATAATCTTGAGTGTTCCTTCAGTCTTTAGTTTGTTTGTAGATGAATATATTCGTCGGTGTAAGAGTCACTATTAGTGATTGCATACCGGGTATGTATTTGATCTATACTATCTTTAGTTTGTTTGTAGATGAATATATTCGTCGGTGTAAGAGTCACTATTAGTGATTGCATACCGGGTATGTATTCGATCTATACTATCTTTAGTTGTTTGTAGATGAATATGTTCGTCGGTGTAAGAGTCACTATTAGTGATTGCATACCGGTATGTATTCGATCCATACTATCTTTAGTTTGTTTGTAGATGAATATGTTAGTCGGTGTAAGAGTCACTATTAGTGATTGCATACCGGGTATGTATTCGATCTATATTATCTTTAGTTTTTGTAGATAGATATATGGGTATCCGATCTATGGCATTATTGGTGATCGATTGATTGGACATACATCTTGGTATTGAGATTTATTGATAGTTGGACACATTCTGAAATGTGAGAATTACTGTTAGTTCAGAACAGTCGACTGGTTCGTTAAACAGTCGACTGTACAGTGCAGTTAAACTGTACTATTTTTTGAGAATGATTGATTGATGGATACTTGATCGTTGGTATTGTTTCTCGACTTGGTTCACGCATGTACTGGCCTATCGTTTCTTGTTTCATATTACATGTTCAGTTTATGTATTTTTTCAGTACATGTTGCTTGAGAATTTATGCTATTGTTCATTTATGTTTGTTGTTTATATCACTCACACCATTTATGGCTGCCCCTGTTAGTTTGGGGGTTAGGGTTCAACTCTAGCCTCATATGATGCAGGTTGTTGCTTAGAGTTTGGAGGCTTGGATGCTTGAGTTAGCTTTAGAGATTATAAGTGATGTAATAGAGCCTTGTGTAAATTTTGTAAAGAGAAGTGTTGTAAAAGAATGTTTTAATTCAAGGTGTTGTATTTCCGCTGCAATTGAAAAAGATTATTGTAATAAGAATTTGGAATAAAATAATTTGAGTTTTGGTCTATGTATATTGTTACATTGAAGTGGATCGCTGGGAAAGTGCCACGTATTTTCTAAGTTCTCATATTAGAAATTCGGGGCGCTACACTGAACCTGTTACATATTTACACCATGCTATTATCACTCTGTTTTCTGCACATACATGCCTGTCTGCTAATAATTATAAAATGATCAAGCCGGGGTTTATGGGAAAGATCTAGTAGTGGGAAAGCATAGAAATGCGTACTTTGAAGGGGGCCCATGTTTTTCATATGATTATCTGTTATATGACCCTGTCTACATTACTTCCTATAGAAAGGTGTAGGGAAGAAGAGAACCAATAGGTTCTGTCTGTCTGGATCTGTTATCTGACCCTGTCTACATTACTTCCTATAGAAGGTGTAAAGAATACGAGGATCACTAGGTTCTATCTGTCTGATCTGATTATCTGATATCTGTCTGAATCCTAAGTACACGGCCCTATATGATCCTCTACGAAATCTACAAACGTAACTGTTTTGAATGTAGCAACCATGTGATAAAAAGATGGCACATGAAGTGCTACCTAGTTAGTAATTAATACAAGACTTATAAAAATCTGAATCTGATATTTGTATCTGAATCTGAATCTGAATCTGAATCTGAATCTGTTATCTGTATCTGTTATCTGGTTATCTGATCATCTGATTATCTGTTATCTATCTGACATTATCACTTGATATCATTATTGGACACTATCTGTATATCTATCTGCATACCATTTGACTTTGACACTTGACACATGTTAGTATACCATGCTAGTTGATTCTGCTATACCATACTATATATGTTTCTGCTATTATTTAGATTTGTTTGTTTTTCCCTATGTACTTGTATCCTACATTATAAGTGGCCCGTAACTTGCAATTGACGGGTACTTGTTTTCTTTTTCCTTCTCCCTGCATTTTGTCAAATTGCAGATTTTGGTGATCAGCTGCCCGATGGAGTATGTGATCTAAAGTTCTAGTTGGTTGGAGCTTTTGCTATCTTCATTTATTTACTATTGCTCATTTTGAACAATGTATCTGTTACTTGGATTGTTTGTATTTGGGCAGTATGACTCAGGATTTTGACTTATTCGGATCTAATTTATTTGAGATTAATACATTTTGTTTCAAGTAAATTCTGTTGGTATATTGATTCAATTATGCATGCGTGGTTGAATCTCTTGCTTCCGACTCTGATTACTTTGTGAGATGTGTAAAGATTCCTGAACAGCTTATGGATGATGAAAATCATTCACTGGACCAATGTTACGTGCTCGTATTCCGTATTTTTGGGAAGCGGGGCGTGACAGCAGAGCTAGCACTAATAGCAGCAAACCCCAAAGCTATGATGACTCTTTATGCAGGATTGAACAATGAAGAATTAATGCGATGCAGGCGAAATTGCAAGACGACATACAAAATTTGGAACAACATGTCGAAACGGCATGAGGGAACCATTTCTGAGGTAAAAGCTAAAAGTGAATTTATGTTTTTATAAGTTTGATGTTTTTCATATGTTGCCAGGAAAAAACGTAGATCAAATGCTTGCCCGTTTTGATAATATTGCACACGAGCTTGAGAGCTTAGGTAAGGGTTTGGATGATGACCGAAAGGTCGGAAAACTCATAAACTGCCTCACACCGGAATGGGATGTAAAAGCTACCGCAATGAGGGAGACCCTTGAAGAAAATGGAATCGATTATTACACCTTCCAAGGAAAACTGAAGACATACGAGATGGAGATGACATAAACCAAAAGATACAGGCAAAACATCGGAATTGAACCAAAAACTGAAGAGAGGACCATCGCCTTGAAAGCAGAAAAATCTTGACCATCAAAAGCAGAGTCAGATCTTTGAGGAGTCAGCGAAGACATTGTCTTATTGACTAAGAAATTTCATAAGCATCTTAAACATAAAAAATATGGCAGGTACCATGGAGAAAGAGAAAGGGACAAAGACAACACATGCTATAAATGAAAGAAGCCTGGACACATTCGTGTAAACTGTCCCGTCTCACATGACAGGAATAGGGACCACTACCACTCCAATCCAGGATTGAGAAAGAAGGCGTTGAAGGCAACGCTAGACTCAGATTCAAGTGAGGATGAGCAAGATCATAACAATGTTGGTTTCATGGCTCTTGGGAATGGTGAGGTGCAATCACCATCTAAAAAAGAGGTAATAGAAGAACCCACTTACGATGATTTAGTAGACATGTGTAATAGATTAAAAGATTATGCTAAGAAATTGAGTCGTGAATTAAGACAATATAAAAAATCTCAAATGAATCACATGACTTGCATCGCTAAGAATCCAAAACTTAAAAATAAAATTACTTTGATTATGGAAAAATTCGAGCAATTTAGAAAATATCAAGATGTGTTGACAGAGGAAAATGAGCTTTTAAAACAACAAATTCAAGAATTCTTAGTAACACATGATGAAAACTTAAGAGAAATTTATGAGAAATTTGTTTATATTGCTAAACTCACTGATGATTTAAAAGAATGCAAAATAAAATTTGATGAGGTGGTGGAAAGTTGTAATGAAGCTC
The DNA here is from genome assembly GCA_017893485.1 of Hemerocallis citrina. Taxonomy (NCBI): domain Eukaryota; kingdom Viridiplantae; phylum Streptophyta; class Magnoliopsida; order Asparagales; family Asphodelaceae; genus Hemerocallis; species Hemerocallis citrina. Next base: position 189,811,305 of record CM030360.1, on the reverse strand, counting down.
TTTAACAAAATAGAATACTTGATGCTACATTAGACACCCTTCCTTGGAACACAAAAGACGATGAGATGACTAGGAAAAGATTTTGTAAAAGAGTAATTGAGCTCGAGAAAATTGTTGAAAAATATGAAGTGCTCGGTTACCTTATTACAAAGAATTTAAGATGTTATCATGATAATTGAGGGCTTGGTTACGAAGAGCCAACACATCACCAAAAATATAAATCATCATGCCATACACACATGCACAGTCACCAACATAATCACAAATCAACTCAAAACTATGCAAGTGTGCATGACCCAAGACATAATCGTATCACATGTCACTACTGCTGTAGAATAGGGCATATCTCTTATGATTGTTTTTTTAAAAAGAAATATTAATTTTGTTTGGATAAGAAAGAATGTAAATGCAGATTCAAAACAAACTTGGGTACCCAAAATTATACCTATTAATCTTGATGTAGGTATCTCAATGCATTAAGACTAAAGATCGGTGGTACCTTGATAGTGGATGCTCAAACCATATGACATGTGACAATAGACACTTTACATCACTATCAAGGGAAAGAGAGAAGGACATCATCTTTGGAGATAATATCACTGGTCAAACTATCGGTAAAGGTAAAATAAACTTTGGTTCTTCATGCTCCATTGAGGATGTTCTATTGGTAAGAGGTTTGAAGCACAATTTACTTAGTGTCAGCCAATTATGTGACAAAGTTTATACTATTACTTTTGATAAAAATGTATGCATTGTGCTAGATAGCAATAAATATTGTTTACTTCTCGCTAACAGATGTAACAATGTATATATTATAAAATCTGATGAATTAGCACAGGAGAATATGATGCACTTTGTTGCTCGAAATGGGGATGGCTGGTTATGGCATCGGCGATTTGGACACAGCCATGAATAATCTCAACAAACTTGTAACCATGGAGCTTGTGAGAGGGATCCTCAAAATCATAAGCCTCCTCAAGTTGAAGAAGCATCCCAATCCCAAATAGAAGATATGCCTACACAAAAAATTGATGCCATGGAAGATGATCATATACAACATCAACTTTCCATCAACGAAAGACGTCCCGCATGGAAAATCATGGCTAGCCATCCATCAAATCTTATATAAAGCGATATGTCGAAAGGGGTAACTACTCGAACACAAGCTCAACATTTCATGGGTTTTTCCGCTTTCGTTTCTATACTTGAAGTTAAGAATATTAAGGATGCCTTGCAAGATAATGAATGGATCATTGCAATGCAAAATAAACTTAATCAATTCAAAAGGAATCAAGTATGGAGACTTGTTCCTAGACCTCACAATAGGACCATACTTGGAACTAAGTAGGTGTTTAGGAACAAGTTAGATGAATCAGGCACTATTACTAGAAATATGGCTCGTCTTGTTGTACAAGGTTATAACCAACAAGAAGGTGTCGATTTTGATGAAACTTTTGCACCTGTTGCACGGCTTGAAGCCATTCGCATTTTATTTGCTTTTGCTTCTTATATGGACTTTACTCTTTTTCAAATGGACATCAAAAGTGCTTTCTTAAATGGTTTTATTTCGGAAAAAGTTTATATTTCACAACCACTGGGATTCACTGATCCCACACACCCAAACCATGTATTCCATCTTGATAAAGCTTTGTATGGTATGAAGCAAGCCCCTCGTGCTTGGTACGAACGACTAAGTTCGTTTCTAATTCACATAAGCTTATCTAAAGGGAAAGTAGACACTACACAATTTATAAAACATGTTTTTAAAGATATTTTAATTGTTTAAATTTATGTTGATGATATTATATTTGGCTCTACTAATGAAAATCTTTGTAAGGAATTCTCTAAGCAAATTCAGGATGAGTTCGAAAAGAGTATGATGGGTGAACTAACTTATTTTCTTGGACTTCAAATACAACAAAGAAAGGATGACAACTTTATAAATCAATCAAAATATGCAAAAGAACTAGTCAAAAAGTTTGGTCTTGAGAATGCAAATGCTTACAAAATACCTATAGCAACTACTACTAAGCTTTCCCAGGATGAATCTGGTAACAATATTGATATTTCTACCTATCGTGGTATGATTGGTAGTTTGCTTTATATTACTGCATCTCATCCAGATATCATGTTTAGTGTTGTGCGCATTTTCAATCGTGTCCCAAAGAATCGTATTCGGTTACTGTTAAGCGTATCATTTGATATCTTAAAGGCACACTAAATACTGGACTTTGGTATCCGAAAAATAGAAACTTTTCTCTTGTAGGGTATTCTGATGCAGACTATGTCGACAGCTTAATAGACAGAAAAAGTACTAGCGGCACATGTCACTTCTTGGAAAATTTCCTTGTCTCATGGGCATCTAAAAAGCAGAATTTTATAACTCTCTCCACTGCCGAAGCTGAATATATTGCCGCAGGATCCTGCTGTGTGCATGTATTATGGATGAAAAATACTTTAGAGGACTACAAGATATTCTTTGATCACATTCCGATTAAATGCGATAATACTAGTACTGTTCATATGACTAAAAATTCTGATCAATATAGTTGCAAAAAATATATAGATATTTGGTATCACTTTATTAAAGATCATTTTCAAAAGGGAGATATTATTCTTGACTATGTTTCCACTAATTCTCAACTTGCTGATATCTTTACTAGGCCTTTAGATGAAAAACTATTTCATTTTTTAAAGGGAGAATTGAACGTTATTGATATTTCTACTTAAAATTGCATTTTGGGTCGACTGGATGGTCGACTGTTCTCTTATGAACGTGTACAATTGACTGGGCGGTCGACCGGTTCGCTCTCGATTTTTCATTTGCCATCAAAATTGGGTTTAGAGGATTTGCGGTCGATCGTACGGTCGAACGGTTCACTCTCGAGTTGTTTTTTTTTTTTTCCTAACTGTGAATTCAATTGGTTTTCGGTCGACTGATCGGTCGACCGGTTCTTTCACTGTCTGTTCATTTTTTTTATTTGTTTGTTTAAAGAGAAACCTATTTACAGTCTTCTAGATTTTGAATTTCCTGAATTTTCTTCTTTACTCTTTTGCTTTATGTCACGCATTTGTATTGGGAAAATATCAAATCTATGATAACATGAAGAGCTCTCACTGTATATCAATGAGTCTCGCGATCAACGGTATCATGTAAGTAAATTTTCCTTATGTTTTCCACAAAAAAAAGGAATATTCCCAGAAATTGTCTATTCTCATGTTTTGTTTATACTATTTTTCGTTCCCTCTTGGTGTGTTCCACAAAGGGGGAGAATTTTTTTGAATGTTTTACTGAAAATAAACGAAAATCTCTCTTGAATGTTCTTCATTTTTTATACAGGAAATATTGGATTAAAGGGGAGTATTTATATGCTTTATTCTTAATTTTCAACATTCAAAGGCATGTACACACCAAAAGGGAGAGATTGTTGACTCATAGTTTGGTGTGCACAAAACGTGCTTACAAATACTAATAAGTTTTCATTGAGCTTTTCAGATTTTCAGGAATAAATAAATCAATAAGAAAATCAAAAGGATTCAAAAAGAAGCAAAAGAAGGAAAGCAATAAAGAAGGATTACTAAATCAAGCAAAAATTATTCAAAAAGAGCACATGTTGGTTAAAGCCCAAGAAAGCCAGCAAGATCAATTTCTCTAGTTTCATACATGTAAGATTTTATATGTAATTGATTGATTATTGATTGATTAGTATATGGTAAGAATATAAAGTAGTTTCGTCAGAATCAGCATGATTGCGGTCGACCGTACCATAGTTTCGGTCGACTGCACCACAGTCGACCGCTCATCACAGTTAAAATGATGAGACAGTCGACCATTCATCTTTCGACTTTTCGATTAAAAGATGAACGGTCGACTATCCCTTTTTGCAGTCGAGCGTACCTCGTACAGATTTTTTTTGGAATGTATCGTTTCTATTTTTGAGAGATACACTTCCTAAGTGTATATATTTGGACGAATGCACTGTGTATTCTTCACCTTTTCCTCTGAGAAAAAACTTCTGAACTAATCAATTCAACAATCAATCCGAGTGTGTAATACTTATTTGTTTTCTTCAGTCAGGATCATTAAAGATCTTGAGTTTTTCTTTTCTTCCACTTCGGTGAGATTGACAAGACTTATGTTAGAAGTCCTGTGGGTGTAATAGGTCTCTCTGTCTGAATCCGAGAATCACCTTACAAGGATTTGAGTATAGTGGAACGTTTGTGGCAGAGAATTGCTACAAGTAGATGGTGTGGACGTAGACCTGAGGGTCGAATCACGTTATATCTCTGCGTCACTTGTGCTTGTTGTATTTGCTTTCTTTATCTCTTTTCATTTACTTTGCAACTTAATTTTAATTTTTTAATTTCCGCACAATAATCCTATTCAGCCATGGGTGATTTACAAAAAAAGAAATCAGGTTCTTATAATAAGACTCAATCTATACCCCCAATTAAGTGATCATGTCAGATTTTATCCAACATCCTCATCAACTCTCAAATAGTTTAATCACCAAATATGTTGCTCACAGGTCACCTTGCATTTTCCAATTTCCAAATCTCTATCTAACAGCAAAAAAATTTAATTCAATCTATCACTTAAAATGAGAATTCTTGACAAGACTGCTCACTCTTAAATAAAAGGTTACATATTTGATTCCGCCCTTGAACGTAATACGTAATTAATTGGATATGTTCGATTCCAGCCCAATGCCGAGAAAAAAAGGAAGAAACTATAGTTACATATTCATAATTATCTCCTTCGAAAAATGTAATTGCAACAGGAATATGAAGAAGATAACACTCTAAAATTTGATTGAAATTCTAGAAGAAAAGGGTGAGTGATGGAAATAAGATCGATCTACATCGGTCTAGACAACTACATACAAGATCAACATTTTGCATTGTCAAAATCAACAAAGAAAAAGGAGAAAATGATGGAGTACTATCCAGCTCTAGAGATAATACTAACAACTCTCCGGAAATGGTTGACATCGCAGGTCATTCTTAATATCCCTTCTCTATTCTCTCCCAACTCGTCGGCTGCCATATCCAGTAGTACCGTGATGCAGGGATCATTGAAGAGTTTCACATTCACCAAAAACCTCTCAATTGACGACCCTCTTCCTACAAGCACAGGAACGTATCCTTTTGGCGGTCGTTGTTCTTCGGTTTGATCGATCAATCTCTCATATATCGATGGCTTCTTCTTCCTCATTTGCTTCCCTTCCGTTCCTCTCTCCGAGAGCGTAGGGTGGTAATGTTGTATTAGGGAATGGACTGAAAGAAATGAAAGCAAACCAAAATAAATACAAGGTAAAGGAGAGTGTTCAGGGTCTTATTTGGATTCTAGCTAGCTAGTTTACACTTTTGACTCAAAGGAGGTGGGTTTTGTTTTCTTGAGAAGTAGTCGTTAGGTTTGAAAATAGAGGCACACATATGATTATTAATTAAATAAAGGACAAGTGTATCACAGGTTTCTGATACTTGAAGAGAAGTACAGATATAAGACTAAATTACAGAAAATTTCTCTATATTTTTTTTTATTTTTCAATTAACTATTTTAATTTTTCTATAAAAATTGTAACAATTATATACCTCGATTTTTTTAAATCAATTTAAAAGCCTATCCTAAACTATAACAACTTCTTCAGAAGACTTGGTAGGTACTCCTAAAAGAGATTACACATATTGAAGTAAATTTAAAATAGTTATTTTGGAACACTAAAAGTATATAGTAATAGTTTTCTGTAAATTGTATGCGTTGATAAGAGTCATAAGAACTATGGACTCTTTCAATTGGCTAATAACGCCCAGTATATGTGCTTTATTGTCGATTCGGATAATTCTTCATTGCTCTTCTCTATTAGGCAGTTAGAACGTAACAGAGTTCGGGAGCATGTACTGTTCAATGATTAGGCTTTCTTGGAATATCCGGGGCCTCAATTATCCCGTTAAATAAAGGGCGATTTTTCAATTAATCAATTCCTCCCACTGTGATCTTATTTCTATCCAAGAATTGAAGATCGACTCCCCCTCCCCAACTATCCTTCGCGCTATCGGTGGAACCATTATCTTCAAATGGATCTCGCTAGACGCGAGAGGATCTAGGGGAGGCATCCTCTTGGGCTTCAAAGAGTCGGCCTTTTCTCTTATCTCGTTTCAACGTCTCACGTATTTTCTTATCGTCCAACTGCACCGGACGACCCTCAATTGCACCATCTCGGTTATCTCGGTGTATGGCCCCTCCTCTTCAGAGGGGGCGCCCTCTTTTTTGGAACGAATTCCAATCACTTCAAACCTCCACTAACGGTCTCTGTTTCCTTTGTGGGGACTTCAATGTCACCAGATTCTCCTCTGAAAGGTCCACGCCGTCCTCCTTTAAGTATCATTCTATCTTTTTCAACGATTGCATTCGTGCGTTGCAGTTGACGGATATCCCTCTTAATGGTAGATCGTTTACCTGGTCCAACCAGCGTCAATCTCTGACGATGGCCAAACTGGACCTGTTTCTCGTCTCACAAAGCTGGATTAACCTTCAAAACACGTTCTCCAAGGCTCTACCCAACCCCTCCTCTGACCACGTTCCCATCTTTCTCTATTCTTACTTCCCTTTCCCTCATCAGCATAAATTTTGCTTCGAAAAATTCTGGTTATAAGACCAATTGTTCGTCAATCTGATTGTCGAATGTTAATCCGCAGTTACCGGTTCTACTGGGTTGGGAAGCATCCTCCAAAAACTTCACGCTATCAAATTCGGCTGTAAGATTTGGCGGTACGACAGACAATATAACACCAATTTCCTTAAAAACTATCTGCTAGCATCCATCGACGCACTCGATAAGATGGAGGAGCTGGGTCCTCTCTCTGACTCAGCTCGTGCTGAAAGGATTTCCAGTAAGCAAGATTACGCTGACATCCTTTATCAGGACCATATCGAATAGGCTCAAAGAGCCAAAGTTAGATGGTTAAAGGAAGGTGGCGGCAATTCCGCTTTTTTTCATAACTTTGCGTCCCACAGGCAACGTTGTAATCGTATCTCTACGATCTCAGACAACGGTGTCAACCTTAATACCGATGATGAGATCCATCGGACTTTTCTTTCCTTCTATAAATACCTTCTGGGATCGTACAAACATCGATCTATTAGCCTTGATTGGCATCATCTATATGGCCCTCTATCTCAGGATCTCTCGTCCCTTGGAGCCCCATTTTCCTTGGAGGAGATTAGAGCAGCGGTTTTTGCTTTAAAAAGCGAATCAGTGCCAGGACCAGATGGTTTCCCATCGTTCTTCTTCCAAAAATTCTGGCACTGCCTTAAAGATGATCTTTTCCGTATGTTCACGTAACTTCATCAGGGAGTTTTTTCATTCGATTGTATCAATTATGCGCACATCGTGCTTATCACAAAAATGTTGGGAGCGCATACTGTGTCCAGCTATAGGCCTATTAGCCTTATCAACACCACCTTCAAAATCATCATAAAAGTTCTATCCGCGAGGCTCAGCGTGGTACTTTCCCCCCTTATTGATTCTGCCCAATCAGGATTTATCAAGGATCGCTTTATCCTTGATAGTGTTACTTCGGCTCAAGAAATTATATCTCACTGCCACAGGTCTAACTCTGAAGGTATTCTTCTCAAACTAGATTTCCAAAAAGCTTACGACAACGTCAGCTGGGATTTCCTGTTTGATATTCTTATCAATAAGGGATTTGGTCCCAAATGGATCGCCTGGATTAAATCCAGTCTCCTCTCTAGCACTTCGTCCATTGTCATTAATGGGTCCGAAGTTCACAAATTTAAAATAAAATGTGGCCTCCGCCAAGGCGACCCACTATCGTCTCTCTTATTCTCCCTAGTCGCAGATGTCTTTAGTAAATTCCTTCGCAATACTTGGAAAGCCCAGGCCATTGAAGGGCTATATGATTCGCGCCTTTTTCATGGTGTTCTTAATCTGCAATATGCAGATGACACTATCATCTTTGCTAAACCAAACCCCCACTCTCTCCGTAACCTTAAGCTTCTTCTTTACTGTTTTGAACTTATCTCGGGACTTTCTATCAATTTCCAAAAATCTTCGGTGCTCTGGCTGGGAGGTTCGCCCATCCGCCAGATCGAGATCTCTAACTTCTTTAACTGCCCTATCGACTCATTCCCCATTACGTATTTGGGTATTCCCTTGAGATGGGGCAAACTGCATAAATCAGATTGGTTGCCCATGGTGGATAAGGTAGATTCCAGACTTAATGTATGGACTGGAAAGCTCCTCTCCCGAGGAGGTAGACTGATCCTTCTTAACTCGGTCCTCTCGTCTATCCCTCTCTATATGATGTCTTTCTATTACGTCCCCTTTTGGATTATCAAGAGAATTGATCAAATCAGAAGTAATTTTTTCAGGTCAGGTTCCTCCAATCACAAACCAGGTTCTCACCTTAGCAACTGGAAATTGGTATGTTCCTCCAAGGAGGCAGGGGGATTAGGGATCCTGAACCTCAGAAACCATAACATAGCCCTGTTGGGTAAATGGCTTTGGAGGTTCTTCAAATTCGACCATTTATCCTGGATACAAAGTATCAAGGCCAACTGCTATCCCAATGGTCGGTGGTGGGAATTTCCCCGCAGTATCAATCGCAACGCCTCCCCTTTCTGGAAGGGGGTTTGGAAAGCATCCGCTACTTTCCAATGTGGCATCATCCATGACTGTTTCGACGAAGCCAAGACCATGTTCTAGTCTGATCTAAGAATTGGCAACTCCAAACTCGCCTCTTCTTTCCCTGCTCTCTACCGTTTGGCATCCAACCCTCTTGCCACAGTTGCAGACTCTTTCACCCTCATTAACTCGCAAAGGATCTGGTTCATCTCTTTCTCAGCCAGCCTCCCGACTCACTTAACTTCCGATTTTAACGTCCTCCTGTTCTCCCTGAACAATTACGAGTGGCGCCCAAAAAAAGATCTCTCTTGGCATTGGAACTCGGCGGGAATTTACTCGGTTAAATCTTTTTATCACTTCCTTAACTTTAGAGGCTATCTCTCTCCTTTCGCTGGATTCATTTGGCAATCCTGTGCTCCACTTAAAGTTAAAATTGTCACATGGCTTGCTCTCAACAATAGGCTGCTTATGGCTAAAACCCTCAACAAAAGGAACTTAGCGTAGGGGCAGTCCTGTCCTCTCTGCTCCACCTTTTTTGAAGACGCAAATCACTTGTTTGTGGGATGTGATTTCTCGCGTCCACTGTGGTAAATTAGCTCTCTTGCATGGGAAGTCTCCTCTATCCCTCCCAACTTATACTCTTGTTGGTCGATTCCTCCACCGAACAAAAAATACCACAAATCGTGGAATCTCTCGGTTCAAATTATAATTTAGATTATTTGGTTGGAGAGAAATAAAAGGTTATTCAGACAATGCGCTTCCTCTATCCAAATCATTATAGAAGACTTTTTATTTCTCTTCAATTTCTGGTCTTCGACATTAGAAATTGAAGCTAGGGACGCTCTTTTCAGTCATAGGCTAGATGAAATCGTTCTTTGCCTTCGCAGCCTTCACGCTTTTTAGGTTTCTCTATTTCTCAGCTTTATTGGTACTTAACATTTTTACTGCTGTGCTTGTTTACCTATCTTCTTCCTCACAGGTTTAATGTTGCCTTGGATGGTGTTTTGATGGAGGCGGCACTGATGCGATTTTTTGCTTGGTTTTGTAATTTCCGCTCTAGTAATGCGGTGGATGTTCTTACTTCTGTCTCCCTTGTTCTTTAAACCTTATGCTGATTACTTTTTGGGCTCATCTTACCTCTCAGTTGAGTTGTATGGTGGTGGTTATTTTCTTTCACTGCTGTAGCTTTATCTGGATGTTGTTATTTTGGCTGTTGTCGTATCTCAACATGGCTCTTATTGCCTCTAGGCCGTGTACCATGTCTTTTTTGGCTGCTGGTTTCATTAACTCGGCTTGGTTGCACTTTGTTTTGTTCTTTTTGGAACGGCAGGCTAATGGGCTGTTGGCTTAAAAGAGCTGATCTCTTGTTTGCTTTTAGGCATTTCCTGTCTTATGCTTTCCTGTTTTGTGTTGTTGGCTTTGAAGAGTGATTTTTAGCTCTGTGTTGCTCTTCTTTCTGAGCTTTGTAAGGGAGGATCTTGCCTCCCTGGTTAAATATTTTTCGTCGTTGGCTCACTGTTACTCTTTCGATTTAGCTGGACATGTTATTGAGTATGCTGTTACTCTCTTATTCCTTCCTTTTTTGTTTGGGATCCTTTGTTGCGGGTCGTTAACCATTGCTGGGATAATTAGAAGAGTGGCGAGGTTTGACTTTGTGGTTTGGTCTGGGCTAGGCTTCGAGTTTCCCTCTCTGGTGTACAGTCCAGGGCTCTGGAGGCGGTTCTGGCCGAGCCTTGTACCCACCAGCGTTTGTTGGTGGGTAGCGGGGGTATTTCTCTGCGTAGCCCCCTCGCAGCCGAGATCGATCGTCCGAGATCGATCGTTTTGCCCAGCACGACCTCCCTTTGGCACGGTGCGATGCGTCGTCTTCTGTGCTTCCGATGCAGTTCCCTCCGTAGAGCCTGCTCGCAGTCTCGACTGTTTTCGTCCATCTGTGTTGTTCTGTTGAGTTGCTTTCGTTTGTTTGTTGTTGAAAAGCCTTCGGGTGTTTTATTTTGTTCTTTCACTCCTGTTAGGTTTTGGTTTTACATCTTGTAAAACTTTGTCTGTAATTCTGTTGAGTGATGTTATTGATTGTGTGTCTGGAGTCGCAAGGCTCTATCCGGTTCATCAACAAAAAAAAAAAAAAGGTTATTAAATTCTACTATACACTTTGGGTTTGACTTGAATATTGCTTGTGATCACTTGTCATCGAGAAAAAAAAAAAAGGAGGTTATTAAATTCTACTATACACTTTGGGTTTGACTTGAATATTGCTTGTGATCACTTGTTTTTTTTCTTTATGCGTGTTATTAAATTTGAGGTGATATGAATGACTAAGACATATTAGTTTGTAATATTATATTTATTTATAATTTTGCGGCCTCAACTTGGAGCTTGGATTATATTCCATTCCAAGTTTGTGTTCTAAGTCCAACTTTTTAACTTTTTTCCATTTTTTTTGCATTTTTAAACTAATTCTTTCTTCATATTTTTCACATTTTAAACTCAAAATACGTTTGATTTTTATTATGTAGTGGGATAATGGGTTAATCAAAGATTAATTGGTGATATTCAATCCTTTCATTGTGTACGTACTTTTTGCCTTATAGAGAAACAACTGATCAGCATTGTATTTGTAATTTTTTTTCAGAAGATTTTTTTCTTCGGTATTCACATCTTAAATGTTTGCTATTTATAATTTTTTCATATCATATTGCCACGTCAAATCAATATGGTAATTTTAAAAACACAGTGTGTTAAAAACTTTTTCGCCATTTTACTTTCCTTTTCATTTCTAGCTAATTCTTCATCATACCAAAGAAAATTCAAACAACAATATTCTAATTTTTTTTTCCAAATCTCGTACACAAACATGTACTCTAACCATCAAGCTTCAATTCTTTCAAATTCTCCCCTATAAAACCATAGATTCATATTTCCTTCATTTTTTTATGGTCATGAAAATTTGAGGACTTAAGTTAGGTTATGGTATTTGTTTAAAAAAAGAGAGAGAACATATATTGAAAAGATTGGGAGGATGAGTTTTTTATTTTTTATTTTTTACTTTTTTTATTTTATTTGGTGATAAGTTGGGTTAACATTTGGTGTAGAGATGTGATACATTAATGAAAGAATTGAAGAAGATAAAGAAGATATGAAATGGGTTTTAAATGAAGAAGATTGTTGGGGGGTAGTTTATGAATTAAAATATATTATTATTGGGTTTGTACTCAGTAAAAAGAAGGGTAAATTTCAAATAACCCTACTGTGTTTTACTCCTTTAATAGAAAAGCCTACTTAAGTTTTCTCCATTAGGTAGTAAGGCATGCTCCGTCAATTTTTGGCTGATATTTGAAAAGAAATGCTGATGTGTCAATTTTTCAATGACTAAAATATCCTTATGATAACCTTTATATATAGAGCTTAAGACAATGAGTGGAAACAGAAAGAAAGATTAGGTGGAAAAATTAGGAAGATTTCGCATGAAATTTGGACGATTTCATCACCTGTGGATCAAGATCATTATCAATGTGAATTTCTTCTTCTCCTCTTGGTCTATGAGCTAATGAGGTGTTGATGATTGTAGAATATATTTCTCGCAATTAATGGAGAAACCATTCTTAGGTGGGTTTTTGAAATCACTTTAAAAATTTGAGATAAGAAAATGGAAATACGATGAATTCAGGTAATAGCAAATATTTAAGATGTGAATATGTAAAAATCTCTTTTAAAAAATAAGAGAACTTTATTTTTCTCTCTTCCAAATTGAAGGGTACAGAACTTATTATTAAAAAAAAGTTTTTTTTTGTAAATGATTTTTTAATTAAATACTTGAGGACGGTACAGTTAAAATACACCAGCCCCATTGTTGAGTTAAACATTTCCAATATTAGTCAGTATTATACTATAATTCTTTCTAAAGCATATAAGAATTGACAAAATAATTAGAATACATACAATTTTACTGTCCGTTTTTGTTGTATACAACACCAACATAACATATTTGATTATATATAATCAATTCATTCGATGGAAAGTTTTCAACTTCGCTTTCAGAATTATTCTTTCTAGAGGGTGAATGGGTTGAAAATTCAAACAAAAAATACGAATAAATTTTAAGTGAGCTTTGGTAGTATAAATTACTGGATAAATACAATCTTGCTAAACAAGATAACATTTACATAGATGATTCCAAAAATTTTTAACTGATAACGTACGCATTTTACATGAAATGTCTCATGACAAAAAGAAACTAGGACAAACCCTAACAGCAAAAATGAAATAAGTCATCTCAACTATTTTTAAAAGTCTTGCTACATTTAAATCTTTAACATCGCATAAACAATCCTTGTTCCCCAAAGCAAGCTCATTGTTTCCATCCAAAATTGACCTACAAAATAAATGCACAACAAAATATCTCTTAAACATGACTCTTCTCACATTTTTAGAAGCAAAGTCATCGGTTATGCTTTGATAATCAAGCTTTCCTATTAGATCATGTGCAACTGATAACATGCCTAATCCATTCAATATTTTTTGTGACATGGTTAACTGAAGATATGTTTTGATCAACTTCAGCTTTGAAAACCAAAAAACTTTGTCTTAGGAATTTGAATACACCTACCAAATTCTATCTTGTTCCTCTCCATTTTATAAATGTCTGATATTATATGAACAAGAAAAATATCTATTGAAATCATTTAGAGAAAAGTTGATATCATTAACTCTAATTGGACCTTTTTTTTACTAATAATTCTCTAAAATCTTGATTAATAATCCCCCAATTTTCAAGATCATAATTTAAAGGTTCATCTTCTTTATGTAAATCTTCATTATGATCAATTTCATTTACCAATTTATTAATTTGATTAGCTTCTTCATTTACCAAATTTTCAAGTCCATCATCATTCTTATGCTCACCATTCACTACATGTTCAATTTCTTCATCAATTGATTCATTTATGTGTTCCTCATCAACCAAAGCTTGAGGTTCATCACTTTGACTAGCCAAATTAGTTTGCTTAGTGTTTTTAAAAAACTTGTCCATTGCACCCTTTCGAGATTGGGTCAATTCTGTTTGGTTTATGTCTTGCATACTAAGTTGGATACGAAGATGATGAGACGATGGAGGAATCGAGACGATCGAAGACGGAGTGGAAGCAAGGAAAACAGTCAGCAGCAATAGTAGCAAGTGGAGTTGCGGTCGACCGTACTTGGGATGCGGTCGACCGCCCTACTATGCAGAAGTTCCTGAGAGGGGGACGGTCGACCGACTTTGTGGTGCGGTCGACCGAACGCGGCGCTAACGGATTATTTGGGTCGGATCTTAGTGATTCGTGAGAAGCACAACTTGCTCTTCAAGTTAGATCTTACGGCTCTTATTGTAGGATTATCTCTTTAGGAATATCCAAAGGTTATTGTATAAAGATATCAAACTAGGATTTCTATAGATCTCTATATATTATTGTTAATGGCCCCCATTGAGAGCCAAGAGAGAGAGTGCTTCATTGAAAGAGAGAGTGATTCTCTAATTGTAAACAACTAGTACTTGCTGGTGAGACTTGAGAGAGGGCCATGGTGAGAATTGTAATATTCTTGTATCTTCTCTAGTTGAATAACGTCTTTGATTTCTTCTCCCCTAGATTAAGGCGAAAGTCCGAACCGGGACAAATTTGTATGTGCTTTGGTTTGTGGTATGATCTCATATGTGCTTGGTAGTTTGTATTGATTGTATCGAATAACTCAACAAGATCCTCATATTCCTAATAATTGGTATCAAAGCTTCGGGTTCAAGGGTTTTTTCGAGTTCCTTGGAGAAGATGGCAGATCAGATCACGAAGATCAAGCGGTTCAAAGGCAAGATCAACTTTGATCTCTTGAAGGTGGACATGCATGAAGCATTGGTTCAATAGGACTTGGATCTAGTCCTAGAAGGAGATAAAAGGAGACCAATCGGCACAAAGTAGGAGAAGTGGAAGGAGATATGTTCAGAAGCCTTGGGTTTAACCCGGTTGTCATCGACGAGTGAAGTTAAGGTATAGGAGAAACACTTCGAGTCTTTGGGCAAGATTCAGAACTGACTACTTGGGATCGTCATCACAGGTTCGGATGTACCAGCAAAGAAAGTTGTGGGGTTTCTCAATGAAGGAAAGTACCGCTCTTCTAGATCATGTAGTGGAGTTCAATATAGAGTTATCTAAACTGAGGGCGTTCAACGCAGATGATCTAAATGTTTCCAACTCGATATATTCATCATCAGATCCATCCAACATAATGATCGTGCTAGATGAGAAATCTGCTAAGGAGAAGTTTTTCATAGCAGGTATGATCAAGGGGTTGGAGGAGGATGCACTTAGGAAGGAGAGTCAGAAATCAGCGTTAACTTCTGTGAGTTGCTTGGAGGTGGATTATACTTTGATTGGAAAGGAAAGTGTATGTAGGGGTAAGGTTTGTGGCCACCAGTGTAAAGGGATTGAGCATTACATGAGAGACTGTTGCAAGTGGTTGAGTCAGAGGGTGCCAAATCTAGTGCCGCTGAATCAGGTGATGGCTTAAATGGTGCTTTTGTTTAAAGTTCCTTAGATGTGAATTCCGGTTGTTCTTTTGATTCGGTTGGTTCTTCTCAAGTTTGCTCCGAGATGGAGATGGTTTCTACTTACAAATTTGCATCATGTCGCCATGTGAGAACGAAGGTTGATAAGATTTGTGAAGTAATGGTTTCTACTTACAAGTTTACCTCATGTCGTTGTGTGAGAACGAAGATTGACAAGACTTGTGAAGTAAGGGGTGAGAAAATAAATGAGTCGAAGATGAAAAACGGAAGGGGATACACACTAGAGGAAGGCATGTATATTCCTTTGATGAAGCAGAGCCTTATATCCATGAGAACTCTAAATGCTCGGGATTGCAGGTACGCAGATCCCCGTAGAGTTTGTTCAGTTTGGAAAAGTTATCGCAAGGTGATGAAGGGTGAGAGGGGGATTGAGCAGGGTCAGCACAACCTCTACTAGCTTTGAAGGAACAAGAAACCTTATCTAAGTGGTTTAAATCCCATTGTTCCTAAAGCACCATCTAGCATGCCGTCACTAGAATCATCCAAGCGAGACTGCGACGTTCGAATATCGACGAAAGGTGGAGAGAGCCTTGAGGTAGATGGAGTTCGTGTGGAGGGTGGCACCTCCATGATTACATCTACTGGGTGGGCCCTTGAGGGGGCATACAGCGGGAGAAAAATATGTGGAGATAGATTCAACTAGCAGAGAAAGCTATCGAAACGAGTTGTTTGCAAGAAGAGAAGGAAAAGAGTCTAGAAGGTTTTAAATCACGCAGGTGTGGATTCATAAGTATGCAATCCAAGGTGGAGATTTTTGGGATTATATCTTGCATACTATGTTGGACACGAAGATGATGAGACAATGGAGGAATCGATACAATCAGAAACAGAGTGGAAGCAAGGAAAACAGTCAGCAGCAGTAGCAGCAGGTGGAGTTGCGGTCGACCGTACTTGGGGTGCGTTCGACCGCCCTACTATGCAGAAGTTCGCGAGAGGGGGACGGTCGATCGACCTTGTGATGCGGTCGAATGAACGCGGTGCTGATGGATTATTTGGGTCAGTTCTTGGTGATTCGTGAGAAGCCCAACTTGCTCTTTAAGTCAAATTTTACGGCTCTTATCGTAGGGTTATCTCTTCAGGAATATCCAAATGTTATTGTATCAAGATATCAAACTAGGGTTTCTCTAGATCTCTATATATTATTGTTATTGACCTCCATTGAGAGCTAAGAAAGAGAGAGAGAGTACTTCATTGAAAGAGATATTGAGTGATTTTCTAATTGTAAACAAATAGTACTTGCTGGTGAGGTTTGAGAGAGAGTCATTGTGAGAATTGTAATATTCTTGTATCTTCTCTAGTTGAATAACATCTTGAGTCTCTTCTCCCTCGGATTAAGGCGAAAGCCCCAACCGGAAAAAATTTGTGTGTGCTTTGGTGTGTTTGGTATGATCTCATATGTGCTTGGTAATTTGTATTGATTGCATCGAATAACTCAACAAGATCGTCAAGTTCCTAAAATTTTCTTCAAATTTATTTATTTATTTATTTATTTTCATGTTCGGAATCATGCTTTCTAGGTGGCATGCTTCAAATGTTAAATAAACAATTTAAAATTTAAATAACAAAGTTAAAGAACAATAGCATCTAGTTGTTGCAACTTGCAAAGTTTATATTTCCTTCAAATCTTTAATTATTTTCTCCAATTTCAGTCCCAAATAAAAAATTGAATACTTCCTCTTCTCCAAATGAATTATGAAATTATAAAATTAACATACTAAATTACTAATTAAATGATTTATGGCAGTAAAAATTATTACTTTACTAATCACTAGTCATCACTAATTCATTATTTCACTACTTTACTGTTTCACCACTTCACTATTTGAGAACTTAAAAAAATTAGGACTTTATCACTTTGTCAGGTTGTAGTGGACCTAGTGGTACATGTTGGACATTGAAAACAGTGAGGGGTAGACAAATACTTCATTCCAACCACTTCACTATTTTAGTCTCCATTAGAAGAGGGTGAGAGAGGCAAACACTACAACCCCAAATTAGAACTTAGAGATATATATATATATATAGAGAAAGAGATAGAGAGAGGAGGAGGAGGAGGAAGAGGAGAGAAATACTTGAGTTAATCAGATTCGAGATTCCACAGGAACACAAATGAGTTTGCAGGAGGCCCAGAGCCAAACCCTAACTGTTGCCTCTCCAAAAGGGTATAATAAAAAATCCTAGATGTCAATCAAAATGAGAGAGCTAGTTGAAATCCAGAATGTGAATCATTCACTATTCACAAGAACTAAGAGGTATTGAGTAAACAAATTTTTTTCTTCAACGTTGTAAGGACTTCAAAAATATGAGACCCCTATAAAATTGAGGGCCCAAAGCAGTTGCTTGTGCTGGTCCAAAATCCGCCCCTGAGTACATAAATGTCACTTGTATCCAAGTTGAAAATTGTGCAAAATAAGTTGGCCGGTCAAAGATCCAAAATGTCTAATCGAGAATTCTTAATCCTCCTAATAAGTCTACAAATAGAAGAGATTGAAAAACTTCAGGAGACGAGATAAGTTAATGAAGGATTGAAGGAAGAAATCAAAGATGCTAGAGAAGAACCACAGATGTGATATCAAATAGAGGAAACTTATTGGCATCAAAGGTCAAGGGAACAATGGCTAAAAATGGTGATGCAAACACTGCATATTTTCATAAAGTCGAAAAAGCTAGAATACCTGACCATAGAAGGCCTAAAGTAGGACCTTGAACAAATACTTGTGTGTATTTAGGAAGTGCAGTTGATGGTGCGGCTTACAGATTTTTAGACCTATCTCTTAATATAATGATAGAATCTAGAAATGCATAATTCTTTGAAGATGTGTTCATCAAAGATAAATGTATAACATTAACTGGCTACACAGACTTAGTCAGTGATTTACAAATGAAATCTAGACCTAGTATAACTGACACTGAAACTTCAAAAAAAGATGAGCCCAGAAGAATTTCCACTAGAGAAAAAACACCTAGAACTTATAGTGATGATTTTTTGACATATGCACTATTAGCTGATCCACTTACTGTGAAGGAAGCTTTTCGGTTTAGGGATAGTTTGCTTTGGAAAGACGCTATTGATGATGAAATTGATTCTTTATTACAAAATAAAACTTGGTAACTTGTTGATTTTCCAAAAGGGGCTAAAACTATAGGAAGTAAGTATGTTCTGAAGAAGAAACTTAATCCTGATGGATCTATAGCAAAGTATAAACCACGACTAGAGCAAAGTATAAACCACGACTAGTAGCTAAAGGTTATACTCAACAAAGTGGGGTAGATTATTTTGATGTTTACTCACCTGTTTCTCATATTGCTGCAATAAGGATTCTTCTTGCCATTGTATATATTAAAAATTTTATTATTCATCAAATAGATGTTGAAACCGCTTTCTTAAATGATGATCTTGATGAAGAAATCTATATGAAACAACCTGAAGGTTTTGTATTTAAATGTTTAGAGAACAAGATTTACAAATTGGTAAAATCTTTGTATGGATTAAAATAAGCACCTAAATTATTGCATAAAAAATTTGATACAATAATAAAGAGTTTAGATTTAGAATCTAATGATTCTAATAAATGCCTTTATTTTCATGATCTGTCAAATAAAATTGATATAATTTGTTTGTATGTTGATGACATGCTTGTTGTTGGAAGTGGCATCTCTATTGTAACTAAAGTTAAAACTATGCTATCCAAAGAATTCATAATGAACGACTTAGGTGTTGTGGACACCATATTAGCTATAAGAGTGGCTTTTTGTAGGCAAGGGATAATCCTTAGTCAATCTCTCTACATCAATAATGTATTACAAAAGTGGAGATATAGTGATTGAAATTTTTTTAAAACACCTTATTATTATAACAATAAGTTCACACATAATAAAGGTGCATCTATGAGATAGGTGGATTATTCTAAACTAATTAAAATTCTCATGTATGCAATGATCTGCACTAGATCGACATAGCATTTGCGGTATGCATGCTCAGCAGATTCACTAGTAATCATAATAAGTCACATTGGAATATCCTTGAGAGGCTAACGAGTTATGTAACCCCTGTTCCGAAAATACATATTTTCTGAATATTTCCGTATTTTGATTATTTATAAATTTATTTTTGTTTTAATTCGATTTAGACCTTCTATTAAAATTTTTTCGAACTGAAAATTATATTTACTTTGAATAGTAGTATATTCTAACTTTATTTTTCTATTTCTAAGTGATCGATTATTTATATTTTATTTTATTACTATTTGGATTTTAATAAACTTGTTTATCCCAAATCATATTTTGATATTCATATTATTACTATTATTGTTATTATTATTATTGTTACTAATATTACTATAACAAGTATTATTTTTGTTATTATTTTGCAGTATCATTATTTTCATTATTAATATTATTATTATTATTATTATTATTATTTTTAGCCGAACATACTCTGTTTTATACGTATTCATTATTTAACTTAATGTATATGTATATGTATGTTTTATAAACCCTATAATCCTAATTGTTTCCCTATTGGATTTTAAACCCAATACCCTATAGCCTATCTCTCATTGGATCTAAACCCGTACCCATTAACCCCAATACCCATAACCCTATTCATATATAACCCTAAAAGCCCTAACCCTACAAAACCCTAGCCCTACCCCTATACACAGTCGCCATAGTATTCCTTCTTCTTCCTCTGAGTTCCCGACCCTACTCCTCATCGCCCTCGTCCCAATCACTCGCCATGCCTTCCTCCGTCCATCGTCGCTCAGCCCCGCTCACCTCTACTGCACCTCGAACTCCACTAGTTGAGCCACCCTCCGATCTCCCTCACCGTCCTCCTCTTTCGCCTCCTTAATTCGACTTCGAAGCCCATCCGCCATTCCGTCGACCTCCACAACAACCACTTCCCGTCGTCGCTCCCGCCATTGCTGGACTGCTCCTTCGTCAGCACGTCCGTCGCTCGCAGCCTCGCCAGCAGCCCAGTCGCCGCACGCACCGTCACCAGCCTGCACCGCGACCACAGCCTGCTTTCCGCATTTGACCTCCATCGTCTTCATGACAACTGCTCAGTGCCAGCACCCCCCTCGTATTCCACCATTGTCGGCACTCCATTGCTGCAGTGACCCATCACCGCTGCTCCTCCAGAGCACCGCCACAGCCTCCTCCCGCTGCTGCTCAGCCCCAAAGCTCCACCGACCTTTGCCATTACTGCAGCTGCAGAGCACTCCCCTACCCCTGCTCTGTTTTTTGGGATCAAGTGATCTGAACCCTCAGATCTCCTCTGGATCATCGCCTTGATCATCATCAAAGTTCCACTTTAGATCTGGGCCATCTGATCTCCTAGCGATTTGGACCATCATCTGATCTTGATCTTTCAATCTGGGCCATCCGATCTCATCAACCATCATTAGATTTGACTTGATCACCCCGATTTGGACCGTTCGTTTGATCTGATCTTGATCATCATCTCCATCATAATCAGATCAGATCAGAGCAATCTCAGTCGTCGATCTTTCTCGATCTTAATCGCCATCAAGATCCACATCGATCTGATCGATCCGATCTCGATCGTCTATCAACGTCCTCATCCAATCAAGGCAAGTATCTTCTTGTACAATTTGTTGTTCGAGTACAAGCTTTTATTTGAAAATACTGTAAGTAGATCGTAGTTGTGACTTCCCTTTGGCTTATAGTTTGCTGATCTTATTTTATTCCTTATCAACTCCATGATCATAAGAGTCACAACCTTTCGTTGATATATTCGTTTCACAACTTGTTGGATCTATTTTATCTCCTAATTACTTGAACATATGAAACTAAGAACCACCTTGAGTCCTTGACTTGTAGATGTATGTTGTATGATGTATGTGTTAATCTTACCTTCTTAGAGTCGAAAAAAATTAATATGACTTGCTGATTTGATATCCATTACATCCATATTTGCATCACACTGTAACCTAGACCCATACTAGTCATTTATCATCACATTTTTATATAAAAAAATTCACATATGCTGCTATTCCTGTCTTTGCTTGCTGTTTCAACCCCGATAACATCTGAATCTAGACTTGAGTGCTAAACATGAAATGTAGCCTTAGATGTCTAGTTTACTACCCTTTTGACGGAATTGAGTTCCAAGTTATGGTCTGTGATTTATCGCAGTTTTACTGCTGCTGTGTCGTAGAATTCCAGATTCATGCATGAATTTGCTGCACCACTTTCCTTCACAATTAAATTAACCATGCTACCAGTAAGATAATGACTTGAAATTTTCCATGCTGATACTAGACACAATAGATAACATTCCCTAATTTTTCTAAAATTAATTAATGAATTTTTAGATCTGTTTCACATTTAAAAACACAGTTTTACAAATTCTGGCTGAACACGAATCCTGAGTAGTTTGCTATTTTAATACCTGATGCTCCAACTTTTATGTATCTTATTTATATGCTCTGGATTCGGCAAAGAGTTTAGTTTCTAGATTTTCTGATGGATCCAGATTTGTATTCCTTTGGTGGCGGGAATCTCAGTTTTGGTACAACAACGTCATGCTGTCCAGAATTGGAATTCTCGTCGTTCTTGATATTTTAATTCGTTTTGACTCTTGAATATGTATCCTACCTAGTCTAAAATTTTCCCTGTTCTTGATCATGTATTCTTGCCTATTTCGCACACTTTCATGCTTGGTTGATGATCATACTAAATAACAAACCGGTGTTAAGGGAAAGACCATTGTAGTGGACAATATAGGTAAGTGTACTCGAAATGGGGGCCGTGTTTCCTATTACTTGGTTCATGAACTTGTTGTATATTGAGTGTATTCACGAACCCATTATTTGGCTCATGAAATTGTTGTATCGTTAGTGCATTCATGAACCCACGGGTTGAAACTTTGAACTTGTTAGTACATTCACGAACTAGTACTTGGTTTGTGAACCTGTTACATTATTTTTGTATTCATGGACCTTTCTTGCTTGATACTTGATGCCTGAGTACACCGCCCTATCAAATTCACCACTAGGCCTAAACGTAACTTGTTTGTAAGTAGAAACCATGTGATAAATAGTTGGAACGCATGAAGTACTACCTAGATAGAATTAAACAATAGACTTAAGAATAAATTGTTACTTGTTCACACTTGACACCTGTCTTGCTTGATACTTGTTACTTGTTACTTCATACTTGTTACTTGATGTTTGATGCAATTACATGCTCATGCCACTTGTTCCTGCTACTTGTATTTGCTACCCGATCCTGTTACTTGGTTTGTCTTACTTGTTAGCTAGTCCCTTGAACTTCACTACTTGTTGCATCCTTATCAATTATGTTGTATATTCTTGATTCTATATCTTTGTTTTGTATTTTCTTGCACTTATTTTCATACCCTTGCTTGTACTTCTTACGGTTCTAACTTGCACTAAGCGCGTTTGTCTTTATTTCTCCATTTTCTTTTACATGATAATACAAACTTTGGAGACTAGTTGCCTACTGGAGTTGGTGAGCAAACCTTCTAGGCTTCGCTTGAGAAAGCTTGATTCAATTATTTGTATTTTAGTTTATTTAAAATTTGTTGCTACTTAAAACTTGTAACGGGCTTTTAGTCCCGAAGTTTTTACTTTTGATCCAGATCTTGAATTTATTTGAGATATTTTTATTTTTTTTAAAATATTTTCTATTGATTAATAAATTATTCATGCATGCGTGGTCGAGTATATTTTGCTATATTTCTTGTTATGATGCTGAGTTGATCCTACAGCTTATAAATGATGAAAATTATTTGCTGGCTTTGTCACGCACTCGTATTCCGTATTCTTTTTGGGAAGCAGTGCGTGACAAGTTACCTAAGTGGTACTCAAGAGTTGGCTTTGTGCTACTTTTGACATCCTTCAGTTTTGGAAGGATATTCTGATGCATCATGGTGCACAGAATTTGGTGAAAGTCGATCCACTAGTGGCTATGTATTTACACTAGGAGGAACAGTTGTGTCATTGAAGGCTTATTATACATAAATTAGAATCTTTTAAGGTAGTTAAAATACCTTGTAATTTCATAAGCAAGCCCCTTAATTTGTTAAGATTAATCCAATTTGGATATTCATATTCCAATAAATAGTCATATAAAAATCTTAACATGTCTGATCCGACATTGTATAGCTAAAATAGCATATCTTATAGTTGTTACAAGTAGATAGTACGATAAACATTTTACATAATATAATATCAAAAATACTAATGAGCAGAAGTTATTCTACTCATCTGGGTCCCAAAATATTATATTCCAATAATAATAGTACTATATTTAAGTCCAACCAAACTAGAATCATTTTATGTCTCTAAAAGAGTTAAGACTATCAATCTATCTATAATATATACTAAAACAGAGTTGAACGCCCAGGGAAATTCATCAAGTGTCATCTTTTAAAAGCCCCGAAAATTTAACACGTGACATCTATTTAAAGAATAGAATTTAAAAAAATAATTAATCATGTATATATTTTAAAAGTTGGTACATAAAGATAAACACAAATCACGCATCATTCTCTATAATATAAATCATGTATAATTTTATTATAAAAAATGGTATATAAAGATAAATTATAAATCCTCTCTCTCTCTCTCTAACTTTTTCTCAATAATAAGTAACTAAGTTCTCATGCAATGCTGTCCTTTTTTTCCTGCTATAGAATTATCTTAATCAATCATATATATATATATATATATATATATAAATTGTATTTCTTTTCCTTTTATAAAACATATTGTAAGTTATTATTTCTCTTCCTTTTATAAAACATATAGTAAGTTATTAACTTTTTTTTGTCAGTTGATGTTTTCAGGGTTACAAATTTGAGTTATATGGAGGAGAAAGTATAATCTAAAGAATTGAAAAAGGTATACACATTTACACGTCCTACTAAGATTGAGTTGAACACACCATAAAAATTTGTCATGTTGCATCTTTTAAAGTCCCTAGAAATTTGTCACGTAACATCTTTTAAAGGCTTCATAAATTTAACATGTCTCACCTATTCAAAAAATAGAATTAAAAAATCGTAAATCATATACAATTTTAAAATTTGGTACATAAAGATAAATCATAAATCCTCACTCTCTCTCTCTCTAAGTTTTCTCTCTCTCTCTCTAAGTTTTTATGCAATGCTGTCTTCTTTCTCTCTCCAAAATTATCAAAACCAATCATAATAAAATTGTTTATTTTAATTTTTTCCTTTTTCTTTTAAGAAACATATTGTAAGTTGTTAACTTTTTTAATTTTGTTTGTTGATGTTTTTCAGGGTTACAAATTTGAGTTACGTGAGGGAGAAAGTAAAATCTGAAGACTTGAAATAGCTAGATATATTTACTCGACCGACTGCAAAAAATAATTCACCTATTTTTTTCTCATCAACTACAAAAGAAATAAAATAAAACTATACGAAAATTGATGGTAAAATTGTTTATTTGAAAATTATTCCTTATGCTAAATTTTCCCCCCTTAAATTTGTGGACCAATTGTACAAATTTCCTTTATTAATCTAAAAAACTTACTAAACTAATTATGTGAGTTATTTTACTTGTTACTCACATAACTTATTTGTCAAAATTTACATTTTAATTCATTTTTAGTCTTTTTTTAATATGATGATTTATTTTTTTGGAAATAATAGTTTTTCCTCTTCCAATGATTTTTTTAATTGGATGTCTCAACTTTATTTCTTTTATTTCCTTGATGTGACTAGGGATGGCAACTGGGCCGGGTCAACCGGCGACCCACCCGCGACCCGGCCCGCGAACCCGGCCCGGTTAAGAAGTTGGCGGGTTCGGGTCGAACCCGTGTACAGTAACGGGTCGACCCGGGTCGAAGAAAACGCGAATTCAACCCGTGTAACCCGGCCCGCAAACCCATTAAAAATGCTCCAACCCGCCACCAACCCGCGGGTTACGACCCGTTGGACCCGTACGGGTCGAACGTTCGACCTGTTACGGGTCGACCATTGACCCGCGGGTCGAACGGTCCGTTGGCGAATCAGAGCCATTGTTAACGGCTATTTTAGCCTTTTTTGGCTTTTTTTTGTTTTTTTTTGGTTTTTTTTCACATTTTGAGCCTATAAATACCCCTAAAAGTCTCCTAAAAAAATCACACCTTACTCTCTTACTCTCTCTACTATTATACATCATTTCTAAAGAATTTTTCAACAATTGTAGTATTCAACAAGCAAGTCCACAACGAGGCATATACACGATCAATTTTCGATCGTATCGAAATCAAAATTCAACGTCTTCAACGTCTTCAACTCTCTTCAACCCTCATCAAATCTCCTTCAAGCTCTCCTCAACTCTTCAATTGCGGAATCGGCAAAGCGCTTCTTTCTAGTTCTATTTTGTTCTTATTTTCACGGTTTCTTTTACATACGCGTATTCCACAGTGAACGGTATCAAAATTTCATACCTCTCTCGTTATATTTTTTTTGCGTTGTAGTTAAAATTATTGTTGATTTTTTGCTCTTCTCTATCTCAACCCTCTTGTTTTTAGAATTTTTTTATAATTCACTGTTCCTACATTGTATATATATATTTTTTACATACTTTAGCACATTACTATATTATGTCTAGATCACGCAGTAGCGGTCGTAGCGGACAAGATTCCTCCTCCTCTTCCCGTAGGCCACCAATTGTCCCAACTAGTGAGCCCGTCCAAGAATACCATGATCCTCCTATCCAATAATGGGATACACACGACGAGGTTGTAGGTGACATACAATTGGAAGAAGAAGAAGAATAACAACAACCAACTGAAACCACACAACCCCATAGTAGTAGGAAAAGTAGAGGAGAAACTAGTGATTGACATAAGTTTTACGATTATATCTCGAACGAACATACTCCAGGTATAGGTTTGAAAGTTTGTAAAACATGTGGTAAAACATACAAATTCAAGAGGGGTGACGGCACCGGTACAATTAGTAGGCACATCCAACGTAACCATAAAGACCTTCTTGCTGAACTATAAGGCCAACAACCCTAGGGATGGCGAACGGGTCGAACGGGCCGGGCCGAGCCTAACCCGTACGGGTTGGCACGTATATTGGGCGGGCTCGGGCCGGTTTGGAACCTAGGGTACAACCTAGGGTTTCTCTAGATATACACATCTGTGACACTGAAACCCTAGGTATACACATCTATGACATTGAATTACCAAAAGACTCGGAATATGCTTAGTATAAAATGTATAAATATTTAAATTTCCTCAGTATGATTTTTTTACACTATAAAAAAACATAGTTTTTTTTCTTTTTCTATGAGCGGAAAAAAATGCTTAATTCTAATTTTCACTCGAATTTATTTGATGGAAAGTTATTGTTGGGTTTATATGTCTTGCATACTAGTTCAGTTAGAAGAGAAACGGGTGAAGCGATGAAGGAATCGAAGCGAAAGTGGAAAAGGAAAGGGAAAGTAGCAAGCAACAACATTAGCCAACTACGCATGCTGTGCAGTCGACTGCAATATGTTATGTTTTGAAACATAACATTTGCAATCGATTGCCCCTTCGCTGTCGGGCAGTCAGCAGCGTTTGGGCCTAAACTTAGGCGATTGTTTTGGGCCCATCTTCAACTCCAGGATATATCGTACTGCTCATATCGTGTGGCTTCTTCTTCAGGATATATCGGATAGCTATTGTATCAAGCCTACAACCTAGGGTTTCTCTAGATCTGTCTATATATACATTGTATTAGTTTCCTTGAAGAGATAAGAGAGTGTACTTCATTGAAGATAGTATGAGAGGTTTTCCTATTGTAAACAAGTAGTTTTTTCTGCTGAGGCTAGAGTGAGGGTCTTGGTGAGAATTGTTATATTCTTATATTTTCTCTAGTTGAATATATCTCGATTTATTTTCTCCCGGATTAAGGCGAAAGCCCTAACCGGTACAAAATTTTGGCCTTTGTGTGTTTGGTGTGAATTTCTTTTTGTTTGATTGTTTGTGTTGATCGTATGAACTTGGCAAGATTCGGTGCATTGATGGAATTCCTAACATTTATGATTTTGGATGTTTACAAACATAACAAATTACAAAAATGCTCATAGGCCTTGATCTCAAAGTGAAAAGCCCATCTTATCTGTGTTGTGATACAATTAATTTGATCTATCTGTTGTTTAAGGGATTCATACTGCCTTATCTATTGTTGCAAGCATATGAGCATATTTGATATATCTGTAGTTGCAAGCGTTAGAATAGATTTAGCTTTGAGAATATGGGTCTGATGCTACACTTAGTGAAGGAAATTGTTGTGGAAATTAAAGGTTAGTCCAACACCTAAGTTTTGGCTGTGGGTTGTATGGAAACCGGCACTGCACACCATAGTTTTCTTGGCAAGAAGAGGACTTCAGTTAGATACTCTCTGCCCGCGATGTGATCTCGCCGAAGAAGATTTGAACCATGTGATTTTTCAATATGGTTCATCGGTTTTTCTTTGGGATAGTGTACTCGCATCTCTGAACATATCTCATGGAGTTGATTGTCTTGCCTCCTTTCTCACCTTGGTAGAAGGTAAGATTTCTATTCCAAACCAATCTCGTAAAGTTGCTCCAGAGTTTTGTTGAGTTCTAACTGCGGATTAACTCACCAATGAGATGCACAACAATAGAATCAAAAGCAAGAAATTAAAAGCCAATACACAAGAACGCACAAGATTTTTTCGAGGTTCACCAAATACAATGACCTTCCCAGCGCAGAGGCACTTCTGTGATTTCCATTAGAAATATGAAAAAAAAGTTTATAAATCTCTCAAGATCTCACCCCCAAAGCGTAGGGTTTATCTCTATCTCATTCTCGCTCTCTAACGACTGATAGATCTCTTTATTCTGATAGAACTCTCTTCACTTAACCCTAACATCGTACTGAATACAATATATATATATATATATATATATATATATATATATATACAGAACCAATCTCAGCCGTAGATCGAACTGCACCGAGCGGTTAACTACATGAAGTGCGGTTGACCGCAAGTATCCTTTGAACCAACATAGGAGGAAACAGTCGACTGTGCAGTCAACTGCTCTTTCCTTAGAGCAGTCCAAAGGGCTTGAAAGTCGACTATGCAGTCGACTGTCCTACTCTCTTGAGAAGGAGCTGCGCCTTATGGTCGACTGCCAAAACTGCAGTCGACCGTATCCTGCTGTGTGCATTACATGTGCATGTTGTTGTTGCCACTTGCTGCTACAACTTCTTGTGCTTCTTCTTGCACATGCTCGCTCCTACTTTGACTCATCAACTTGTCAATCTTCAACCCATTGTCGTGTATTGTATCCACAAACCCCGACAAGTTGTGCGTGTATTCAAGTTGGTTACTCTGGAAAATGCGGAAGATTGTGTGTTTGGTCAAGACAAATATTCGATTTTGGGTCTAACATAATGAGCATGGGATCTTATTGTCGAGCATAGATCACAAGTTGCCATGGTTGGCTCAAATAGTTCGGAGATTACAAGATGGTTTGTACCTATGGAGGGCTAGTACGAGTTCAACTTTGATGCGAGTTTTGACTTGGAAACTAGAAGCGCTGCACTTGATGTCGTGGTTAGAGAATGGAAGGGGAAGTGGTATTAGCGTTTGGAATGCCAATACTATCAGATTCTGCTTTTGAGGCCGAAGTTTTAGCTGCGAAGTGGATAACTGAATTAGTGGTAGAAAGACTCAGGGGAGGAGATTGATTATTGAGAGCGATTGCAACTCTGTGATTGCGCCGCTTCAAAGGGACGAGAGCATTCTACTTTCTCTACTTCTCATGGATTCTCGACAAGCAGTAGGTCGATATTTTCAAAACTGGGTGTTACAATACACACCTAGAAGGCAGGGCCGGCCCTAAGTGTTCGGGGGCCCGAGGCGAAAACTTCTAAAGGCCCAAATAATTATTTCGAGGGGCCCTAATAACAATATAATTTTTTACGCGCAAAATACGTGCATATATTTATAAGTGGAAACAAATTGAGGGGCCCCTAAAATTGTAAACAAATTTGGGGACCTAAGCCGGCTGCCTCATCTGCCTCAAGGGTGAGGCCGGCCCTGCTAGAAGGACTTGGAAAGCGGTGCAATGGGGACCTCAACTATCCCAATCCCATTTCGCGATCTGCTATTGAAGGACGTGTCGAATTTTGCCACCGAGCTTGATTAGTTCCTCTTCATACTTGACTCTAGTTAGTTTTTTTTTTTTTGCTTTCTAGTTTGCTTATGTATTAGTTTCTTTTTATTGTAAAAATAATAGAGCCGATGCTAGAAAGTATAAGAGACAAGAGAATAGAGTATAAATTTTTTTCCCCATCTTTTCTTCAAGTTTATACAAGCCTATTTATAGGCTTACAAAAGAAGTTGAAAGGACAAACATGGAGTAAATGGAGAGTGGAGAACATGGAGATCATGGGGTTAGTGGAGAAAATGGGATAATGGAGAGACATTCACATTAATTGGTTTTTAACACTCCTCCTTGAATGTCTCGTAATTGTGGATAAGAATATGCCTCGATACTGCCTCATTAAAAATCTTACCAAGAAAACCAAATGGGACAAAACTTGGTGAAGGAAAAAAGAGTGCAGTGCATATCTTTTCTTCCCCTGAAAAGATCATTCTTTTAGATCTTTCAAACGACGCATCCCAATCATGTTTATCATCTTTTCAAATGTTGTTGTGGGTAGAGCCTTAGTGAACAAATTTGCTGGATTCTCACTTGACTTTATCTGCTGAACACTTATTTCACTTTTTTGTTGAAGATCATGAGTGAAGAAGAACTTTGGTGAGATATGCTTCGTTTTATCACCTTTGATGTAGCCATCCTTTAGCTGAGCTATGCATGCTGTATTATCTTCAAATAAGGTTGTAGGGATATCTTTATTGACTGAAAGGCCACACGTTCCCCGGATATATTGAGATATCGACCTCAACCAAACACATTCACGACTTGCCTCGTGGATTGCCAATATTTCTGCATGATTAGTTGAAGTTGCTACTAGTGTTTGCTTTGTAGAATGCCATGAAATTGCTGTTCCTCAGCAGGTGAACACATATCCTGATTGAGATCGGGCTTTATGTGGATCAGATAAATATCCTGCATCTGCATACCAAATTAAATCTGATTTGGACAGGTTAGAATAATACAAGCCCATATCCATGGTCCCTCGAAGATATCAAAATATATGTTTCACACCATTCCAATGTCTTCGAGTTGGTGATGAACTATATCTTGCCAATAAATTTACCGCAAAAGATATATCAGGACGTGTATTGTTAGCAAGATACATCAATACTCCAATGGCACTAAGATATGGTACTTCAGGACCAAGTAGTTCTTCATGTTCCTCACGAGGTCTAAACACATCTTTATTAACATCTAATGACCTCACTACCATGGGAGTACTTAAGGGATGAGCTTTATCCATATAAAACCTTTTAAGTACTTTTTCCAGATAAGTGGATCGATGCAAGAAAATCCCATCTTTCAAATGTTCAATTTGAAGACCTAAACAATATCTTGTTTTTTCAAGGTATTTCATTTCAAATTCTCTCTTTAAACATTGCACGGCTTGTAATAACTCTTCAGAAGTTCCGATGATATTTAAATCATCAACATAAACAACAATTATAACAAATTTTGATCCTAAACTTTTTATAAACACACATGGGTATATAGGATCATTATTATAACCCTCTTTTATTAAAAATTCACTTAGACGGTTATACCACATCCGTCCTTATTGTTTCAATCCATATAACGTTTTGTTTAATTTAACTGAGTAAATTTCTCGGGAATTATCATTATGTGCTTCTGGCACTTTAAATCCTTCAAGGATTTTCATATATATATATCATGGTCTAACGAACCATACAAATAGGCCGTGACCACATCCATGAGGTGCATTTCAAGTCGTTCATGCACTGCCAAACATATCAAATATTGAAATGTTATTGCATCCACCACAGGAGAATATGTCTCTTCATAATCAACACCAGGCATCTGGGTAAAACCTTGTGCGAAAGCTGTGCTTTATATCTAGTAATCTCCTTTCGTTCATTTCTTTTTCGTGCAAATATCCATTTATAGCCTACTGGTTTGATCTCTTTTGGTGTTTGGACTACAGGCCCAAAAACTCCTCGTTTTTCAAACGAGTCTAATTTAAACTTAATTGCCTATTTCCATTTTGGCCAATCATTTCTATTTCCACACTTTTTCACAGAGGTAGGTTCATGATCCTCGTTTTCATTTATGATATCGCGCGCTATATTATATACAAAAATATTGTCGACAATTATATTATTTCGGTCCCATCTTCCTGTAATGATATAGTTAATCGAGATCTCTTCATTTTCATTTATTTCGGGTATCTGATTCTCTTCATTATTAACTATGTCAATGGTCTCTTCTGGAGAGACATCCTCGATTTGACAATCATAGTTATTTGCTCCTTTTCTTTTTTGAGGATGTTTATCTTTGGAACCAAGTGGTTTACCACGCTTCAAGCGTGCCTTAGACTCACTAGCAATTATAGGTTGTCCTTCAGGGACATCAATTTTGACAGGAGCATTTACAGCTGGAATATGAGATTTTGTTACTCTTTTGTGGTCAGTAAATGCGTCTGGCAGTTGATTTGCAATACCTTGCAAATGAATTATCCTTTGAACTTCTAATTCACTTTCTTTTGTTCGAGGATCTAAACTGTTCAATGATAATTCATTCCATTAAATCTCTTTTTCGAACTGTTTATTATCTCCCCCTAATGTTGGGAATAGTGATTCATCAAAGTGACAATCTGCAAACCTTGCAGTAAACAAATCTCCATTCGTCGGTTCAATATACTTGATTATAGATGGAGATTCATACCCAACATATATTCTCGTCCTCCTTTGAGGTCCCATTTTTGTGCATTGTGGTGGATTAATTGGGACATATACCGCACATCCGAAAATTCGTAAATGGAAAATATTTGGTTCCTGACCATGAACCAATTGTAAGGGAGAATTGTCATTATAACTGGTTGGCTGGATGCGTATAAGTTGTGCTGCATGTAAAACAGCATGTAAAACAGCATGTCCCCAGGCTCAAACGGGGAGATTTGATTTCATAAGCATTGGTCTAGCAATCCATTGGATCCATTTTATAAATGATTCTGCCAAACCATTTTGAGTGTGAACATAGGCTACTGGATTTTCCACTTTTATCCCAATTGACATACAATAATTCATAAAAGATTGAGATGTAAATTCACCAGCATTATCAAGACGAATTTTCTTTATCGGATAATCAGGAAAATGTGCCCGCAACCGAATTATTTGTGCAAGTAATCTTGCAAAATCCAAATTACGAGATGATAATAAACACACATGTGACCATCGAGTTGATGCGTCAATTAGAACCATAAAATACCGAAACGGTCCACACGGGGGATGAATCGGACCACATATATCACCATGAATTCGTTCTAAAAATGATAGTGATTCGTTCTTTATTTTGGCTGGTGAGGGCCTTGTAATTAACTTTCCTTTGGAACAAGCAACACGAGAAAATTCACGGGATTGAAAAATCTTCTGGTTTTTCAATGAATGACCACATGATTTCTCGATAATTTTCCGCATCATCGTTGAACCGGGATGACCTAACCGATCATGCCAAACCTTAAATATATCTGTAAACTTCTGGTTTACAGTATCAGTAAACTTCATATTTACTGTATTATATGATTCAACCATTCTCATAGTTGTATAATACATTCCAGATGAGAAAGCTGGTAATTTTTCTAACACACACTTTTTGCCCATCATAGTTGAGGTAATACAAAGATATTCAATACCTCTTTCATTCATAGTCTCAATAAGATATCCATTTAGACGAATATCTTTAAAACTTAATAAGTTTCTTTGAGACTTAGGAGAAAATAATTCATTTTCAATTATGAATTTTGTGCCTTCTGGCATTATAAAATTTGCTCTTCCGGAGCCTTCAATTATCTTTGCACAGCCTGATATGGTATTGACATGTGCTTGATCATTTCTCAGATTAGAAAAATATTTCTTATCTTTAAGAATGGTGTGTGTAGTAGCACTGTCTGCAAGACATATATCCCCAACTTGGATCTTGGATTGATACATATTCATAATCTAGATAAAGAAAAAAATGCGAATAAATAAACTTGAAAGCAATATAAGGCATATAATAATAATGAAGAATGACATTAATTTGAAATAAAATTAAGCTAAAGAAAAACTTTAACAAAACTGAATAAAACATAGTTCATAGCAAACTTAAACATAGAAACAAAATAACACGTATAAAGAAACTTCGAATATCATAAGTATCTTGATCACTTCTGGTCACTTCCATCTTCAGGATGGATAAGGAAATCAGCTGCATCCAAGTGCATTAGATCATCGAGGCCTTCGGTGAAATCATTAGAGTCGTCAGCAATGAAATTTGCTTCAACATTCTTTCCTTTGTTCTTCAACGACTCTTGATAAAGATCAACAAAATGCTTCGGAGTACAACAAGTACGCGACCAATGGCCTTGCATCCCGCATCGGTGGTAGATGCTTTCCTTCATCTTCTTATTCATGCCAACATCATTGTTTCCTCGTGATTCATCCCTAACATTGTGGTTACTTCGACCACCGGGGAAATAACCTCTTCCTCTTCCTCGTCTGCATCCACGTCTGCGGCCTCGACCACGACCATGACCACGATTATTATTGAATGCTATCACATTCACTTCAGGGAATGGAGCTGAGCCAGTAGGACGAGACTCATGATTTTTCATCAATAACTCATTATTTTGCTCAGCAACAAGAAGACAGGATATCAAATCCCTGTATTTTGTAAAACCCTTTTCATGGTATTGTTGTTGTAGGAGCACATTAGATGCATGAAACATGAATAACGTTTTTTCCATTATATCAGAATCAGTAATAGTTTCACCACAT
>CM030360.1:189654601-189772101 GCA_017893485.1 Hemerocallis citrina | reverse complement strand
TTGGAATTCTACCTTTGAATTATTAGGTGTTGTTCTTCATTATCGTTTTAATCTTAGAGATTTTTGTGTCGCAATGAGCATGCAAAATTGTATGTTAGACGATGATTTTTGGTTTTTTGCTGATAGTTTGTATAAATTTTTACAACCTTTTAACGATGCAACTTTGCAATTTTTAAAAATATATACATCTACATCTAGTGGTATTTTACTTGAAATTGTAACTATGATGACAACAATTAAAAATTTGCAAAATGACCCTTTTATTGGAAATATGGTTAATGCGGTATGTGTTAAAATTTTGAAATATTTTCATCCAATTCCTATGTTATATTGTGTAGCTAGTGTAATGAATCCTATGATTAAATTAGATGGTACAAAAAATTTAATTAAAATTTTTTATACTTATGCCCCATATGATGCAATACTAGATTTTGATCATGTTGCTTTTACTCGTAAATTTGAGAATATTTTGATTAGATTATATGATTATTATGATAGGATTTATTCATCTAACACTATTCAAACACAAACACAAAATGTTGATTCTTCTTCTTCGTCCTCCATATTAGCAAAAGGAAAGAGTCAAGCTAGTATTGGTGTTTTAAATCTTATTAAATCAAAAAAGCCAAGAACCAATTCACCAAATGAGTTGAATTGGTATAATGCACAAAGTGCAGTTGAAGATGTAGAAGATGTGTTACAATTTTGAAAAAGTAATGAAGCAATTTTTAATATTATTTCTCGTATGGCTAAAGATCTGCTAACAACACCGGTGTCAACTGTTGTATCGGAAAGTACTTTTTCTCTTGGTGGCAGGATAATAAGCCCGAGCAGGAACCGATTGATAGCCAAAAATTTGGAGATGCTAGTTTGTGCCGAAGATTGGATGAAAGCGGAAGAGAGGACCCAAGACTTACTTGAAGCACAAGCTGGAGCTGGATCAACAAGTATCGATGAATGGACGATTACATTTAGTTAATTTACATTAAAATATTGTTCAATGAATTGTAATTAATTGGAAAATTTAGGGTGATGAGATTCTATATTTAGGTTAAGTTGAAGTACACGACAATAGTCCAATGCCTTCTCTTTAATCTAAGTAGAGGCCATCTCGATCTTTAAATTGAAGTAATTCCCTTGATTTGTAATTTGATCTAAATAGACTACTTTGTATGAATTTTATTCATGTACTTCAATTATTTATGAAATTTTATTCTTTGCAATTGTTATGAAATTACAAATCCATATACTTGATCTTTAATAATATTTTACAAAAAAAAAAAATCCCCAAACCCGGGCCCGGCCCCCACACTTGGGTCCGGGGCCCAGGTCCGGGCCAAGGTTTCCAAGCTTGAGCCCGGCCCGGCCCAGCCCGCGTAGTGAAGGAGCCCAGTCCGGGTTGGCCCGGGACCGGTCAAACCCGGTCCAGCCCGGCCCCGGTCAAACCCGGCCCGGTCCGGCCCGAGTGGCCCGAATGCCATCCCTAAAATAGCTATATCCATATATTTTTTTTCCGGATGTGTATACTATACTATTAAAATTGTTGTGTTTCAGTGTCTATGCCTTAACGACTTCAATCTTAACTGAGATTGACTATTTTACCCCTGCATTAATCTGAATTAGTCCCCTATCTCTAACAGCCTGCCTTATATTTATTATTAGTTATTAAAACAAACCTCTCCAAAACACCATTTCACCTTCTCTTTATTTTCTTGAAATTTTATTTAGCCTCTGACAAAATTTAAATAAAGGTTTGTATATGGCTTATCTTTGCTGCAATAATTTTTTTTGATGGTGTCTGCTGTTA
Source organism: Hemerocallis citrina (assembly GCA_017893485.1). Lineage (NCBI taxonomy): Eukaryota > Viridiplantae > Streptophyta > Magnoliopsida > Asparagales > Asphodelaceae > Hemerocallis > Hemerocallis citrina. The sequence continues at coordinate 189,770,294 of CM030360.1, read as the reverse complement.
AGATGTGAATAAATACAAAATGATTTTATGCATGTATCTTGTAGTATGGACTTATCAACATTTTGAAATAATATGTGCTATGTGAATTATCAATACAGTGTTTTTCTCAATTTGGACAAATCTATATTCACCTTTATTCAAATTATTTCTGTGACATAGCATATCCTTTAAGACTACAATATCTCCAAGTGACTCTACATTTGCCACCCTAAGAGCATCCACAGTCGTTTGTTATATTTGCCAATTTTTCATTTTTTTTGAAAAATGACATACTGCAGTCGTTTGTTATTTTGCCATTTTTGACAAAATGGCTACAGTTGTTTCTCATTTTTGAGAAACGAAATGGCCATTCTCAAATTATAAGAGATGGTACAACATGTACCGTCCCACTTATTATTTTTTTAAATCACTTCAGACGGTACAACATATACCGTCCCAATTTTTTTTTTTAATCGTACGGTCAAATTTCGCCAAAAAAAAGAGAAAAATTCTCGGACGGTACAACATGTACCGTCCTTGAATTTAGGAGGATTAGTGGGTAGGTTAGGTTTTTTTAATTAGGTTTAGTTGGTTTTTAATTAGGTTTAGTTATTATTATATTATTTAATTTATTTAATTAACATATTTTAATAGTTAATAAGTAATTAAATTTTTTTTAAAACGAATGAGACGGTACAACATGTACCGTCGCTCCCATTTTTTTTTTTAAAAATTGCGTGACGGTAAATGTTCTACCGTCCTACGCAATTTTTTTAAAAAAATAAGAATATTATAGCAAACAACCACTGCAGAGCCTTTCGCTATTTGCTACTATTGTAGCTGCCATTTTTTAAAAAAATGAGAAACACCATTGTGGATGCTCTAAGAAATTCAGTGGCCTTATTTGTAAGAGATGGAAAAACCAGATGATATATTTGTTGACCACCTTAGGTCTTATGTCGGTTATTGACACTTTTGATCCCCTTGTTATTTTCAACCTAGCCATACCTACAACACTTAAGGACATAGACTTCCACTGCTACTATAGAATACTTAGTGCTTTGTTTGATAAACTACATGACACATATTACAGGTTTAAGTCAACTAAGGAATAGTGGAAAACCCTACCTGAAGAATATGGCCAAGATGATGCTGGAATTGAGAGATCCACTATCTCGAATTTTACTAGCTATAAGATTGTTGACACTAAATCCATTAATGATCAACTTCATGAGTTCCAAGACTTTCTTAGGTACCTTGCTATGAAGCATAGATACGGATACGGGGGGCGGGTACGACACGATGCGGGTACGGGGATACATGATTTTACAAAAAAGTAGGATACGGGTACGTTGGTGGATACGTTAAATATAATATATATTATATTATATATACATAATTATTTATTTATTTATTTTATTTAAAATGCATATATTTAAACTATTTCATAGAATTATAAGAATATATTATAATTATGAGCATTTTTAGAGAAAAAATTGATAATCTAACTATCAAAACATTGTGTATACTTATTTTGTGTTTGAGCATAACATAAAACATCAAGTTTTTGAAATTACATTAGGGACGTAAACATTCATCTTCACTTAACTGTGTCCAAAAGTTACAAATATGTATTAAAAAAATGGATACTCCTTGGGTACGCACCCGGGAGTACCCAAGGAGTATCGGCACCCGATACGCACCCGACACGGGTACGTTGAGCGTTTGAAAGTATCCGTGCTTCCTAGGTACCTTGAGAGTAAAAGTAACACATTCTCAAATGATTACAAAGTGTGTAATCTTCTCGATAAGCTTCCTGATTCCAATTCTGTTTTTGCACGAGATTTAAGACAGAAACAAAGTCGACTTACCCTTGTAGATACCCTTAGAGCCGTTAGGTTTGAGGATGAGCAGAGGCAGAAATAAAAACCTCAGTTCGAGTTGCAAGCCAAGATCAACCTAGTTGAAGAAGAAGCCAACCCTTCTACCTATAGGAACCCTTGTCATCATCCTAGAGGTAAACCCTATAAGAAAATTGGAATAATAGAAATTAGTACCAAAATAGAAATCAGTACCAAAATCAAAACCAAAACCAAGAAAGGTTCAATCACCCTTCTAGTAATGATCCAATACCTTTGAAGACTTGCTATGTCTGTGGGACGACAAGCCATTTGAAAAGAAGCTGTTATCAACGAAAGACATGATATGGTTCTAACTCGCAAGGAGAAAATGGAGCACCACGGGTGAACAATATTGAGGAAAACCCTAACTTTAAGTTAGTCTAATCTCTTTGCTTCTCAATAAAAAATTAATAATCAAATTCTTGAGCTTATATACAAATTTATTTGCTTGCTCATGTTTTCAATTTATTAGGAATCAAGTGGAAGAAGCATAATTCCCTTCTACACTAGAAAGAAAATGACAAGAAATTTGAAGACGTAAGAAGTCCTTCGCTATTCCTGTCTACCATCTATATCACCTTTTACTGATCCTATCTATGTTTGTTAGTATGTGTTTTTCCAATTAAAATTGTAAGCACTTGGATGCTTAGTAATTCTATTTATTTTTTAGGAGATTATGTAATATTTTGTGTTATTGAACATCTTTTGATAATAATAAAGAATTCGGAACACATATTTGTGATGTGTATTTTTTTTATATTTAATTTAAAATTAAATTTTTTTTATTTTTGGGGGGGGGGGGGGGGGGGGGGGTTGTTGTTTTTAATTCTGCATATGAACTTTATTAATGGAGGCATGGAAACTTTTCATATCATTGTAAGCATACATATTGTCGGGAATAATTGTTGTTAATTTTGCGTTGTTCCATATAGAGAATATATTTAATAACTAGGATTGCCCGTGGAACGTGCCTACGGCACGTATTCGGGACTGCATATAAATTTCTAAAAAAATTAAAACAAAAAAGGTGGGTGTAAACAAAAAAGGGTGGGTGTTTAAAATGTTTTTCTAATACGATGTCTTTAAATTAGATAACCAGCACGCGACATTATTCGAGGCTTTTGGTGTCCTTCATTTATATTTGCTACTATTTTGTTGCCAACTCTACATGCATCATTTCATTATTTTAGCTAACAACATGATAATTTTTTGTGTTCCCTCAAGGTGTCCTCTCCTGGTGTAGAAAGAGTTATTCGAATTCCAGAAGAGCTTGAAAGGTTCAAAGAGAAGCCAATGTATGTCAGGTATACTATCAGTGAAGACACCTCTGCTTCCCCTCAAGAAAGTGATGGTGTGTTCAAGCTCGTTTCCTACGACCTGGAATTGGGCCATTGCACTTGGGGTATAGCTGTTGTGAAGATAAACAGAAAGCAGGCAGGAAAGGGAAGACCACTCAGCAAGAAACAGAGGGAATGGCGATTGGAGACGCCATTTGATTAACTGATTTTGGTTAGAATACATTCTGATTGTTGATACTTGTTCAATGAGATGAGAAATTTAAACTGATGATGTTAATGAGATAGTGATATACTACTTGATGCTTGAGTGAGTGAGATGATGAATCTTACATTTTACACATGAATCTTTTGCATTTGCTAGTTTGTCTGTTGCAATAACCATTAGAAGGATTTTATTCTCAATCACCAATGAGTAGGGATTTAATTTCTTCAATTGCACTTTTTCATTTGTAACCAAAATTACAGAGGGTGAGTTTTGTTAGGTAGCCTTTGCCCGGCTTTTGAATGAATTGAAAAGGACAGGAGATCTTGCTGGTTGCGCAAAGGGCGCAGATGTTAAGATGTTAGCATCAACATCCTTCCCATTCTGAAAAGAATAATTAACTCAAAGATTTCAGTTTGGATTTACAGGTTAAACCTTTCTCAGCTGAATTAGGTTAACCACTGTATCATGTTATTTTAACACCTATAAAGATTGACAATTCTATTTTTGGCATACTTTTAGCTTCTCTCTCTAGAATTTCTAGAGAGAGAAGCTCTCCCACAAAACCAAAAAAAAGAAAACCCTAACCGTAGATCTGAGCGTACACAATTTGATACTTCATGATGTGTTCAGCTTCTTTTTGTCTTAAGCGTACACAATTTGATACTTCATGTTCAGTTTCTGCTGTTCATTTTCTGTTTGTTCTGAGTTAACAAAATTTGATACTTCATGATGTGGTCAACAAACTGAAACAGAAAATAAAGAACTTGAATGTTTTATTTCTTAGAAAGATAGACACTCAGGAACATGTTTAAAACTATGAACTTTAGAAGGAAATTAGTTCATACTCATCCTCACATACAATCGTGAACCTCTGTTTCTCCATGGAGTATGATACGAAAGTTACATCATTAGGAGTGTTTGTACTGGTTCCAATAAACTACTAACATTAGACTATCATTTTATTTAAGGTATTTCATGTATTACTAACTTTAGAATCTAAGTTACACATGATTGATGGTGGGTGATTGCATTATGTAATGTGTAGGTCAATCCTTCAAACTAATTCTCTCTGAGGAAGCTTCAAGTAAATAGTAAAAGAAAGCTTCAAGTATATTTAAAAGTAGTAAAAGAAAGCTTCAAGTGTAGGTCAATCCAGGAAACTAATTCTACAAAATTTCCTGGACTAAAGCTTCAAGTGTAGCTTCAAGTGTAGGTCAATCCAGGAACCTTCAAGCTTCAAGTGTAGCTTCAAACTAATCCTACAAAATTTCAAGTACCTACAAAATGTTCAGAAAATGAAGCTTCAAGTACCCAGGAAGCTTCAAGCACCTACAAAATGTTCAAGTTCAGAAAATGAAGCTTCAAGTACCTACAAAATTTCAAGTACCCAGGAAGCTTCAAGTACCTACAAAATGTTCAGAAAATGTTCACAAAATGTTCACAATCTCACAATCTCACAGGAAGCTTCAAGTAAGTAGTAAAAGTACATGAAGCTTCAAGTATATTAGGCTCCTTACGAAATTCTGCTCACAATTAAAAATTTATCATCACAGTCAAGAAATATAAATCTTCCCCAGGCCAATCCAAGCAACATCACATAGACATTATATATATCGGGCTCTGGGAAGAAAAAATCTTCATATGACTAAGATACAAAATAAAAACCAAGATATCGTTTGAAAACATAATAGATTTAAAAAAAATTTGACAGAACCTCCCCTAAAATATTAGCCCTTTTACAGAAATTCCTTACGGAATTCTGCTAACAATTAAATATATGATATCACACGCAATAAATATCAATCCTCCCCAGGCTCAACTGAGCAACATCACACAGGCAACATATATATAAGGCTCTGGAGGAAAAAATCAGAATATAATGCAAGATACAAAATAAAAACCAAAAATTCTTTTGAAAATGTAATAATTTTTTTGAAAAACCTTCGAAAAACATTTAAAAAACCAAACACAGAACCCAATACTCCACAAAATTGCGGGTACGGGTATTAACATTACTATATTATATCATTATTATATACAGTTACTTACATCATCTCCAAAAATGCTAAATATTACAATTATTACAACTATTACATCCTCCACCATACTAAATACCAACCAACTGAATGAAAAAAAAAATTACATGGTTGTAGGAGAACACAATGGTTGAAGTCTTCAAAATAGGACCAAACAGTGAGCCAAAAAAAACAGTTAGAGTTTTGAATCAAATAGTAAGAGTTTACAATAAACAATTAAAACAATAGTAATAGTTTTGAAACCATTACCTTTCAAATAGAACAATGGCTTCAACCAAACATGTTCCTCATCACCCTACAAAAAGTTAAACTGTCAATATGTACATGACGGTTTTGAGTGTGGACGACAATCTGGAAAAAAAAGAAGAAACATTAAATTAGCAGCAATTAACGGTTAACATAGGGTGTAGTTGTAGTAAATAGAAATTTACCTTATTGCAACCCCAATTCATCAATGTAGTTGCATTTATAAATTTGAGGTCCATGTCAGCTGCTTATTAAAGTTCAAAAGTAAAACAACAATGAAAATAAGTTTTAGTAAGGTAAATCTATCATATATAAATCTATCATATACAATTCATCTTGTTTCATTACAGAAAAAATAATAAGTTAATAGACGACCCTTTTTCTATTTTTTTCTTGTTATATATGGTGTCAATATTTCATTACTGAAAAGTTAATTGATTTGAAGAGTTTGCTGGCTCATTATTGATTTCTTATTTGAAATAGAAAGAGGGTTGTCTCTTATATGGTGTCAATATTTCTTACTTGAAAAGTTTTCACCTTTAACAGATAACTTGGAAATTTGAGCATAGTCCTTTAAACTATATAACGTTAACTGGGCAATTAAAAAAGAATTATCAAGCACATTTTAGTGTCTTAGCCAGGATTTATTTATTTTGTTTATTGCCAGAACTTAGCAACAATGTAGATAAATTCTTCTTTTTCTTAGTGTCTTATTAGGTAGTATTAGTATCAGAAAGTATACTTTTGCACCATCTAATATTGCAATTATGGATCTCCCCACATAATTAAAGAAAGCTTCCTAGAGCACAACACAAACATTTTCTCCTTCTGCTCCACTTAGTTAAGAAAGACATTTTCCCCTACTGCTCCACTTAGTTAATTAATCCACAGCTGAATTGATTGATCTTTTTTAGGTATGCCTACTGAGATCGTCACCAAAAACTTCTCATATAATAACTGCATCTATATGTCTTCACTGTAACTTCATAATCTACTCCCAATTCTAGTTGAATTGGAGGATCTTGGAGTAATATAATTTGATTATGTTTGTTGTTTTGTATTGATGCAGGTAACAGCAACGTAAAGTATACAAATAGTCCTTTATAAATCAAACATCTGTAATTTTTTAGGATAAATTCATGTTTAGGCGCTAAACCTCGAGTGGGTGAATCAAACTTATAATTGACAATTATTCTACGGAATGATTGATGGGTGCAGTTATTATCCCTTAAAAGTTCAGTGAAGTATTTCGAATCTAAATGGGCACAGGTATTACCTAAATCACAGGTTTGATATAGCTCAGTGATAATAAGTTAATAGACGACCCTCTTTCTATTTTTATACTCATTCTCGAAAGCTTGAACTAACCAAGTATAGCCAGCAACTAAAAATGGAGAATTTTTATGTGTATCAAAAAAAGTGATGAAGTTCTTGCTTCACCTTTTATCTGTATTTATCAAAAAAATGTGCTTCATATTAATGGAGAATATTTATGTTTTTCAATTAATGTGCTTCATATTATTTCAATTAACAATTAATGTGCTTCATATTATTTCTTTATGATGGTTACCTATTAGGTAGGTGTGATTGGTAATTTGGTCCATTCTTCCCCAAACATAAAAAAAGCAAGTTCTTGCCGCTGGGGCCTTGCAGCCTGTTTTTTGGTACTGTCATCAATCATTAATTTTGTTCATTGCATTTTACATGAAATTATTTTGCAAACATTTTCCTGGTGAGATGTAAGTCTCTAATTATAGGGAATGTCAATTCTTGGAACATGTGGAGTTTTACGATCTGACTGGCATTTGATACTATAATTCACGTCGTCAGTAACATTAGTTGTCTGATTTTTATACCAATTAACTGCTTTTTTAGTGTGTGATGACTTATGATGCCAACATAAGTGTGCTTTTGCTATTATGTTTACCTTTTGGACTATGAGTATTGGAATGACACCCTTTTTGTATAGGCCAAGCACGAATATATTAGATTTCCTTTAGAGGGACAAATGACTCATCAACTAAGGCCTAAAAGTTTTTATAATCATGTAATCTTTGTTAAAGAACTTAAATTTCATTTTGTATTATTTTACTATATTTATTTTAATTTATTTTTTCTATTGAGAAATTTAAATAACTTATTTTTGTCCTCTCAAGTGATTAGAAGTTACGCTGTGACCAGTCTAACTGTTATGCAAACTATCTTCGTCCTAGAGCTGCTTGTGATTCTTATAATTAGAATGTTATTTCAGGGCATTTCGCCTTTCTACTATTTCTTGATATAAAACTGGTTCTAAATTGTCAGTTTGTTTTGTATACTTAAGTCTTTGTGTGGTACTAAACAGGTTGCACCCCATGGATGGTCAGAAGGTGAATGCAATGGTAACGCAGGCTGGTTTCCCTCTGCTTACGTTCAGCAAAGGGATAAAGCTCCAGCAAGCAAAGTGATAAATACTCACTTACTAACCTGATCCTTACTATAATTGTTCTCTCTCCTTTGGTCATAGAATTCTTCTTCCATACCCAGTTGTATATCTGCAAGCCTTCCAAAGTTTTCCTTCAGAATTCTCTTTTTCCATTCATACTCTCTTTTGGGACAATAGGTTGTATATGTATAAAGCTTGTATATGTAGTTTCTGAGGAAGGAGTTGAGTTGTATTTTAAATGTGTAATATTCAGTAGTAGCATATTACACTGCTTACTTTTGTGTACCAGACAATGAATTCAGCAAGTTAGCAGACATTCATTTTAACAGCATATATTGGTCTGCCCCATAGCATATGAAGAAATTATTGTTACTATGCTAACAGCTTCATTATAATCTTCTTGTGCTTGCTATACTATCGTTCTGTCGAGGTGGTGGAAAAACAAAGAATATAATATCATCTAAAATGTAATTTAGACACTGTATATTTGAGAGGATGTGCTGAGAGTATGGTAGCGGTAGCTCATGCACAGTTTGGTAGATGCATTTTTTAATTCTATTTAGAGAAAATTTAATAGTTTGTGGATCATCCATAATACTATTTAATAGTTATAAAAAGTTTTATTCAAGTAAGGTTCATTAGTTAAGAGTATGAATTTTTTTTATTGAAAGATAATCAAAGTCATAAAGTACCTGTATTTTCTGTTGAGAGTATGGTAGTGGTACCTCTATAAAAGAACTTCAGGATAAACAATATTTGTTGTTGAGCTCAAACAATCTTCTGGTAGAAGTAGGAAAATACGATCAAAACTTGTACACCTAGAGAGTGCAACATAGAGTTGTCCGTGACTGAAAACTGGTGAGCGTAAATCTATCCCCACAATATCAACAGATTGGCCTTGTGCTTTATTTTTTGTTACAACATACGCTAATCGAACTGGAAATTGCCGTCTTGTCATTGCAAAAGGTAGATCCGAAGACGAAGGTTTAGGGGTTAGAGGTATTCTTGGAATGAAGACCAAATTTCCTGCTTTATCGCCAGTTAAAATCATAGCCTCAATTACACGCGTCGACTGAGCACACCGAACTACAATTAACCGAGTGCCATTACACATACCATCCTTTGGTGCAACATTCCTCAACAATATGATTGGGCACCCCACTTTCAGCTCCAGTTTAAATGGTGGTAGCCCGGGAGGATCTAAAGAGTTCAAAAACTCGTTAGGGTATCGATTGGTGATGTTTCGATCAACTCCATCCTCCTCAAACATTTTATCGGCAGCAAGAAATGTAAATTTTGGCCCCGGATGAAGATTTAATGCAGCAGCATTAATGAAATTGACATCATCATTTCTCACTGATAGAATTGTCCGCTCTGTGAGATATTTGGGAGTGATAGTGCCGATAACGTTTAGTTGCGGGTAAACGGTAGATAAAAGTTCATCCAATGTGTGACACCTCCGAATTGTTGAAGGAAGTTGTACGGTCTCATCGGGTTTGGAGCCAATCTATATAATAAAGAAGACTTATTTGTCAGTAAGAGTCAAAAGGAGAGATTTGCTTAGTTATTACAAAAAATATGTAAGAAGACAACCTCGTTTAGAAATTTGGCAAATGAAACATTTCTGATATCGGATGAATCTAGACGCATGTTCACGTTCAAAGTTAATACTTGTACGGCATTCCAAAGTAAAGATTTTCTTAGCGATGCACCAATAATTTGTTCTCGAACCCCCTTCGGTACTACTAGTAGGATTTGTCGAAAATCCTCACCGAGCACCACAGTGATACCACCAAATGGATTTTTATTATCACGTATATCTTGAAGTGTACGGTCAACAGCTTCTACACAAAACCTATGCTGCATAGGGACCTCATCCCAAATGATTAGCTTTGCTTCTCTAAAAAAATCTGCCTGAGGTGATTGCTTCATGAACCCACAAAAGGAATTATCCAACACATCAAGTGGGATGGAAAATGTTGAGTGTGCAGTTCTACCTCCTACCAGTAACAATGATGCAATGCCAGAAGAAGCAACAGTTACAACAATGAAACTATCTCAACGGCATTTCGTTGCTAGTGTATTGTATACAAAGGTTTTTCCAGTACCGGCCCCTCCGTTCAAGAAAAATGTAGTTCCCTTGCCGCCCATAACTGATGTAATTATTGCAGTATATGTAGATAACTGTGCATCATTAAGTGAATTTATACTTGCTTGTATATTAGCTTGTAGGGCTTCAACTTGCAGTACTCTATGTTCCCAAATAAACTTGTTGCCAACAACCGTACTCCAATTTTGCATAGGATGGGGCATGGGTCGGAAATTATCTAAGCTCTTGCCTGATTCTTGAAGCATTTGGTTTAAAAGATATAGACCATAATCTAGGACTTGGGCTTGGGTAGGATTGGGAATGAAAAATAATGTACGCAGTTTGTGTTCAAGATCATCACATATATGGACTGAGAATTGGTTCCATAAGGTAAGTGGTTCCAACGGAGAGCATTCCGTAAGAATGACACTACATAACCTTCTAAGTTGGTAACCGGTGCTCATAATTGCAGCTTCTTGGAGACATTGTACCCACTCGCCATCATCTTCCAACAGTCCTCTGGCAACACATGCTAATTTGAAAGTAGCATACTCAACATTGTCGACTGTACGTAAGCACTGAAATGATCGTGGTCCCTTCACAACTGTTAGTAGCAAACGCAAATAAAAGCGCTCACCCGAATTCGGAGTTGCAAAGTACATTCTGCCGATTGCGTACCCCTTCTTTCTCGGCGTCTGCATCTTCGAAGACTTATTCCAAACAAAATGTTGCGGGAACTGTTGGTAGGTGAATGCGTGTGCAGCTAAATTTGATGAGCAATATGCAAAAAAACCGGTAAGAGTTGTCATTTCTAGTTCGGCTCTAGATACGACGTCGTCAATCCTATCAGCCGAATTATAAACAACACGATGCATTCCAGGCAAATGCAGTGCCAAGCGTACAACCGCTGGCACCTCTTCATGTAAAGAGTGTCCAAAAATTCGCCATGCAGCTTCTGGAGGGCCAATATACCGTGCGTCGAGATATTGCTTGATCTCATCTACTCCTCCCAACACAATTGTTGCGCGGTCGTTTCCTTTGAAAATATATTTGTGGATATATTTAACACATCTCACCCCAGCACAAACTTCAACATTAATATGACAATTAAACATTTTAGAAAGGAAAGCATTATGGGGTACAACATCTCTATTATCAACCTGCTGCCCCTTCACAGTATAAAAATGTTTAGTATCACGACGACGATAGATTGGATAGCCATCTTGATCCATAGTTGTTGCCTCAGAGAACTCTCTAGGATACTCTTTTGACATTTTCCATTTTCCATGCACGATGCTTGAGGATTTCGTCCACCACACGGGCCATGCACCATACAATTTTTGACAGTTTCAAAGAGTAGGGGATCCGCTATCGGATCTGGAAATTCAGCAGAAACTACTTCATCTACTTGTTGGCATGTACGAATTTTGTCTGGATTTGCAAGAAAGAAAAGAGCGTGCATATGAGGTAGCCCGCGTTTCTGAAACTCAATGGTAAAGACATGCGCAACTTTCTGACCAAATACTTTTGCTTTTTCTATCCGCTTCATCAAAGCATTTTTCTTCAACTCAAAAATGCGAGAAACTAAATCAGGGCGATCAGTGGCTTTTTGATGTGGCAATAGAGCTGCAGTTATTTCTGGCCATTTGGGATTTGCAGTCATGGTAAGAAAAATATCTAGGTGTTGGCAGTGGCGCGTAATAGCCATTGAATCTTGAAAGATTTCAAATATATGTCTTGGACTACCAATGAATGAAGATGGCAAAATGATTCGTTGTCCGACCTGATCAAGTCCTAACCCATCTGCAGCGATGTCGGTAAGACCTTGGTAAAGTTCAGCTCGAAGTTTTTCCTGATTAAGCTTATGATATGTCAGTCGATTCTGCACAGTGGCTGCCCAAGCATCGACAATAAATTCTTGCAAAAGTTTTCCTGCTCTCAGAATAGTTGAATACTCAGTATTGCGTTGAAATAAACGATAACTATAGAATTGCATTTGAGTTAGTCTAGCAGTCGAAGGTCTTCTATTGATGACATCCCACTGTTTCAAATCCGGTTCCCATCCCAACTCACTATAAGGGAATAGCAAGACATAATGCAAGGGCAAATATGCTGGATGGCACTCGTTAATTTGCATTAACTCGTTGTTTCCCCTCAAATGCAGTATGATATCTCTCATACCACTAATTTCAGTTCCATCACCAGGTATAATCACTGCAATCTCATCAGTAGTTGGAAAATTATACCTACGCCGGTCAGTTGCTGAATTATAATGTAGAACCGCAGGTAAGTTGTGATCTGAAGAACTTGTTTGGTTTAAAATTGTATAAGCTTGACGGAACTTATCTGCAAATTCATTGAACTCCAAACAATCCTGAATAATATTGAGAACATCAGCTCTCAAATGAGGATTTCGCGATGTACAAAAACCTAAAGCAGAAACTGGTTCGTAAATGTAGAGTTGTGCATAAACAGCAACTTGACCTGGCTGTGGTATTAATGACCCCGTTCGGTGGCGCAGCTCTCCATGTATGGTGAATGAGGTAGGCCCCCGACCATGGATGATCCTTTCATCCATTTTGACACCCAAACTCATAAAAGCATTTGCTGCATTGTATTCTCGAGTATAAGTCCGAAATGAAGTCGATTGTACACTATCACCATCATATAAATCTTGAAGAGGTGGGAGTGGAGTAATGAGCAAAGGTAGTTTCACTTTTCCTTGTGAACAACATTTTCCGAAATAATTATTTCTGGCAGATGTGACCGATAATTTTTCATCATTCCAATGCAATGCTGAACAATAAGAGCATGTTACATTCATCATGCCGAGAAAGTGTCGTTCGGAATTGAACCTATTAGTTACGATGGCCATGTAAGTTAACAGTTGTATATATTTTAACCTATGGATAATATACACGGGTTAAAGGTAAAATAAAATGAACCTATTTGATTTGGACGTAGCAGTTCGATATTGTCTTTCACGTTGGGCCAATTGACGCGTGGTGCACCCTTCAAGTCTCGCTACTTGTGAATCAATCATATGACTGAACATGGAGAACAACTAACTAAAGACATTCTGAAAAAGTTAAGATTAAAAAAGCAAACATTATTTACCTAACAGCGTCAGAAGTTTGAGAGGTTCTTTGCAGGCCAATATTTGGCAGTACTGAAGTAGTTTGTCCATCATACATATGTTTCTGTGGTACATTAGAAGGAACAGTTGTTCGAGGTAAACATTCGTCAGTTGCGTCTAATACTCGTATAGAGCATATTTCAAGTTTCTCTCATTCTCGTCGTCAACGTTGGGCCAACGTAGCTTTCGATATAACATGATCATTATGAGCCTAAATTTGTGAAAATGAATCGTTATAAATGACTATTTAAGATGAGAACCACTTACTTATTTGAGAATGTATTAATTTTCACAGTGTGAGGATAAATAAAAGAAGCAGTGTAAGGAAACATAAAGAAAAAGCATTGTAAATAAAGCAAGATAAAGAAGCAAGATAAGCATATACCGCACTGGATATTTCATTTTCTTTTCCCTTTCCCTTGCCAGAATAACTTGTTTCCTTTCTCTACATTGGGTGGTTAAAAAGTAGGAATTAATAAAAAATCAATAATGAGCAAAAGACATACCAAGTAATAAGGGGTGAAGCTTACCTTGCGAAGAGATATTAGATTAAGCTCGCGTTCATCTCGAATGGTAACCCCGACATTTTTTTTTCGAAGGAATTGCACCTACAATAGAAAAATATCAATTTTGAATGTAAGTGATCAATTAATTAATGTGCTAAGAACACAATGAAAAGCTTAACTTACTGTTTTTTCCAAGTCAACATCAACCTGTAAGGTATTAAAGTAAACATTAAAATGAGAGAAACTTATTATTATATCAAGTGTTGTAGATTTTATTTTTAAAAAAAGAAGATACTTACATGACCATATATAGTGATGTCATCCATTGCTGTTCTTTAATTGGAGCAATTGACCTGTATATAAAGGAGGGAAAATATATTAACTAACCAATTGACGTTCTTTAATTGGAGCAATTGACGTTCTAATTATTTTAACAAACCAATCAAGAAAACGTATTAACTACTATTAATTACTATGATCTATCTTCTTTGATGATTATAAATTATTTTAAAAAACGTATTAACTACTATGAGACATGGTGTTTAGTTGGGTGATCAAGAAAGATGAACAGGATGTAGAATGACTAAGCAGAGTTTTTTTTGGAGAATCGGACTAAATCCGAAGATTCCATATCTGAAGATTGTAACGACTTTTTCTTTCAAATTGATTGTGTTTTGGGTTAAACATAGCAGTTTTGATGTGCTTGTGGTATAATAGAATTGCCTTCAAATTTTTTTTTAAAATTGAACTTTTTTATTATTCCTCAATCAAGATTGAAACCTTTTTCATGGGTTTTGTTTATTTCTGTGTTTTGTGATTATGTTGAATTTTGGGGGGTTGAGATTTGGGCACTTTTTATTTATAAACTAACCATAGGTTGTATCAAGTTTGTTTCAAAATATACCCTAAAGTTGGTTGATTCAGGTCGTATTAGAATTCTTGTTCGAATCTGTCTGATGGAGTAACAGGTCGTATTAGAATTCTTGTTTAGTAGATTCTCTGTTAGTTCTTATTCGCGAAGTTTTTTTATCCTCCCGTATTATTCTCTGTTATAATAAATTAATTATGTTAATATTAGCTGGTTTAAAGTATGCTAATTGTGATAACTGTGTATATTGCTGGTAAATGGAGATGAATTTCAGTTGGTGCTTTCGGACCGCCGTAGTTGATTATCCTGTTTTCTATAAATGATATTAGTTGTAGTTGGCACTTGAAGGTTGGATTAGTTGTAGTTGTTCTTGGTGATGCCCAATCACTCATGCCATGAGAGTACAACTTTCCTCAATTTAGTACTTCCTTTCCTCTCATCTGACTACGTCCAAGTTAGTAAAAGACACTGCATAGCTGGTGTGGATACAATGAAGCATTCTATGTAATAAACAAACCTAGAATAAACGCTATGCATTCTATGTTTGATCTTCATATTGTTTACTTAAATTAGGCAAAAATCGCCACTCATTCTAAACCCAACTCGCCACATCCACAACTCTACCTGACGAAGCGATAGGAGCTGAAGTCATTGAAAATTTGGAACCATCCTCAAAAACACGATAAGCTTCCACACCTACAACACTAAGCTCATTGCCTACACCCACAATACTACAAACTCTACAGTGCAAACTCTTCGAAATCAACAACACTAAGCCCAAACCACCCACATTGACTTCCTTCAATACCCAAACATACGTGATTTTAAAGATACCCAAATTTCTCAATACTCAAATCTCTCTCAATACCCAAATTAGTAATATGTCAACACACAAATATCCAAATCTCTCTCAATACACAAACTTCCTTCAATACCCAATTCTTCTAATCTGTCAATACCCAAATTAGAATACGATTCCAATTAACTTTACGGGTGTTTTGCATTCACACAATACCACATAAACACTATATTTTGGTCATCCTGCTTCAAGTGAATGATCAAACATAAATAGTGAAAGGTATTTCTTAGTCATCGACATGAACCGTACATTTAATTAGTCATCGAAATGATCAAAATAATTGTATCTATTTTCAAGACCAATTCCCAACCAGCAATAAAAATAGTCGAAAAGCTATCAATCTAAGGATCTAGCCCAACTAACATGGCAAAATCCCATACACAAATCCCATACACAAATCCCACAACATCCAAGTAACATGGAAACATCCCATACACAAATCACCACCAGCAAACATCCAAAAAAATTAGGACCTACATTTTAACCTTCCACACAACATCCAAAATACATGATTCATTTTTGCCTTAAACAATTAAAACAAAGATTGTTATGACAACCATACAATTAATATTCTACCATTCACCATCACACCATCGTAACATACTATTCACAACCAATACTTCTACACCCAAATGCAAAAAAAAGGATTCGCAACATACTATTCACCATCAACTTTTTTTTCTAACAAAAAAAAGCACCAATCGCCCTCCACGGCAATTGCGAACAAAATGCACTTCTACATCTCTTCTTGATTGCCCATGGAAACTTAAGGTAATTTTTTGATTACCCATGGAAACTTAAGGTAACTTTGGGTAATTTTTCTTTTGTTGCATTCTAGACATACCCTTTTAACCAAACATTCACAATTCAGAAAAACAGTATTTGAACACAAAATACAGTTATACTTCAAATACTCCATGAGTATTTGAACACAAAATTCAGGAAAACCGCAGGTTCGCTTTCATTACACAAACTTCAGTGTTCTTGCTTATTCTTATTTCAGTCTCATGTAAAAATAGGCAATGGGCAGGACTATAACAGCCCATTAGAGAATAAGCGAAGATCTTGGTTAGTGTGTCTAAACTCTAATGGCTACATTTGTAATTTCCTGTGAATAATCTGTTTGTGCTGAGAAATAACCTCTGTTAAGAACCAAGTTTAATTTCATGACCAATTTATCAGGTATATGTTAAGGAGTTTGATCTGTTAAAGAAAAGTATGGTAAATCAATAGAATTCACTGGCTAGTTTCAAACTTAATGATTATCTTTTGGTACTGTTATTCCCTATTCATAGATTTCACAGTAATTCACATTGTATAGAACAGGTTTGCCGGATGAATTCTTTATCATTAGTGAACCTTATTGTGCATAGTATTCGAAATATGATTCACAGCTTCTCTTGGAAGTAGCTTTCGTGAGTCAAATTCCATTCCTTTTTAAATATCTACTGTATGCATTTGATTAGCTCATGAAGGAAATTTGTTCATCAGGAATTGTTTGTTAGGTAGAATTTGTAAAGGATCCAGTGAAACTTTGCGGTAGTTTTTCACTAAACAAAAGTTTGAGTGCATCTTCTTGAAATTTTTTTTGTTAGTTGCAGTTTGCACATAGTTTGAATAGTCATTCTCAAATTAAATATCACTTCACATTGTATAAATGACCTAATTCTCTTAATTAAAAAAAAATCAACTAAGCTAAAAATGATAAAAGCAAAGAAATCAAATAATCAAAAATTCACAGCAAACCCTTTCCTCGGAAATAATCAAGAATTCAAAAACATCCTAATTCCAATTCAAGAAAAAAAT
Organism: Hemerocallis citrina; assembly: GCA_017893485.1. Classification (NCBI taxonomy): domain Eukaryota; kingdom Viridiplantae; phylum Streptophyta; class Magnoliopsida; order Asparagales; family Asphodelaceae; genus Hemerocallis; species Hemerocallis citrina. The sequence goes on along the minus strand of CM030360.1, from coordinate 189,752,940 downwards.
TTCTGCTGAGGTTGGCGACGGGAAGGTGAAATCAATGGAGAGATTTTGTATACCTGAGAGATGAAATCGATGGTTGAGTGCGGAAGGCGAAGGGAAGGCGACGGGACTGAGCGGAAGGCGACTGGGAAGCTGCGAACGGCACTGGGAGGTCTGAGGTGGAGAGACGGCGCTGGGAAGCTGGGAAGCTGCGAACGGCGCTGGGACGGTGCTGGGAAGCTGCGAACGGAAGCTGCGATGGAGAGACGGCGCTGGGAAGCTGCGAACGGCGCTGGGAGGTTTGAGGTGGAGGATGAGAGGGCGGAGGAGGGAGAGAGTGAGAGAGCGGGAGATCGGGAGGATGAGGGGGGTTAGGATCGGGAGGTTGGGAGGGGGGGGCTGATGGAGGAGAGCGGAAGGGAGGAGGAGGGAGAGAGTGAGAGTGCGGGGAGATTAGATAGAGAGAGGGAGACAGTGAGAGAGAGTGGGCGGGAGAAAGGGAGAGAGAAGGGGGGTGTTTTTTGTTTTTGGGGAAAAAGAGAGAGAGAGTGTGTGTTTTTAAATTTGTGGAGTTTGAAATTTGGGCGGGAAAATATGTTTTGTGAGAATAGATCTGGTCCATTGATTTTGGGATAGATTGAATGTGAGCCACTTGATAGCTTTCTTTGTGTTTTATTATATAGATGCATGCTTTTTAAATCTTATATACGCATATTGTGTTTGAAATGAGAAATTTAAAAGACCATTGATTTTGAGGGTTTGTGTGCATCAAGGGGAATGTGGTCAAACCCATTATGAGAACACCGCGGTGGCAACCCAACCTATTAAAAATTCAATGTGGTAGAAATAAACTGAAAGGTGATTCTTGGGAACACTCATTTGATGGAGTTATACTCTTGGTAAAGATAGAGCATATACGCAAGCTACACTCTCATTCTTATTGTGCAAGTGCTCATAGTTGTGAACATAAAAGACCAAGTTTAACTCTAAAAAAATTCAAATGCATGTGTTTGCAAGGTATAAGTCCATATATACTTATGGAGGACTTATTTATATGTGAGTAATCGTGAAGATGCGATTGTGGGATTAGACTCTTCTGTAATAACTCTCATGAAATGGTCCGTTTGAGCATGGCTAGTTTATTATTCAAATGACTTACAAGTATAGTGTGTGATTTTATTATATTCCATTCTAGGGACTTAAATTTAAGCTAGTCCATTATGTTTCATAGGATTGTGACAATGTTACTAAGTAAATGTTTTTTTTTTTGAGTTAAAAGGTGGAATACGGCCACCCTGTTTCATTAATAAGATGTTAACAAAACAACCCAGGTGAACCGGGGGAGAAATAAAAGTACAAAGCAGGAAACAAAATACAGTACAGAAAATAGAACATAAACTCCCAACAAAACTCTGGGGGTGGGTCAAGTCCTTCATACATCAACCCGGACAGAAGTACAGTAGGCCAGGAACGAACTTGTAAGGACTGTAGCAAAAGTAGTGGGTGGTGCCGTCCCTCAATCCAGTGTCGGCCCAAAGTCTACCTCCTCATCATCAAAATCCTCCACTTGGAAGACTCTGGCGATCCTCCCTCTCGCTCCTGTGGCGGCAGCTGTAGCCCAAAAAGAGATAAGATGCATGATATGAGTAAGGTTACCAGAAATACTACTACATGAAGCACGAAAATAAAAGTTGTTTCTGTCTAGCCATAACACCCATATAGTTGTCGCAATGGCAATGTACCATGCATCCTTCATATCGTGACGAATCGAAGCGAATTTGGGACCGATCCACAAATCCTTGTATTCATTGGGATAGTCACTTGTACCTAGGGCTCTTAAGACCTCAATCAAAGTCGCCTTACTCCTTGGGCATTGGATAAAAAGGTAATTCAAAGTCTCCGTATGCATGTTACTGAATCCACAGGCAGTCGCAATCTGGGGTTGTCTTTTTGCAAGGTTTTCTCTCGTGAGGATAGCATTATTGAGTACTAGCCAGAGGAATGCTCTGACCTTCAGTGGTGTTTTCACCTTCCATAGCACTTGTGCCCAGCTGGGTCGGCATCCCCGAAAGTGAATCTGATGGTACAGGGATCTGACCGAGAAAGCACCCTTGGGCTCTAATCCCCACCGCAGTTGGTCAGGACCTTGTGCGCACATTGACCCGGACCGTGCAATGTGTGTTTGCAGTTCTAGCAGTTGCTGCTGTAGTCCTGGGTCAAGAGCTCCTTTAAACGTCGGTTTCCAATTGCCTTTCTTCCAGGTCTCTGCCACCGAGATATTAGGGCGAGTCGTTTTGGCAAACAGCTTCGGGAAAGTTTCTTTCAGTGTGTGAGCACCACACCACTTATCCTACCAAAACCTTGTGGACCGTCCATTTCCGATATTTGATGTCACTGGTGAATTGAACGGTCCACTAGCTTTGGAAATTCCTTTCCAAAAATGGGAAACCTTAGCTCCTACTCGAAAGCCCATGCTTCTCGAACCTTTTCCCCGTAGGTACGGTTGAATGAAATCCTGCCAGCCTTCCCCATCGCAGTGGAAAACTTTCCACCACCATTTTCCTAAGAGGGCAAGATTCATATCTCTAAGGTCAATAATTCCTAGCCCCCCATGCTTCTTCTTCATGCAGGCAATACCCCATTTGATCAGGAGGTAGCCTCCCCTATTCAAATCTGCCCCTTTCCAAAGAAATCTTTTATGGACTCGGTCAATCCTTTGGATGACCCACTTTGGGAGCTCAAAAAAGGACATATAGTAAATGGGCAGGTTTGACAGTATTGAATTAATGAGTATCACTCTACCTCCTAGTGACAACGATTTTTCTTTCCAACCAGACAATCTGTCCTCAACCCTATCTATAATAGGCAACCAGTCCGACTTAGTGAGTTTTCCTGGCCTGATAGGGAGTCCCAAATATTTGATTGGGAAGTCATTCGTCATACAATTTAGTATGGTGGCATGTTCCCGGGCTTCATCATCCATTAGAGTAATGGGAATCAGTGCACTCTTGTGAAAATTTATCCTGAGACTTGACCATGCTTCAAAACAGTAGAGGGCCCCTTTAAAGTAGACTATTTCTGATCTGGTCCCATTCCCAAATAGTAGAGTCTCATCAGCATATTGTAGAATCGTGCATCCTTGATTGGAATTGCAGCTGGCCACCGGCTTAATCCAACCTTGTCTCCAACAATTTTCTAGCATTCCCCTTAGCACATCTGCTACAATAGTGAGCAGAAGTGGGGATAGCGGATCCCCTTGCCGGAGGCCCTTCTTACAGGGAAACGAGGGCTCTGGCCGCCCATTCATCGATATTGCCGTCTTACTAGCCTGTAGACATTGTTTGATCCATCTAATCCATCTGTCCCCAAACCCTCTCCCTCTGAGAGCTTCTAGCAAGCACTCCTAGTCGACGAAGTCGTATGCTTTTTCAAAATCCAGCTTTAGAAGGAAGTTCTTAGAATTGCTCGTGTGACAATGGTGTATAACTTGTTCAGCAGTGGCCACACAGTCCAGGATACATCTGCCCTTGATGAAGCCCGTCTGGGTTTTTTTGATCATGCTATCCATTAAACTCCCCAGGCGGATGGCCAGAACCTTTGTGATGATCTTCACCGAGCAATTAATGAGGCTTATCGGTCTGAAGTCCCCCACACGCTTAGACTCCTCCCGTTTGGGAATCAGGACAACTTTTGCAAAATTTATCATGCCCAGTCTAAGATTGTTATGAAAAAATTCCTCAATCGGCGCCATAATGTCCTCTTTAATCTCTTCCCAGAATACTTGGTAGAACATTATTAGAAAGCCGTCTGGTCCAGGTGACTTGTCTGCGCCCATTTAAGTGATGGCCTTCTTCACTTCCATTTCCGAAAACGCCTCCTCTAGATTGGAGAGAGTTTGCTCTGCATCATTCTGGCTCTCCCGCCAGAAATCCTCCCTCAAAGGGATCCTGAAATCATTCTTTCTACCAAAGAGGCCCTTATAGTAGTTCTGGAAGGTTGAGGAGATCTCCTTTTTGTCTTGCAAAGTTCCCAACTCCGTCTAAATTGAGAGGACGAGATTGGATCGGCGTCTGGCGCTAGCCACTCGGTGGAAGTAGGCCGTATTCGCGTCTCCCTCTTTGAGCCACGAAATTCTAGACCTTTGTTGCCATTTGATCTCTCTCAACTTATAGAGATTGGCAATATTTCTCCGGAGCTCTAGTAGCCTGGTCTTTTCTTCCTGAGACAAGACTCTTGTCTCTTCCATCCTTTCCAGTCCATCGATTTCTTCCAGGAATTCCTTTTTGGAGCACCAGATGGTCGAGAACCTAGATCGATTCCATCTGTGCAGCCTTTTTCTCAATCTTCGGATTTTCTCACACCATCGGGATGCAGTGTCCCTACCAGTAGTTGGGAGCACCCAATTTTCCATTACCATGTGATGGAACCCCTGAATTTTCAGCCAAGCCTTCTCGAATCTGAATTTCCGTATCCTCTGCGCTCCGCGTACCCCTACATCGAGTAGGATCGGGGTGTGGTCTGACGTGGGCCTAGGAATCGATCTGGCTGTAGCTAATGGGAATTTAGCTTCCCACTCCATCGATACTAGGACCCTATCCAGCTTGGCCATGACCGGAGTTGCTTGCATATTGGACCATGTGAAGAGTCTGTCATTAATAGGAATATCGATCAGCTCAAGTTCCGTGATCACCCTATTGAACTCCTCTCTGTGTCTATCGCTGGAGCCTCGACCTTTATGTTCGAAAGCAAACCTGGTGATATTGAAGTCTCCCCAACAATCCAAGCCCCAGACCAGCGACGTTGGATGTTGACCAGCTCTTGCCAAAAAGCTACTCGATCTGAAGCCACATTCGATCCATAAACGAAAGTCACCATCTTCAACCAATCATCAGACCGTCATTTCAATCGAGTAGTCAGGGAGAACGTTCCACTGAATACCTCAGTACAAGAGAAAATATCCGAGTTGAACCCAATAGCGATCCCTCCAGAGGCTCCAACTGAAGGGCGTAACACCCATTCCTTGATTCTATTTCCCCCGATTCTTTTGAGTTTGAGCCCATGCTAGAGCTTGGTCTCCTACAGCCCTACCACCTCTGCCTTGGAGCTGCTAATAACGTCCCTGACCATGTCTCTCTTACCCCTATCCCCCAGCCCCCTAACATTCCAGAATAGTGTATTCATGGGATGACAGGGCCAGGGGTGATCATTGGTGTGGGTGTGGGGCCGGCTACATCCTCTAGGATGTCCGTCGTCCCAACGCTAGTGCCTAACGTGGACTCATAAGTCTTAACCCTCTCATTTTTCCAACCCCTAATTTTGTTGAGAAGTAACGCATTGCGCTCAGTGTCACACACTTCTAACCCACATGTTTTAGCAAGGAAAAAAACTTCAGAGTCCGACATAAAATTCAATATAGAAACTGAAAACATTTTCGTACCTCTGCTGTCGAATTTTGCGGCTTTGGCTGCCGCTGCAACCTCAAGATAATCATCCAAGGACTCCATATGAGCCCTCTTGGGCGATCGCCGGACTCTAAATCCAACTTCCCTGCTCGACGCTCCAGAACTATCTCCAGGTGCAGAATCCGAAAGAGTAGACAGGACCATCTCTGGCGATATTTCCCTCTGTGTGTTAGCAATAAATTCTAGGTCTTCGAATTCTTCATCAGTGAAAGAGAATTCCTCATCTAGATTTAGTCGCCCTTCCCGGTCCTCTTCACTATCTGATTGGTGAGTTTCCCATTGTAGGGTAGGAGCAGTCATAACAGACTCCTTATTGAGCCCACATACTGGCGACACAATAATAATAGCTGCACTATCCTCTGCGGACCCCTCAATAGGCCCACATTGTGTCTGAGTGTTGGAAATTGTAGAATTGCACTTCCCAGAGACAATTAGCTGCGATTTGGACCCCTCATTGGGCCCATTAACATCTATAAATAGCACATCCCCCGACCCACTTTTCTTACTATCTGGTGCAGCATAGCGGTATGCTTCTCCGCATGCCACCATACCTCCAATCTCGAAACCTGAGCTTGTCGGTTGGTTTAAGTGGGGGGTAATAATAACCCCCCTGCCAGCTGGCGCCGTAGGATAGGGTGAGGGAGCGGTTGGCTCAGCAGGCGTGGCTTTCGAAGTTTGCACTGTAAACAATGAAGGGGTGAAAACCCTTGCTTCCTTCCTCATTTCGCTAGAAGCTTTCTTCCCCTCTTCACCTTCTTTGTCTTCTTTACCAAAATCGCCATCTCTTACACGCACTACTCCTCTACCCACTCCCTCAGCAGCACTCTCGCTCGCCTTTGCGAGCTTTTCGCAGGGGCTGAGCAGATCTGTGCTCGATGCTTTCCCCATTCTGGCCTATGTCTCTTGTCCCCCATGTTCCAAAGCAGCTTCTTTTTCTGCCTCTGGAGAGAACCAGAGTTTGGTTGCCCACTCTCTGGTGGAAAGCGCACCTTCACTTGTCTTCTTCACCAGATTGTTGGTTTCCTCCACCAACCCATGTTTCGAAGCCTGCATGTTGTTGTCTAGTGTAGCTTTGCCATGCTGGGGGTCTGCAAGCCCTGACCTACCCCTCTGAGCCACTGCGCCCTCCTCTACTCCTGTGTGCAGAGCTAGATCACCATTATTGGCAAATTTTTTGGCTCTTTTTGTGTGGTCGGTCTCTGTCACTTGAAGCCTTTCCAAATCTGGTTGGCAGAGCAGATCCACCGTTTGTTCTGAAGAGTTGAGGGTTCTTGTGGACTTTTGACCTTTGGATCTAACGGCGAGGTCCCTGTCTCTACCAGCTTGGAGCGGCCTAGCTGTTCTGCGCTGCTCCTCCCCCCTAGCTTCCTTGAAGATCTCCCGGTGAGCCCTTTCAACATTGTGCGAACCATCTATAGTAAGGTCCCTTGTTGGCGATACCACCTGCCTGTAAGATCTACTATTTCTGAGAGCTGATGTAGGTGCGGTGGAGGGGATGGTCGCCTGTGCACCCTGTGCTTCTTCTCTTCTGTCGAGAACGAATCTTATCAGATAAGATTCTTCAAATGAAAACACCTTAGCAAAGCGCGGCATCAAGGCGATATTGGTGCTTCTAATGAGTACTCTTGCCGATACAAGGTCTGATCGGCGCACCGTTTTCTCGTTAATCTCCTCCACCGTCCCAAAATCCGCTACAATCTCTTGTAGGGCTTCTCTGTTCCAGAAGTGGAGGGGGACGTTATGCAACCAGATCCAAAATTTGTCTCCCTGAGGGAGCTCCGCTCCGAAGTTGGGCATCCGCGCGCTGAATTCCACTTGGAAATGTTCGAAGTCGACTAGTCCCAAGCCCACAACTTCGACGACTTTTTCTGGTGAAGGAAATGAGACTAAGAATTGAAGGTGGCATAGCTTCTTAGCAACCCAATCCTTATGAGCACGCATTAGCCATCTAGCGGCCAGGGCCTGCATTAAATGCACCTCCGATGGCATCCCTGCTCTGATCTTGGCAATGGCGCACCACTGTCTCAACCAACGTTCTTCATTTTTGATCGTTTCAAGGCTGTTCGCCAATCGAATCATCGTGGGGTTCTCAGGTGACCTCCCACGACTCACCGGACGTTCTTCGTCGCTGTGGGTTTCCACTACATTGGTGCATACATACGATCGATGGCCCCATTTCATGCACTTGAGGCACCTAACTTCTTTGGTACATTCACTTCTGTAATGCCCAAGATCATTGCAGTTGAAGCATTGCACCGGCTTGCGCTTGCCCTTTCTCTGTTTCTTACTACGTGGGAGTTGTTCAGATTGAAGGTTAGAACTTTGAGACTTGTTTTTCTTCCCTCTCACTTGAATCCACTGCCCCTCCTCTTCTAATTTGCCGGAGTCGCCTCCCACCGTAAACCCTTCTAGCGGGTTGCTGGCTTTAGGTTGCTGGCTTTAGGTTGGGCCTCTTACATCCAATGATCCGAAGACACAGGTTCATGTAAACTCAAATTCATACGAACATTCTTCGCTAACGAATATTTGACCACCATTTTCCGTGTGAATTTCACTGCACATGACTCACACTCAACTTTACTTGTCACTCTCCTGAAGATAGACGCTCATCAACTTGTCCGATGTTCTTCCTTCTATTTTGACCATAAATTAATGTTCTTTCCATGTACAGATATGCTTACAATTAATTTGTCTCATTTATAAATATCATTTATACTAGTTTAGTAGAAGGTAGCATCTGTACAAAATTTAAGTGATCTTTCTATGAAATCTTTTAAGCTGTCATTATTTTCATACTAGTATCAGACACGTGCACACGTGCACGTGGAAAAAATTGGAGGATAATGAAAAGGGTAAGAAGAAAATAATTTCCAAACCGATCTACTTTCGAAACTATTTACAAAACAGGTCCACTTTCTAAAATATTTACCAAAGTTAGTCCATAATTAAAAAGAAAATAATTTTCAAACTGATCCACTTTCGAAAATATTTACCAAACAGGTCCATTTCGAAAATATTTACCAAAGTAACCCAATCCGTGCGTTGCACGGGTTGGGTTACTGACTAAACGCACGGGTTGGGTTACTGACTTTGGGTTACTAACTAAGGGGTTCTCCCATTATAGTAGTAGAGATAGAGATGACCTTTTAAGTAACGGCATAACATACATTAAAAGTTAGAATATTATACTATATTAAACACGTGCAAATCATTATTAGAATTAATATTTAAATACTTAACCCTCAACACTTACTATATAACTTTGGAGTTTAGGTTCGGTAGGGTCTTTGAAATGGTATAAAATCAAATCAAAAGAAATACAGGGGAAACTTTTTAATAAGTACTTATTTCCAAAACACGTACTATATATATTTCTTTATTTTTAAATTATCTTTTTTAAATTTTCTACTTTTGTAGATTTCCAAAGTACTACTTCAACCAAAATTAATCAGTAACTGAATTTCCATAATTGAATATGCAAAAAAAAGAGAGGGTGCTATCTGCAAATAAAACCATACAGTGGAATCCTGGCGGCCGGATCGGATATCGACGGCGCCCTGAGCGTTGCCCTGCGGGTTCTCAAAGTATAGCACGTCGGCCGGTACGTCGGAGGGCATCAAGGTGGGGCCCAGCCGAGCCTCGATCGATGACTTCAGATCCGACATCAGATCTCGATGCGATGGCGGCAGGTACGGGAACTCCGACACTGATGGTGTTGATTTGGTTATCGGGTTCATTGAACTTCGGATTCGGGTTGTCAGGTTTCGAACCGATAAGGGGTGATGTGTAAGAGAGAAGGAGGAGCAGTTAGAGAGAGCTAACATTGAAATGAATTGATGATGAAATTAAAGGTGCGAAAAAAAACGGAGGCTAAGTTTGGGTTTTGGAGGTAAATATCTCACATGTCTTTGTGAGAATACTTGGATTTTGAACTCGCTGGTTGCTGGCTTTAGGTTGGGGGCTCTCCTGTGCAGATGGACTGGCGGGATGGTCGGCGATTGGGTTCAATGGACTGGTCGAAGCCGTTTGATGTGGTTCAAGAGTCATCCTGGTTTCATTGCGTTGATTTGGTGGGTTAGGACCCCTGAGATGTTCACCTGAGGTCCTAAGTTGAAAACGCTGATTATATTGTTGATGGGGGTGTTGGTGTAGATGAGACGGTTTGGGATGTGTGGTGGAATGGTGTAGGTTTTTGTCTGTGAGCATCATGATCAAATCCTCCCTGATAGGTCCCCTGTGTTAGAGAGGACGTTGGTCTGAAGGCAAGGTTCTCCTACGCCGATACTGTTCGGAAGGAGGACCCCGTCGTTGGGCCCTTCTCTCAACAAGCTCTCCTTGTCGGCTATGGAACCCATGGTCCCTGACCGGTCTCCTTATTGAGCGGTGATGATCATCTCTCTCCCCTCATGATGATGATGTGCACGATGGTGTGCACGCATCGGGGAGCGAGAATGACTGAGCTCTTGGTCTTCTTCCTCAACAGGAAGTGGGATCAACTTTGAGGTGGGCTTGGCGGGGATGGAATGGAAGGCCACGACCTCATTGGGAGCTAGGGGGGTAGTACTGTGGGATTGATCATTGTAATGCCCCAATTTTTCATTTAATGAAAAATTATTTATTTTGCACGTAGTGTGCACGTACAATATTTTGATAATTAAATTCATTGTGATGAGTATAAATATTTAAATATGTGCTTTTTAATTATTTTTATACAAAGCCTTCTTTCAATTAGACAAAAAGCCTTTTTCTTAAAGCCCAAAATTTAATTCATTTATTTTGTTTTCAAATTATTATTTGGGCCCATAAACTAAAGCCCATGAGTTAATTTAATTTTAAATACAACTTGTAATGTAGAATACAATTTAAAGATTATTTTTATACAAAATTTAATGTACAAATTTTTGGAGGCAATTGCATGCACGTGCAATGCACGTACACGTGCAAGTGCACACAAAGCATGGCCGGTTGTGGCTTTTGGAGGGAATGGGAAAATGCAAATTAATTCTTCCAAACCTATAGTTAAAATACAAGTATCTAGTAGTTAGTAAGAGAGTAAAAGATTGAGAGATTGTGTGGGATTTTTGCTTGCATCAAGAAGGGGAGAGGCCGACTATCAAGGGAAGGTGCTCTCGGTTTGGCTTTGTGGAGTGCTCGGGTTGGCTTGTGCGCGTCGACGAGGAGGGGAATCGCTCTCGTTGCAAGGACATTCATTTAGGAGGTTGCTAATTGTACTTTTCTTCGATAAAGTGGATAAATTTTCCATGTTTCTAATTAGGAATGCATGCTAGATTAAATTGAATGAATGAAACATGAAAAAGATTAATAAGAGTACACATTTAATTGGAAAATGAATTATTGATTGATTGACATATGGACGTGCAATTGTATGTGGTTCTATTAGTAAAGGCAAAATTGTGTGTGAATCGATTATAGCCATAAATTATTGGAGAAGTTTCATTATCTACATCACAAATTATGTACACAAAAGTTAGTAGATTAGCAATGCTACTTTATGTGTTAAATGAATCTTTATGTTTTATTGAAATGAGTTAAAATATAGATTTGTATGTTTGGTAAACGATTAAAAACAGAAATTAATATGAAGAATTGCTAGTAAAGAGATTTGAGATGTTAATTGTTAAGAAATGTCGAAAGGAAGAAATGTGGTAGTTATAATGTAGAATTCGAATTAATTTTATGAAAAATATGTTTTTATTGTTAAAAAAATTATTTTTACATACTGGTGTGTAAATTATGTGAGGAAGAATCAATCTGGAATTTTACAGTAATTTTTATAAAGGCAAAATGAAATGAGGACTAGTTGAACATCGAAACGTTTTGATAACAGAAATGATTGATTTAAGTAAACTTAGAGTTGTACCATTGACAACCCGAGCGCATAGCTCAAGTGGTTTGGACGGCTCTGTATGCTACAGTGGGTGTTCGGAGCCCCAGGTCGCTGGTTCGAATCCCCGGGCTGCCATACTTTATTTTTTTCATTTCTAAAAAATATATAGAGCAGCAGCCGAGAGCACTTAATGCTCTTGCCCTCTCTTCTAAGCGCAAGTAGCACTCGGCCGAGCGGCTTGTGCCTTCAGCTGGCTTCCATGTGGTCGCTGGTTCGACTCTGGCCTTCGGCTGTGGTTTATGTTGTGGTAAAAACATTTTTTTTGGGAGTTTTAATGATCAAAAAATATGGAAAAATATGATTATTCTTCTAAAAGGATATGGGACTTATGAAAAATAATTTGAGAATTATTTACATAGAATAAAATATGATTTGAGAATAAATGTGTAAATAGAACTATGGTTCTACATCTATATATTGGTGAAAATTATATCTTGCAAAAAGAACTTGAAATGAAGGATTAGAAAATTAATATAGCAAAGAAAGAAATTATATTGTGTGATGGATGTGAATTATTCTCATTGGAGAATAGGGTGAAAAATGTGAAATGTGAATATTCATTTAGTGATGTGATTTCAATGTGAAATTGATGTTTGATGAAGTATATAATTCCATGTATGATTATGGACTATTGAACAATTTAGAGATCATGCTGTTAAAAGAGAAATCTGTTATGATTATGAAAATGAATTTATGAGTTGGAAATGCTCAAATTGGAAATTGTGAATTGGAATTGAAACAAAAGTGTAGCTAAGTCTCCCCCGGCATTTGGAAAGAAATGAAATTTGAAATGAAAGACCAAGGTTGGTCATGTTTGAATGAATGAATAAGTCCGGTTTAGTGGAGAGGCTAACTCTAGAGCTTTGATTTTGTTCATGATTCTAATACAAACTAAGGAATAGTGCATAGTGAAGACGTGATGAAAGTGAGAGAAAAATACAAGTATGAGAGTTAGAGTTTACGGTACGGGTGTGTGAGCCACAGAATGCATGCTTGATGAGTCAAGACATGGCGTGGGCACAACTCAGTAATGATCGGACTTTAGCAACGCTTGTGGGATGTTTGGTGACTGCAAGATGATCGTGTTCAGGGAGGAGGCTGAATTGTCACAGAATGCATGCTTGATGAGTCAAGACATGACGTGGAATTCCCCTCCAGGGTCCGGTGCACGTGCTTGTACTCATAGATCATCTAGGATACTCACCGTAGTTACAGTAGTAGATTAAGTCATGGCGAGAGATTGAACCCTACAAAGATGAAGAACGACTAAGAGGCTTGCCCTCGGACCTATGTAGTATGGGATGCATAGAATCCGAACAAGTGTGCATTAGTGTCATGTAATATAAATAATTGCATTAAGGACTAAGTGCACAATCACAACACGACATCAATAGGGTATTCCCTTTAGTTTGATATGTGACAAGTTTGTGTTTGTTAAATATGGAAAATGAGTTATACTATTTCCGGCATAGAGAGGATGGCCATGTATAATGTTCGTCGGTTGAATAAACTGACGTACCCACAGTTTTAAATGCAGGTAAGTGACATGATAAAGAGGAACAAATGCTTAAAGATTATTAAATGTTGTTTTACATTTATTTAATTGTTGTAAATTTTACTTCTACTGTGCAATATAAAGTGTAACGTTTTTATGTAAACTCTAATGTAAAGTGAAAAGTTCAAATTTTCTTGTAAAATTGTACTAAATGAAGTGGAAAGATCCTGTATAACATCTCGAATTCAGTTGTATTTGGAATTCGGGGCGTTACAATCATGGTCGGAGATGAGGGAGTGATTGGTAGTTGTTGTTGTGGTGGCAGTTTAATAGTCTCTGAAGAAGATGTCGGAGCCGGTGGATAGCGGACCCTCTCATTGGGCCCGCATCCACTGAGCTCAAGGACGGAAAGCATGACTTGTTGAACAACAATGGGTTAAGAGGAGGACGGGGTAGAGGGTGGAGAGGGGTGAGGTTGAAGTTGATGAGCTCTAGGCTAATGTGAAGAAGAAGGTGGGGAAGATGAGGAGGTAAGGGAAGGGCATCAAGATCAGGTGGAGAGGCTAGGTTGATGTGAGGAAGAAGGTGGGGAAGAGGAGGAGGTATGGGAAGGGCATCAAGATCAGAGGAGGGGGGGTTTAGAGGCCGGAAATGTGGTTGGGGAAGTAGTCGGAGAGGTCTCAGGAAGAGGGAGTTGGTAGGAGCTCATTCCAAACAGGGAAGGTTTTGTATCTGTGTAGCAGTTGTTTCTTTACTAAGTAAATGTTCAAAGCCAGAAACTACACTTACTGATTCCATAATATATTTTTAGTGCTCAACTCAACTTACCTTTTGTTTGATCTCTATGTCGTGTGATTTATATCATTTTCCGTTGCATTTGTGAACTATGTTTTTTTTGTTTTTTGCTTTTGCTTTTTTTTTTTTTGGGGGGGGGGGGGGGGGGCGATGTTGAAAATGAAAAATTTATGAACCGTAAAACCCATATCACAGATAAGTCTTTAACTTACTGGCTAAGAGCATCTGCAGTTCGTTGGGTAAAACCCAATTTTTCCAAAAAAAAAAAAAAAGAATAAAATAGTGTTGTAGTCGATGACTAAATACCCAAATTTTGGGTTTGAGGGAACAGTAGTCGGCTATATTTGGGAGAAGATATATGAATTTGGAAAATATAGCCGAACGAATGATTATCTTTCGTCCGTTCATTTTAAAAAAAAGAATCGGATGAAAGATCGTCGCTTCCGTTTTAAATAAAAAAAATATCGGACGGGAAATGTCTGATCATTTTTTTATAAAAAAAACGATCAGACGGGAAATCAGGTATTGTCCGTCAATTTTTAAATTTAAAAAAAATCTCGGACAGGAGATGATCTCCCGTCAAAGCCCAACTTTTCTTATTTGTGAAGAAAATTTTAAAGAAGTAGGCCTATAAAAATTATTATGTGTATATATCTCTACTACTATAATGGGAGAACCCCTTAGTCAGTAACCGCGTCAGTAACCCAACCCGTGCAACGCACGGGTTGGGTTACTTTGGTAAATATTTTCGAAAGTGGACCTGTTTGGTAAATATTTTCGAAAGGTGGATCAGTTTGAAAATTATTTTCTTTTTAATTATGGACTGACTTGGGACAATATTTTCGAACGTAGACCTGTTTTGTAAATATTTTCGAAAGTGGATCGGTTTGGAAATTATTTTCTTCTTACCCTTTTCATGATCCTTCAATTTTTTCCACGTGCACGTGTGCACGTGTATAATACTAGTTAGGTTTTAATTGAAATTTAATTATGATTTAATTATGATTCAATTAAGAGTTAATTAGGATTAGGATTAAATTAGGAGTTAATTTGGGAATTTTTTTGGACGGGAGGTTAATTTAAAAAAAAAAAATCCTGAGACGGGAAATGATTCATCGTCCGACACATTTTTAAAATGATTTTTTTTTTGTGGGACGAGATATCATCTATCGTCCGTCGATTTTTTTTAAATGAAACCCAAATTTTGGGTTAAAACGATTACAGCTCAAACCCAAAATTTCTATTCCAATATGCCAAATACCCAAAATTTGAGATTGAACGACTACTGATGCTCTAAGTGAGTAGGATTTCAGATTTCGATTTCGATTTCTCAGTGTGGCTCAAATATAGCCGGACGAATGATGATCTTTCGTCCGTTCATTAAAAAAAAAGAATCGGACGAAAGATCATCTTTCGTCGCTTCCTTTTTTTTAAAAAAATATATCGGATGGGAAATGTCTGATCATCTTTTTATAAAAAAAACTATAGACAGGAAATCATGTATCGTCCGTCAGTTTTTAAATGAAAAAAAAATCTCGGACAGGAGATGATCTCCCGTCAAAGCCCAACTTTTCTTATTTGTGAAGAAAATTTTAAAGAAGTAGGCCTATAAAAATTATTATGGGTATATATTAGGTTTTAATTGAAATTTAATTAAGATTTAAGATTTAATTATGATTCAATTAAGAGTTAATTAGGATTAAATTAGGAGATAATTTGGGGGAAAAAATAACGGGAAATGATTTCCCGTCCGTGGTTAATTTTTTTTAAAAAAATTCCTCATACGGTAAATGATTCATCGTCCGACACTTTTTTAAAATGACAATTTTTTTTTTGTGGGACGAGATATCATCTAACGTCCGTCGATTTTTTTCAAAATGAAAACCCAAATTTTCGGTTAAAACGATTCCAGTTCAAACCCAAAATTTATATTTCAATATGCCAAATACCCAAAATTTGAGATTGAATGACGACTGATGCTCTAAGTGAATAGGATTTCTAGGTGTGGCCACCGGTGGTTGCACAATTTTGGATGCACGTCCGTGTTGGAGGGTGTGCTGCAGTAACGGGGCTACAGGAAATCCTCGACGGGCCTCCTTTAATAACTCCAACGGGATTCCTGGTTATGTGCAATTGTGGGTTGATTTTTGGGAGGTTTTTATGGAGCAGCCGGGCTTCATATTCACCTACAATTCTTCAAATACCCTATCTATTGGCACTATTATTCATCCAGTAAATAATCATCAGAAAAAGTCATCAAACCTATCTAAAGCTCCGTTCTCCTCCATCTTCTTCACATAATTTGTAGTCCTTCATTATCATCCAAAAATTATCCTCATCAATTCCATTGCTTTGAGCTGAGCATTATCATTGTCAATCGAGATCTACTCATGTTACAGTCGTACGCGACGTGAAGCCCGAAGTCAGGGATTTGCAAGACCGCTAAATTTTTGACTACCAGTTGTTGCCTGTATGGATGCGGTGTCAAACTCTTAGGGAAGGGAGTCTCGCTGCAACCTCAAGTCTGCTAATAACTTTATTTTTATTCTTTTTGAAATATCGTATGCTTAGGTTAAAGTGTTTTATTGCACAAATATATTGTTGGAAAAAATTTTGGCATATTCTTCGGGCCGGATTCCGGTGGGCTCCGGCCACCTGCGGCGCCGGAAAGTGATTGGTTTACGTTCCCCTCGTTAAGTACTATTCCGTAGTGTACTCATTTGCCAAAAACGGTTTCCGTATGAATGAGAAATGTAGGTCCAAAGTTGGGTACTCGAAATTTACTAACTTGGGAATTTGAAATGGATAGTCCCATATCAGGAGATGGAAAAGATTTCTCTAGTATATAAGCTAAAAAAATGGACTAAAAGACGTAACCCTTGGGCTACCATTAACGTGTAATGGAGAGAGAACCTAGCCAAAATTACAAACACACACACGCCTGTGCCCGGCCCCGGCCTCGGCCTCGGCTCGGTTCGGTCTGGCTCTGGCCTATAATGGACACTTCAATTACTCCTCTTGTCCTATAAGATCAGTAATTTTTGTCTGCCAGTGTACAGAGTTTTTAAAATCTCCTTCTTCTTCCTCAGAGTCAGAGTCTGCGAGTACAACACAGATACCGGTTCGCTGAGATCTCTGAAGCTAGGGTGCTACTATTTAGGGAAAGGTAATACAGTTGTATCCTGAAAGGCAATTCGTCAACCACCATCACACTACGGAGCGAATTTTGCTTTAAGGACAGAGATTTTAATCTCGACTCTGTATTGAAGTGTCTGGTTTGTTCTTTTATTTCCTGTAATTGTATTTCTTCACAAACATTGTTAGCAGTTTCCTATTTTATGAAATTCAAGTTCTAACAATCTTAAAGCAAATTTTTTCCTCTATTCTAACAGTTTTTGTGAAGATTATTTATAGGTACTGTTATCATTTCGGAAAAACAAATAACTAACAGTTCAATTTCAACAGTTTCAGAAAATGGAAAACACACAAAATAAAAATGTCAGTGGACTTTTCACTGCACAAACACCAGTGACCCAAAATGTGACTGCACAATCGGTTGTGGCACAAACCGTCGTTCTGCCCACACATATAACTGTGGGAGAAAAACTAGAAAAATTCAATGGAACTGGATTCAAGAAGTGGTAAGGGAGGATATAGTTCTACCTGACCACCTTGAAGCTGGACAAGTTTCTCACAGAAACTGCCTCTATGCTGGCAGCTATGGATGCACACTCCGTTGTTGCGGTTGATGCATGGACTCAGGGTAATTATCTCTGCAGAAACTACATCCTGAACGGCTTGGTAGACCCGCTCTACAATGTTTACTGTGTCTTCAAGACATCCAAACTTCTGTGGGGGTCTTTGGAGAAGAAGTACAAAACAGAAGATGCTGGCTCCAAGAAGTTTGTAGTTGGCAAGTTTCTGGACTACAAGATGGTTGTACTCCAAGACTGTTGTGAGTCAAATTCAGGAACTGCAGGTGATAATGTACGAAATTGCTGTAGAGAACATGACGTTGTGTGAGTCATTCCAGGTTGCAGCATTCATTGAGAAGTTTCTACCTGGATGGAAGGACTTCAAGAACTACCTCAAACACAAGTGAAAGGAGATGTCTCTTGGAGACCAAATTGTCAGGTTGCGGATTGAAGAGAATAATCACAAGGCTGACAAGTCCTATGAAAATCAGTCCATAGAAAATGCCAACATGGTGGAACACGAACAGAAGGGCAAAAAGAGGAAAGTTTTGCCACAGGCCTCGAACAGAAAACCTGCCGCAAAGAGGTTCGCTAAAAAATGCCACAAGTGTGGTAAGTTGGGGCACAAAATCTCTGACTGTCGCAGCAAGGATAACAACCATGCTGGAACTGGACAGGCAAAAGGGAATGAGATTTTCCTTGCACACATAGCTGAGAACTTGTCTACTGGTCTCTCTGACTTGGACCTCTGTGCTGTTGTATCGGAGGTAAATCTGGTAGGGAGCAATCCTCGGGAGTGGTGGTATGATACTGGGGCCACCAAGCACATCTGCTTGGACAAAGAGATGTTCACCTCATACCAGAAATGCAACAAGGATGAACAGTTGTTTATGGGTAATTCTTTCACCTTCAAGATTGAAGGAACGTGGAAGATAGTGCTGAAGATAACTTCACGTAAGGAACTAACACTAACCAATGTGTTGCATGTTCCAGATATTAGAATGAACCTGGTCTCGGGATCTTTACTAAGCAAGAGTAGATTTAGGGTCGTTCTTTCTTCTGATAATTTTGTACTTTCAAAGAATGGGATGTACTTGGGAAAATGGTATGTAAAGGATGGACTGTTCAAATTCAATGTAATGACAGTCATCCCAAAATTTGTTGTTCCCAAAATTAATGAAATTAATCCTGTTGCTTATGTTGTTGAGTCTTCTTCTGTTTGGCATGAAAGATTAGACCATGTTAATTTAAATTCTGTGCGTAGATTAATTAACATGAATTTACTACAAAAATTTAAGGTAGACAACTGCGCAAAATGTGAATTTGCACAAAGACCAAACTCACTAAAACTCCATCCTGCTCTGTATAAAGAAACACCGAAACTCTAGGTCTAAATCACAAGGATCTGTGTGATTTAAAATACGTGCAGACCAGAGGTGGCAAAAAGTATTTTGTGATATTCATAGATGATTGCACAAAATTCTGTTATGTATACTCATTACATAGCAAAAATAAGGCCTTGAATAAATTCAAGGAATATAAGCTTGAGGTTGAGAATTAACTTGGCAAAACGATTAAAATCATTAGGAGTGATAGAGGAGGGGAATATGATACACAATTTAATATGTTCTGCTCTGAACATGGAATAGTTCATCAGACAACTGCTTCTTACTCACCTGAATCGAAGAGTACTGCCGAGTGTAAGAACCGAATTCTATAGGAGATGATGAATGTCTTGTTGTTGAATTCTGTGTTACCCCAAAACATGTGTGGGGAAGCGTTGCTGACTGCCAACTATATTCTCAATAAAATACCTCACAAGAAAGCTGACAAGACACTATACGAACTGTGAAAAGGTAATGTACCTTCATATAAATACCTCAAAGTGTGGGGGTGTCTAGCAAAAGTATCAGTACCTAATCTAAAACAGGTCACAATAGGATCTAAGACCATTAATTGCATATTCATAGGCTATGCACACAAAAGTAGTGCATATCGGTTCTTGGTATATAAATCAGATATACCGGACATCCATGTGAATACAATAATAGAATCAAGGAATGCTTCCTTCTTTGAACACGTGTTTCCGTGGAAGGATACTATGTATCCCAAACGTACACGTGAGCAAGGGAATGGAAGCACATCGGTTGATGAACCAGGACATGATAATGATGAACCTAGACGGAGTAAACGGACTAGAATATTACAGTCATTTGGTCCTGACTTTGTAACGGCCTTTCTGTTAGAGAATGAGCCCAGAACATTGAAGGATATGTGCTATTATTTCTAACAGATGCACGAGTCAAACACCCACAATTCCCAGGTCAATAAGAAGGTAGAATAGCTTTCAGTTCATGGTCCCAGCCAAATACTTTTTTTTCCCGCTAACACCCAAACCACAGACTTTAGTGACACCTTTGAAACTGCTAATTGTGGCCTATAGTCACACACATTGTAGAGCCGGAGACATGAACTTCAGTTTTGTTGTTACCCATCATCTTTCTTGACAAACGATTATTTGTTTATTTTTATAAGAAGCTTGACAACAATTTATCGACGTCAGTTGATAGACGGTAGTAGGAATTTGATAAGTCGCTATATGTCTAGACTGAAGCAGAGCTTCTGGAATGGTTATCTTCTGATATTTGGTGTGTAATAAATTCGTTTTGTTGACCTCACTTGTTTTGTTGATGGCAATGGAAAGAGGCTAAAAGATAGTCTTCTTTTGTGAATGATTCAATGAAAAATGTCTTCAGTCTTTACTTCTCGTATTACAAACAACAACATATTTAGTCTCCATGTTAGGATTAAGTAATTTAGAGATGAAATGACTTATTATTGGTTCTTTACATATATATTTTGGGCATACTTGTTTTCTTACCTGTACGCTCGAATTTTAGTTATTTGTTAAGTTAAGGATTTCGATACATAAATAGTATTGAACGAATCCGAATATTCGGTGTTTTGTTTATATCTTATTTCAAGAAACTAGTTCATGATGATAATGAAATAATAGTAAAGGTTATAATGATATTGAAATGATGTGAAGGCATCTCTTTGAGTTCTTCCCTTGTGTTTTTCTTTTCTTCTCGTATGACTAAATCAAACTTTCTTCGCTCTTCAGGTGTTTCAGGCAGGTCCAGTGTTACGGAGTTGTGAAGAGCTCTCAAGGCTTGTGAAGGGGTAACAAGGTCACAAATTCAAAGCAGGCTACCTACAGTTTTAGGCATGAGACTTTTGATTTTTGAAGTAGGATATATAGCGTCTTCAAAAACTAAACTTACATGCATATTAATCAATGGAGATTGTGATATTGATCTCATATCTTGAATTATTTCAAGCTTTCCCTTTCGAGCATTGAAAATAAATGCTAAGAATTCTACCAATGTGTCTGAGAGGTGATATTCGGACCGAAACTTGTTGACAAAATTAAAAAATACTTATGAATGTGTTCACATTGGCAGAGTGTGTGCAATAATACATGTTTCCCTAGTATTTTGTACACTTATAGTAGATGATTGATATATCTTGAACTTAGATATATGTGATTATGTGCGGATGAAATTTAATTGGAGCCTTGATTAATTTGATGGTTGATATAACTTTGATTTGGTATCTATATAATAAAACACAAACACAGCTATTAAGCGGCTCTCCTTCAATCCCCCCAAAATCAAAGACCCAGATCTGACCTCACAAAACACATCCCCCCCCCCCCCCCCCCCCCCCCCCCAAAAGTTTCCCCTCAAAACTCAAATTCAAATCCCTCTCAAAACAACTCTTTTATTTATTTAATTATCTCTCTCTCTCTCTCTCTCTCTCTCTCTCTCTCTCTCTCTCTCTCTCTCTCTCTATATATATATATATATATATAATATTATAATGGGAGAGTTGGAGTTGTCATTTGTAAACATACAAACCTGTGCATCGCCCGTGCATAGCTATTATAAAGGTGGTTTCAGGTTCAAGCCTAGAATACATCAGAATTTTTTGTTTTGAATAAACTATATTTTTTACGACGTGCATTGACGTGTAAATTACTAGTATGGGTAAAAGGGATATGAGCAACTTGCTCATTTAATAAATGAGCAATTGATGAGTTGGTATGCATGTGATACATTGAGTATCTAACCACTTTTAGGATTTTCCAATCACATGCATGCCACCTCATCACTTGCTCATTTACTAAATGAGCAAGTTGCTCATACCCCTTTTCCCCTGTATATATATATATATATATATATATATATATATATATATATATATGGGAAAAAGGGGTATGAGCAACTTGCTCATTTAGTACAAAAGTAATTGATGATGTGGCATGCATATGATTGGAAAATTCTTAAAAGGGTTAATTGTCCAATATATCACATGCATGCCACATAATCACTTGCTCATTTACTAAATGAGCAAGTTGCTTATATCCCTTTTACCCTATATATATATATATATATATATATATATATATATATATATATATATATATATATATACTAGGTTTGCTCGTTTACACGTGCCTACGGCACGTCTTCGGAACGGTGCACCTTGTTTGATCATATAAAATAGTTTTGGAGGTCCAGCAAATTAACTGAAGTAGCAAACATATTATATGAGAAACTTTTGGGGGTCCAAAAAAACATATTATATGATTTTTTTTGATTTTTTTGAATTATTTTAAAAGTTTTAAATGTTTTAATTTTTTTAGTTTTAAAATTTTTTATTTTGTAAAAATTTTAAATTTTTTATTTTCTTAGTTTTTTTAATAGAAGAGGGAGGGAGAGACAAGGAGAGAGAGAAAAATAATTAAATAAATATAGGAGTTGTTTTGGGTGGGGAATTTGAATTTGAGTTTTGGGAGGAAATTTTTTTTTTTGGGGGGGGGGGGGGGGGGGGGAATATGTTTTGTGAGGTTAGATCTGGGCCTTTGATTTTTGGGGGGATTGAAGGAGAGCCACTTGATAGCTTTCTTTGTGTTTTATTATATAGATATATATAGCAACATATACTAATGAAAACGTGGACTTTTATTTATAACTAATTATTGTCATACTATTCAAACTTGAGCTATATAATTATTGATTTAATGTTTACAAGGATTTTCATATGCTGTATCGTTCTGAAGACGTACCGTAGGCACGTGCCCACGAGCAAATCTAGTCTATATAATAAAACACAATTTAAGCTATCAAGTGGTTCTCGTTCATTTGGAATAAAATCAACGGTCTAGATTTTTGCTTCCAAAAGACATTTTTCTTCCCAAATGTTTTCCCCCCAAAATTCAAAATTACCCCCCCAAAACAAAACAACTCCTTCATTTATTACTCTCTCTCTCTCTCTCTCTCTCTCTCTCTCTCTTCCCCATCTTTTCTCCTTTTTCATAATTCTTTCTCTCTTTCTTCTCTGTTTTTTTACCCATGTATGTCAACAACAAAAAAAAATGAACGTTTTTTTTGGTTATGCAATTTTTGATTATGATTCTTTTTATTATTTCAAATTTTCATTTTTTTTTCGGATTATGCTTTCATAACTCAATAACATTCACTTCCATTTAATTGCTTTTGAATTACCATATTTGATCTGATTGTATTATACTTCACTGAGTAATTGTTTTAGATTAGAATGCTTCACTGGGTTAATTATGATTATAATGTTTTTTTTATATTATGAAATTCCGGATTATGTTTTTTTTTAGTATTTGGGCATTTACGGCTTTGAAAGATCATGCTTTTATGGACAAATCCACGCTTAATCCCTGTATTTCGGGTTTTTGTAGCTACAAAATTATATCTTGATCTACTTTGCTGCAATTTTACTTTACGTATACATCACAACAAATTTTTTCTTTTAAATTCATACATGGTTAACTACATAAAAAACCAACAAGGGGGAACTAACTCATGCAGTTTGAGGGGTTAACTGTAACTCATGCAGTTAGAAAATGAACTGCTACGTATGTTCGACTTCAAATAAAAAATGAAATCTCTTATGCTCAAGTCACACATAGCAAGAAATTTCCGATTCACTACTATTGTAGATTCACAATACTATTTTTGAATCCCGAGCTGCTGACAAATAATCCTGCAATATACAAATCAATAAACATCAAGGTCACTTCATAATCCTACTTCAAAGTACATCAATACATCAACGTCTAGTAGCAAATAAACATCTATATAAATCATCCCTTATTATTTACATGATTTTTCATCTGTTGTATTGTTCTAAATACGTGTCATAGGCATGTCCCACGGGCATACCTAGTATATATATATTCTGAATACGTGCCATAGGCACGTCCCACGGGCATACCTAGTATACACACACACACACACACACACACACACACACACACACACACACATATATATATATACATACATACATATATATATATATATATATATATATATATATATATATAACACAAAGAAAGCTATCAAGTGGTCTAGTAGCAAATAAACATCTATATAAATCATCCCTTATTATTTACATGTTTTATCATCTGTTGTATTGTTCTAAATACGTGTCGTAGGCATGTCCCACGGGCATACCTAGTATATATATATTCTGAATACGTGCCATAGGCACGTCCCACGAGCATACCTAGTATATATATATATATATATATATATATATATATATATATATATATATATATAACACAAAGAAAGCTATCAAGTGGTTCCCATTCATTTGGAATAAAATCAATGGTCTAGATTTTTGCTACCAAAAGACATTTTTTCTCCCAAATGTTTCCCCCCAAAACAAAACCACTCCTTCTTTTATTACTCTCTCTCTCTCTCTCTCTCTCTCTCTCTTCCCTTTCTTTTCTCCTTTTTCATAATTCTTTCTTTCTTTCTTATCTTTTTTTTTACCCAAGTATGTCAACAACAAAAAAAAAACATTGAAAGTTTTTTTGGGTTATGCAATTTCGGATTATGATTCTTTTTATTATTTCAAAATTTTAATTTTTTTTCTTTTTCGGAATATGCTTTCATAACTCAATAACATTGAGTTCCATTTGATTGCTTTTGAATTACCATATTTGATCTGATTGTATTATACTTCACTGAGTAATTGTTTTAGATTAAAATGCTTCACTGAGTTAATTTTGATTAGAATGCTTTTTTTTATTATGCAATTTCGAATTATGCTTTTTTTTGAGTATTTGGGCATTTGCTGCTTTGAAAGATCATGCTTTTATGGACAAATCCATGCTTAATCCCTGCATTTTGGATTTTTGTAATTGCAAAATTATATCTTGATCTACTTTGCTGCAATATAACTTCACATATACATCACAACAAATTTTCTCTTTTAAATTTATACTTGGTTAACTACATAAAAAACAAATAAGGAGAAACTAACTCATGCAGTTTGAGGTGTTAACCGTAACTCATGCAGTTAGAAAATGAACTACCACTTAAGTTCGACTCCAAATCAAAAAAGAAATCTCTTATGCTCAAGTCACACATAGCAATGAATTTCTGATTCACTACTGTTGTAGATTCTCAATACTATTTTTGAATCCCGAGCTGTTGATAAATAATCTTGCAATATACAAATCAATAAACATCATGGTCACTTCATAATTCTACTTCAAAGTGCATCAATACATCAACGTCTACTAGCAAATAAACATCTATATAAATCATCCCTTATTGTTTACATGATTTTTCATATGTTGTTTTGTTCTGAATACGTGCCGTAGGGACGTGCCCACGGGCATACCTAGTATATATATAAGGAGTGATATAATGAGAAACATTATTAAACTGTTAGATCTAAGTACCATTTAATCAATGGTTATAATTAAAACACAAATAACCCTTTTCATATATATATATATATATATATATATATATATAAGGTGTGATCTAATGAGAAACTTTTTTAGATGAGAAAATGAGAAACATTCTTATACCGTTAGATCTAAGTACCCCTTAATTAATAGTTATAATTAAAGCACAAATAACCCCACCCCCTTTTTTTATTGTCTTGGTTCAATTTAATTTCCTCAACAACAATAAAACCATGTGTTTAATTCTTCTCTATCTCTCCCAAAATCAAAAGGCTTTAATTTCCCAAAAATCAGTGAAAAATAGAATGATTTGATTTGGGAGATGGAGAGTGCTGATTAGATTTTTGATTAAAATCTATGATTTTGGGGATGGAGAGCACTGACTTTTGGAAGAGAGAGAGAGAGAGAGAAAAAAGAATTAAACCCATGATTTTTTTTGTTGTTGAAGGGGTTAAATTGAATCAAGATTATAAAAAAATGGGTTATTTGTGTTTTAATTGTAACCATTGAATAAGCGGTACTTAGATCTAATGGTCTTTAAGAATATTTCTCATTTTCTCACCTAAAATTGTTTCTCATTGGATCACTCCTATGTGTGTGTGTGTGTGAGCGCACTCACCCTTCAGGTCTTTGTTATCGACGATCCGAACTGTTCACATTGATCTGCACATCTAAATTAGTCTAAATATGTAAAATCAAGTCATTTGAAATTCATTTGCCCATCCATCATGTCATTATAAAAAAAAAGATATTCACCCATATAAATTTGTAATACTTCAATGGATGGGCAAATGAATTTCAAATGACTTGATTTTACATATTTAGACTAATTTAGACGTATAGATCAATGTGAACAGTTCATATTGTCGATATGAAGGTCCGAAGGGCGAGTGCACATGGAGGCTAGTGCATAACGGAAGGGAACTATATTTAGACGTGTATATGGCGATCCAAACCAAAGCATACAGCTTTCTAGATCTATATAATGATATTTAGACAAATGGATCTTATATGAATTGTATGATGAAGTACCACACGAGTGGATATATAGGAATCCAAATCTGCCGAATCACTCATGTATGATCTTCTACATCCTAGGTCTTCCTGTTCCGTCATCTGGCTTATGTTCTTCATGTAGCATTCAGACCGAATGACTATTAAATTACATTTTTTACTTCCATATATTACGGGTAACGTAGGAGACATCTTTATTTTTTTTCCCGGGGATCTTTATAATTATCACTACTTATCTTTCAATTTATCTCTGACCATCAAATTAAATGTGAATAACCCGTCCCCCTCTCTTTGAAACAAGGGGCTCTTCTGGTTCTGTGCGTGCTTCAAACAATTTTATCTTCTCCATATTACCATATCTTCAGAGTCAATAATTTTCTATGAGGAACTACTGAACTCAATCACTTGCTACTCAATAGTTTTCTGTTCAGGTCTATCCTATAGAGGTACTATATTAGATCAGTGATTGCTTTCTAGGTTTACGTAAATCAATAGTTGAAATCGCACTGAAAGGTATGACATTTTCCATTGATATAGGAATTTTTATGGAGTGTGACATATTCCAAGTGAAATTACAATATAATAATGTAGCGCCCCGAATTTCTAATATGAGAGCTTAGAAAATACGTGGCACATTCCCAGTGATCCACTTCAATATAACAATAAACACAACCAAACACCACTAAAATTTTCAACATTTATTACAACAAAACTTTTACATGTCACAGCGGAAGACTAAACAAACCAAAATTAACTCAACAGGTCTTTACAACTCAACACTGAACACTTAATAATCCATTTATCCAAAAAGCTAACTCAAGCATCCATTCTCCAACTCTAAGCAATAACCTGCAACAAGTGAGGCTAGAGTTGAACCCTAACCCCCAAACTAAAGGGGTCAGCCACAAATGGTGTGAGTGGCATAAAAATCAAACAACAACATAAATGAACTTAAATTGTAATGTCTAACAAGTAATAACCAAAATACCAAAAGTACAACATGTGATACCAAAACCAAATATCAAAACCAAATATCAAAAGTGGAAACAGGAAATCCGAATGCATAAAGATGAGTCAATAAAACACAAATGCTATATGCTGACAACGATGACTACTAAGAGATGAAGGTAAACTATGAGAATTTGCCCATGCTTGATAATCCCGGAAGTAGATCCCACATCTCAGGTATTTTTCCTGGATAATTCAGGAGATCAATCCACATCTAAACATAGACTCATCATCACAATAATATCCCAAGAGTGTCGCCCCGACTCTGATCATTCCGTAGGTCAACCCCGCATCTCAAGATGACTACTTGGATAATTCAGGAGATATATCTCACATCTCAGGTTGTCTACCTGGATAATTCAGGAGATAAATCCCACATCTCAAGTTGACCACTTGGATAATTCAGGAGATTAAGTCCTACATCTAAAGCCTTACTGAGGTGCATAACTCATGTCCCCTTCATCATGACACTACTAGTGCAAGTCCTTATTATTTTTTTGGTTACTGAACAAATCTTCTAGAGTAGTGTACCCCACCGGACTAAAAAAAATATGAATAACTGAAAATTCGCCTCAATGGGCCTCAACAAATAACTCAACACCGGTATACTAGGGTCACGTACCTCTAGAGACTCAAAATCAAATATCTAAACAAATTCCCACTAAACAAGTGGCTCAACTGAATATCTCAAAATCATGTTCTTAACTGAACATCTCAAAATCAAATACTGAACAAATATCTCAAAATCAATTACTGAACAATATATCTCAAATCAAACACACAGATCCCTCAGTGCCAGTCGACTTATGCTGAGGTAAGTCGACTGTCCAGAGGACAATTCTCCAGAATTTCACAAAAATAATCTAAGGCATATCAGTCGACTTGGGAAGTCATCAGTCGACTGCCCCGAGACAAATTTCAATAATTCTCAAGAAAATATTCTAAGTATTTAAGTCGACTGAAAGGTTCATAGGTCGACTGTCCAGAAAGGACTGAACAAAATTTACAAGCAGCAGACCAGTCGACTGACAATAGCCTAGGTCGACTGTCCCGAACAATTCTCAAAGACTAAAGATAATCAGTAGCGTCGTACCAGTCGACTGTACAGTAGGCCAGTCGACTGTCGGCCTACAGTTTTCAAAAATAAGTCTGATTACAAAATTAAACTGAAGATCTCTAAAGAATCATGGTTCATTGTTTATCCAACAATAGTTCGTACACAAGCCAATGATACTCTCAAAATAATATCCAATACGGATACAATACTCATCAATCAATTCCTCAATCTCAACTTCTCAAGATCTAAATCACTAATCTTTCATTAGGGTTTCTCAACAAAATTTCTTCCTCAACTCATAAAAAAATCTGATTTAAAAATCATAAGATCTAGATGTCTATCATCCGATCACAATATAATCAATTCTTAACATGCTTTCCAACAATACGATTCCATAGATCAATATTTCCTCAACAGATCTTGCTAATTTCTCATATATAGTCCACATATCAATAAGTATTCTCATAATCCATATTAAAATGAAAGATCCATATCATGCATACAATGAGACGACAAACAATATCATACCGATCCAAACAAAGAGTAACAAAGATCTCACGCCAATCATCAATCAACAAACAAAACAAATCAAGCAAAACAAAAACAAACCACTCACTTTGATTTGAAGAAAATCCACAAAAAGCTCTTCTCCTTGCTAGATCCAAAAGTCTCTTCTTGCTCCTCAAACAAATCTCAAAAATCTGAATATTCTTGTAAATGATGGCTGGGGAAAGAACTCCCTTATATATGCCGGATTAATATTAGGGTTTTACTCAATTTTGCAAAACAATCCTTTCAAGAACATAACTTTCATATATATCCATTAGTCTTGTAAATTCAATAAAACTCCTTTAAATTAGGATATAATAGAAAATATACTTTTAAACTTCAGCCAATACTGCTCAAACGTCCAGAATGCCAATTTTGCACTTCAACCCTTGAAAATGTCAATTTTGCAAATAAGTCCTTTTTTTTCTCAAAAATTGCAAATAGTATCAACTAATTTCAGAAAAATCTGGAAAAAAACTACATAATTCCCAAATAATAAATAATGATTTTTCATAAAGAAATCTTAATTTTTCAAACTTCTAAAAAGTCATTTGCACGTGTTTTGCACGTGTACAAAAGATAAATTTCTTAGAAAATATTAATTAAATCTCCAAAAATCATTTAAATTCATTTTCAAATAATTAAAATAATATTTGAAAGTATGGGGTTCTACATCACTCCCTCCTTAGAAGAGTTCTGTCTTCAGAACTACTACTAATGAGTTCAAACACATACCAAACAAAAGGAAATAGAGTTTCATATATATAGAACATAATCCAAACAATTTCTTATAACATCACAATCAAAACAAAAGAATACATCATATATCAGTCAATAGTACAATCATCCAAAGAATTCCAATCGCATACAAGAAATACACTCATACAAACAATTCAGGAAATTCCTTCTGCATGCGATCCTCTAGCTCCCAAGTAGCCTCCTCGAACTGTTGATTCCTCCACAACACCTTGACCATAGGTATTACCTTGCTCCTAAGGACTTTCTCTCTACGGTCAACGATCTCAACAGGCTGTTCCTTGTAGCTCAAGTTCACCTGTAGATCTTCAGGAACCTCTACCAACTGATGATTCTGATCGGCCACATACTTCCTTAATAGCGACACATGAAACACATCATGTACTTGCGCTAACTCCTCTGAAAGTTTCAATCTGTATGCTGTCTTGCCAATCCTCTCCACAATCCTGTACGGTCCAATATACCTCGGCGCCAACTTGCCTCCCTTACCAAATCTGATCACTCCTTTGGTCGGAGAAACCTTGAGGAAAACTGCATCCCCAATTTCAAACTCCAAATCTCTTCGTCGAGTGTCAGCGTAACTCTTCTGCCGACTGTGAGCTTCGACTAACCTATTGCGAATCAGCTCAATCTACTCTGACGTCTGCTGCACGATCTCAGGACCATACATCTGCCTCTCGCCAACCTCATACCAACAAATAGGTGTCCTGCACCTCCGCCCGTACAAAGCCTCATACGGTGCCATCCCAATACTTGCATGGTAACTGTTGTTATAAGCAAACTCAACCAATGCCAAGTATCTCTCCCAACTACCGCCGAAGTCCATAACACAGCTCTCAACATATCTTCCAGCACTCGATTCACCCTCTCCGTCTGACCATCTGTCTGCGGATGAAATGCTGTGCTGAAGTCAGTCCTAGTACCCAAAGCTGCTTGCAAACTTCTCCAAAACCTTTAAGTAAACCTCGGATCTCTGTCTGAAACAATTGACACGGGAACTCCATGAAGCCTCACAATCTCTCCAATGTACAACTCAGCCAACTTTTCCATTGACCAAGTAATCTTCATGGCTAGAAAATGTGCCGACTTAGTCAATCGGTCCACAACAATCCAAATCGAGTCATTGCCCTTCGAACTCCTCGGCAAACCCGTGATAAAGTCTATACTGATATTCTCCCACTTCCACTCCGGAATGGGTAATGGCTGTAACAAACCTCCAGGTCTCTGATTCTCTGCCTTGATCTGCTGACAAGTCAGACACCTTGCCACAAAATCTGCTACATCCCGCTTCATACCAGACCACCAAAAATGTGGTTTGATGTCCCTGTACATCTTCGTGCCTCCTGGATGAACTGATAACAATGTACTGTGTGCCTCCTGCAAGATACTCTCTCTCAACTCTGCATTATCTGGAACACACAACCTCTCACCCAACCAAAGAATCCCATCTTGGACACGAAATTCTGATAACTTGCCTTCTGAAACCTGCCGCAACATCTTCTGGATCTCTGAATCTGATCTCTGACCTTCCACAATCTTCTCTCTCAAAGACGGCTGCAGCCTCAACTGAGCCAAAGATGCCCCTAAACCTCGCAGTACCACTTCGATACCTGCCTGATCGATCTCTGCTGCCAACTCCCTTCGAGTAGTAATCAATCTCGATAAACTACTCTTCCTGCTAAGTCCATCAGCCACTACATTCGCCTTGCCCGGATGATACTTGATCTCAGGACGAATGTCTTCCAATACCTCCAACCACCTTCTCTGCCGAAGATTCAAATCCCTCTGCTGATAAATATACTTCAGGCTCTTGTGGTCAGTGTACATATTGACCTTCTCACCATAAACATAATGCCTCCATAGCTTCAAGGCATAGATGATAGCTGCTAGCTCCAAATCATGCGTCGGATAATTCTTCTCATGCGGACGCAACTGCCTCGAACCATAAGCAATGACTTTGCCTTCTTGCATCAAGACACATCCCAAACCTCTGAGAGATGTATCACTGAAAATATCATAATCTTTCCCAGCTTGCGGCAATGCCAATATAGGTGCGGTAGTCAACCTTTCCTTTAACTCAAGGAAACTCTCTTCGCACTTATCGGTCCATACAAATGCCACATTCTTCCGGGTCAAACCTGTCATCGGAATTGCAATCTGAGAATACCCCTGAATAAATCTCCTGTAGTACCCAGCTAATCCCAAGAAGCTTCTGACTTCCTTTACTGACGTCGGCCTGGGCCAATCCTTCACTGCTTCCACTTTATGAGGATCAGTAGCCACTCCCTCCTTAGAAAGGATATGACCAAGGAAGGCTACCTCAGACTTCCAAAATTCACGCTTCGACAATTTGGCATACAAACGGTGCTCCTGCAACGTCTGTAACACCGCTGTCAAGTGCGTCGAATGATCCTTTTCCGACTTCGAATATACCAAGATATCATCGATGAAGACCACCACGAAGGAATCAATGAACGGTCTCAACACCCGATTCATCATATCCATGAAAACTGCTGGCGCATTCGTTAACCCGAATGGCATCACCAAAAATTCATACAGTCCATGACGAGTCCTGAACGCTGTCTTACACACATCTTCCTCCTTGACTCGCACCTGATGATACCCTGACCTCAGATCAATCTTCGAAAACACCGCTGCTCCTCGAAGCCTGTCGAACAAATCATCAATCCGCAGCAGTGGATACTTGTTCTGAATAGTCACCCTATTCAACTCCCGATAGTCAATGCACATCCTCATCGACCCATCCATCTTCTTGACCAACAACACTGGCGCTCCCCACGGAGAAGAACTCGGTCTGATAAGCCCTTTGCTCAAAAGCTCCTCAATCTGCTTCTTCACTTCATCTTGCTCTACAGGTGCCATCCTGTATGGAGCCTTAGAAATCGGCGCACTACCCGGCTGAACATTGATGCAAAACTCTACATCTCTCTGCGGCGGTAATCCTGGAAAATCATCCAAGAACACCTAAGGAAAATTTCGAACAACCGGAATGCCCTTGACTTCATCCGAGATTGCCATCTTTGATACCATTGCAGCCACCTTCGGGATCTTCTTCTTCCCTTGGAAAGTTACTGCAGGTCCACCTAGTGCTTTCACCAACACCTCCTTCTGCGTGCAGTCAATTGTGGCATCATATATAGCCATCCAATCGATGCCTACAATGACATCCACTCCCAACACTTGCAGTTCAATCAAGTCGATGCCGAACATCCTTCCACCAATCTCGATATCACAGCCCTCATAATATCGATCCGCTACCAGCTCTTCACCTGACGGCGTTGCCACCGACAAAACCCTGCCTGGAAATAACTTAGGTTCCACACCTAGGATCTTTGCAAAACTTGGCGATACAAATGTATGCGATGAACCAATGTCAAACAAAACCTTTGCTTTTATTCCATTTATTAAAACAACTCCTGTTACAATAAGAATGATACTCAATCTTAAATTGTTCTGAAATAAAAGTTTTATTCATTACACTGATTCAAAAATGAAAGAAATCAAAATTCCTGCATACCCTATATTACATCTTCCGAGTTTCTCGCATCCTCCTCGGTCAATGCAAATACTCGCCCTTGCCTCTTCGGGACTTTGCTTCCACCCGAACCATCTTCCTTCAGTTTTGGAAAACGGAGCTTGGAATGTCCAGTCTGCCCACACTGAGAACAGATATGCTCTGCCAACTTCGGACATGCTGACTTGTAATGTCCTACCTCCTTGCAGTAGTAACAGGTCACCCCCTGAGCTGCAGGTGCCTTCTGCACCGATCCACTGAACTTTGCCTGCTTCGCGGGGAATCCCTTCCCACTCTGGCCTGATGCTGGCCTCTTGTTTCGGTTCCAAGTATCCTGCTTCTTCTGAAATAGGTCCATATCCTCCTCAATCATCGCTGCTCTTCTGACCAGCTTGTCAAATCTTCTGATACCCAACGGAACCATCCTTGACCTCAAGTTTGGCCTCAAGCCCTGCTCAAACTTTTTGGCCTTCTTTGCTTCGTCCATGACCAGCTCTGGTGCATACCTCGAAAGTTGAGCAAACTTCGTGTCATACTCCCGAACAGTCATGCTGCCTTGCTGAAGGTTCATGAACTCGGTCGCCTTCTTCTCTTGAACATCCAGAGGAAAGAAGGATCTCTGAACTCCTCCAGAAAAGCTTCCCATGTCAACTGTTGATCTCCCAAATTCCTCTTCAGTGACTCCCACCCGACACCAGCATCTTTCTCGAGCTGCATCGAAGCTAACTTCACTTTGCTAGCTGTCGGAGTCTCCGACACTTCGAAGATCGTCTGCATCTTCCTAATCCAATCATTTGCTGCTGTTGGATCAGCTTGCCCCTCAAAGACTGGCGGCCTCATCCTCTTAAAGGATTCGATCTGCTTGATGGGGTCGGCATTCACCAATCCATGTCCAGCTCCATGATTTGGCGGCGGATTCTGCTGCTGCTGAGCTTGCTGCTGTTGCGCCACGTTGAATGCCATCAACGTATTCAGTGTTTGATACACCTTAGCGAATTCAGCCTCTAGGTCGATCCCATTTCCTCAGGAACTACCCGATCCATCCTCATTGTTGCCACCATTTCTGCCCCTGGGTGCAACTATTTTGAATACTGCAAAACGAGGGTAAAGTTAGAGTAACACACACACAATTCAAACTCATATCAATGCCCTATGGCAAAACCATAACCATGCCTCAAACCATAACTTCAAACCAAACATCATATTTTAACTCTATGTGATACTCACACTCTGATGTCCACACCTAGGTACTCACTCTCTAGTGTCCACACCTAGGTTGGTTCTCTTACTATGTCTACTATTACCATTGAAGCAGAGCTCTGATACCAATCTCTGTAGCGCCCCGAATTTCTAATATGAGAGCTTAGAAAATACGTGGCACATTCCCAGTGATCCACTTCAATATAACAATAAACACAACCAAACACCACTAAAATTTTCAACATTTATTACAACAAAACTTTTACATGTCACAGCGGAAGACTAAACAAACCAAAATTAACTCAACAGGTCTTTACAACTCAATACTGAACACTTAATAATCCATTTATCCAAAAAGATTACTCAAGCATCCATTCTCCAACTCTAAGCAATAACCTGCAACAAGTGAGGCTAGAGTTGAACCCTAACCCCCAAACTAATGGGGTCAGCCACAAATGGTGTGAGTGGCATAAAAATCAAAAAACAACATAAATGAACTTAAATTGTAATGTCTAACAAGTAATAACCAAAATACCAAAAGAACAACATGTGATACCAAAACCAAATATCAAAAGTGGAAACAGGAAATCCGAATGCATAAAGATGAGTCAATAAAACACAAATGCTATATGCTGACAACGATGACTACTAAGAGATGAAGGTAAACTATGAGAATTTGCCCATGCTTGATAATCCCGGAAGTAGATCCCACATCTCAGGTATTTTCCCTGGATAATTCAGGAGATCAATCCACATCTAAACATAGACTCATCATCACAATAATATCCCAAGAGTGTCGCCCCGACTCTGATCATTCCGTAGGTCAACCCCGCATCTCAAGATGACTACTTGGATAATTCAGGAGATATATCTCACATCTCAGGTTGTCTACCTGGATAATTCAGGAGATAAATCCCACATCTCAAGTTGACCACTTGGATAATTCAGGAGATTAAGTCCTACATCTAAAGCCTTACTGAGGTGCATAACTCATGTCCCCTTCGTCATGACACTACTAGTGCAAGTTCTTATTATTTTTTTGGTTACTGAACAAATCTCCTAGAGTAGTGTACCCCACCGGACTAAAAAAAATATGAATAACTGAAAATTCGCCTCAATGGGCCTCAACAAATAACTCAACACCGGTATACTAGGGTCACGTACCTCTAGAGACTCAAAATCAAATATCTAAACAAATTCCCACTAAACAAGTGGCTCAACTGAATATCTCAAAATCATGTTCTTAACTGAACATCTCAAAATCAAATACTGAACAAATATCTCAAAATCAATTACTGAACAATATATCTCAAATCAAACACACAGATCCCTCAGTGCCAGTCGACTTATGCTGAGGTAAGTCGACTGTCCAGAGGACAATTCTCCAGAATTTCACAAAAATAATCTAAGGCATATCAGTCGACTTGGGAAGTCATCAGTCGACTGCCCCGAGACAAATTTCAATAATTCTCAAGAAAATATTCTAAGTATTTAAGTCGACTGAAAGGTTCATAGGTCGACTGTCCAGAAAGGACTGAACAAAATTTACAAGCAGCAGACCAGTCGACTGACAATAGCCTAGGTCGACTGTCCCGAACAATTCTCAAAGACTAAAGATAATCAGTAGCGTCGTACCAGTCGACTGTACAGTAGGCCAGTCGACTGTCGGCCTACAGTTTTCAAAAATAAGTCTGATTACAAAATTAAACTGAAGATCTCTAAAGAATCATGGTTCATTGTTTATCCAACAATAGTTCGTACACAAGCCAATGATACTCTCAAAATAATATCCAATACGGATACAATACTCATCAATCAATTCCTCAATCTCAACTTCTCAAGATCTAAATCACTAATCTTTCATTAGGGATTCTCAACAAAATTTCTTCCTCAACTCATAAAAAAATCTGATTTAAAAATCATAAGATCTAGATGTCTATCATCCGATCACAATATAATCAATTCTTAACATGCTTTCCAACAATACGATTCCATAGATCAATATTTCCTCAACAGATCTTGCTAATTTCTCATATATAGTCCACATATCAATAAGTATTCTCATAATCCATATTAAAATGAAAGATCCATATCATGCATACAATGAGACGACAAACAATATCATACCGATCCAAACAAAGAGTAACAAAGATCTCACGCCAATCATCAATCAACAAACAAAACAAATCAAGCAAAACAAAAACAAACCACTCACTTTGATTTGAAGAAAATCCACAAAAAGCTCTTCTCCTTGCTAGATCCAAAAGTCTCTTCTTGCTCCTCAAACAAATCTCAAAAATCTGAATATTCTTGTAAATGACGGCTGGGGAAAGAAATCCCTTATATATGCCGGATTAATATTAGGGTTTTACTCAATTTTGCAAAACAATCCTTTCAAGAACACAACTTTCATATATATTCATTAGTCTTGTAAATTCAATAAAACTCCTTTAAATTAGGATCTAATAGAAAATATACTTTTAAACTTCAGCCAATACTGCTCAAAACGTCCAGAATGCCAATTTTGCACTTCAACCCTTGAAAATGTCAATTTTGCAAAGAAGTCCTTTTTTTTCTCAAAAATTGCAAATAGTATCAACTAATTTCAGAAAAATCTGGAAAAATACTACATAATTCCCAAATAATAAATAATGATTTTTCATAAAGAAATCTTAATTTTTAAACTTCTAAAAAGTCATTTGCACGTGTACAAAAGATAAATTTCTTAGAAAATATTAATTAAATCTCCAAAAATCATTTAAATTCATTTTCAAATAATTAAAATAATATTTGAAAGTATGGGGTTCTACATCACTCCCTCCTTAGAAGAGTTCTGTCTTCAGAACTACTACTAATGAGTTCAAACACATACCAAACAAAAGGAAATAGAGTTTCATATATATAGAACATAATCCAAACAATTTCTTATAACATCACAATCAAAACAAAAGAATACATCATATATCAGTCAATAGTACAATCATCCAAAGAATTCCAATCGCATACAAGAAATACACTCATACAAACAATTCAGGAAATTCCTTCTGCATGCGATCCTCTAGCTCCCAAGTAGCCTCCTCGAACTGTTGATTCCTCCACAACACCTTGACCATAGGTATTACCTTGCTCCTAAGGACTTTCTCTCTACGGTCAACGATCTCAACAGGCTGTTCCTTGTAGCTCAAGTTCACCTGTAGATCTTCAGGAACCTCTACCAACTGATGATTCTGATCGGCCACATACTTCCTTAATAGCGACACATGAAACACATCATGTACTTGCGCTAACTCCTCTGAAAGTTTCAATCTGTATGCTGTCTTGCCAATCCTCTCCACAATCCTGTACGGTCCAATATACCTCGGCGCCAACTTGCCTCCCTTACCAAATCTGATCACTCCTTTGGTCGGAGAAACCTTGAGGAAAACTGCATCCCCAATTTCAAACTCCAAATCTCTTCGTCGAGTATCAGCGTAACTCTTCTGCCGACTCTGAGCTTCGACTAACCTCTTGCGAATCAGCTCAATCTGCTCTGACGTCTACTGCACGATCTCAGGACCATACATCTGCCTCTCGCCAACCTCATACCAACAAACAGGTGTCCTGCACCTCCGCCCGTACAAAGCCTCATACGGTGCCATCCCAATACTTGCATGGTAACTGTTGTTATAAGCAAACTCAACCAATGCCAAGTACCTCTCCCAACTACCGCCGAAGTCCATAACACAAGCTCTCAACATATCTTCCAGCACTCGATTCACCCTCTCCGTCTGACCATCTGTCTGCGAATGAAATGATGTGCTGAAGTCAGTCCTAGCACCCAAAGCTGCTTGCAAACTTCTCCAAAACCTTGAAGTAAACCTCGGATCTCTGTCAGAAACAATTGACACGGGAACTCCATGAAGCCTCACAATCTCTCCAATGTACAACTCAGCCAACTTCTCCATTGACCAAGTAATCTTCATGGCTAGAAAATGTGCCGACTTAGTCAATCGGTCCACAACAATCCAAATCGAGTCATTGCCCTTCGAACTCCTCGGCAAACCCGTGATAAAGTCCATACTGATATTCTCCCACTTCCACTCCGGAATGGGTAATGGCTGTAACAAACCTCCAGGTCTCTGATTCTCTGCCTTGATCTGCTGACAAGTCAGACACCTTGCCACAAAATCTGCTACATCCCGCTTCATACCAGACCACCAAAAATGTGGTTTGATGTCCCTGTACATCTTCGTGCCTCCTGGATGAACTGATAACAATGTACTGTGTGCTTCCTACAAGATACTCTCTCTCAACTCTGCATTATGTGGAACACACAACCTCTCACCCAACCAAAGAATCCCATCTTGGACACGAAATTCTGATAACTTGCCTTCTGAAACCTGCCGCAACATCTTCTGGATCTCTGAATCTGATCTCTGACCTTCTACAATCTTCTCTCTCAAACACGGCTGCAGCCTCAACTGAGCCAAAGATGCCCCTAAACCTCGCAGTACCACTTCGATACCTGCCTGATCGATCTCTGCTGCCAACTCCCTTCGAGTAGTAATCAATCTCGATAAACTACTCTTCCTGCTAAGTCCATCAGCCACTACATTCGCCTTGCCCGGATGATACTTGATCTCAGGACGAATGTCTTCCAATACCTCCAACCACCTTCTCTGCCGAAGATTCAAATCCCTCTGCTGATAAATATACTTCAGGCTCTTGTGGTCAGTGTACATATTGACCTTCTCACCATAAACATAATGCCTCCATAGCTTCAAGGCATAGATGATAGCTGCTAGCTCCAAATCATGCGTCGGATAATTCTTCTCATGCGGATGCAACTGCCTCGAACCATAAGCAATGACTTTGCCTTCTTGCATCAAGACACATCCCAAACCTCTGAGAGATGCATCACTGAAAATATCATAATCTTTCCCAGCTTGCGGCAATGCCAATATAGGTGCGGTAGTCAACCTTTCCTTTAACTCAAGGAAACTCTCTTCGCACTTATCGGTCCATACAAATGCCACATTCTTCCTGGTCAAACCTGTCATCGGAATTGCATTCTGAGAATATCCCTGAATAAATCTCCTGTAGTACCCAGCTAATCCCAAGAAGCTTCTGACTTCCTTCACTGACGTCGGCCTGGGCCAATCCTTCACTGCTTCCACTTTATGAGGATCAGTAGCCACTCCCTCCTTAGAAAGGATATGACCAAGGAAGGCTACCTCAGACTTCCAAAATTCACACTTCGACAATTTGGCATACAAACGGTGCTCCTGTAACGTCTGTAACACCGCTGTCAAGTGCGTCGAATGATCCTCTTCCGACTTCGAATATACCAAGATATCATCGATGAAGACCACCACGAAGGAATCAATGAACGGTCTCAACACCCGATTCATCATATCGATGAAAACTGCTGGCGCATTCGTCAACCCGAATGGCATCACCAAAAATTCATACAGTCCATGACGAGTCCTGAACGCTGTCTTACTCACATCTTCCTCCTTGAAGAAACTGTTACAAATTTTTTTATATAATTTCTTTTACAATAAAAGGTTGAGAGGCACAGAAAACAGAGAAGAGAACAGAAGAGAAAGAAAACCGAAAGAAACGAAAATAAAAATTAAATAAACAACTTACAAGAATAATTCAGGATTACAAGTGGAGAGGTCGAGGCCTGTGTATCACACAGTGTCCTTAAAACAGATTTCGCCTCTTCCGGTTGCTAGAATGAACGAAGGCGTCTGTCTCCTAGCATGCAATGACCGGAGCGATCACGTAGGCACCACGTAGCACTCCCGAACTGAGTAGCAGCGTTTGAACTCTATCACCGACTTACCAATAAAAAAACCAGAACCGAAGAACAGAACAGTACTTAGAGAAGGAGAGAAAGAAGATCTGTTGTGCAGGGAAGAAAGTAGAGGGGATGCCTCTATTTATAGGGGCTGGGTTAAAACCGTAACGGCAGACAAGGCTGTTAATGCCTTCATTGTAATGGCAGGCAACTAATTGAATGCCGACACTGTAACGGCAGACATCATTCACTGCCTTTAGTGTAACGGCGGACAAAACGTTAAATACAGAACTAAAATAGACAGAACCGTTTCTGCATTCATTTCAGCCGTTACAAAAAGAAAAATCAAAACAGTAGCAAAAAGTGGCTCTGCACGGGGTGGGGTCAAGTCGATCCGGCATTCGTGTCCGCAGGTCGTGCGGGCGCACACAAGTCGCATGTAATCCGGTCCAAGATTTGCACCCCCTGCGCGCGCGAGAGAGAGCCTCTCTTCTAGCTATCTTACAATGATAAGAAGGAGGTTGCTATATATCTTCTTCTATTTCCTTTGATTTTTCCGATGTGGGACTATGTTCCCTTAACCCTTTTCAAGAATGAAAACTACTCACTTTGAGAGACAATTTCTCATTCACCCCTTAACCGATTTTAGTAAACCAATATATGATTTTGATCTACTCACGAAGGAGAACACAAATCAATCAAGATCTCTCAATAATTCATTGAGGATCTTACTCAAAAAATTGCTCAAAAATCGGTTCGTAAATGGTGTATAAAACACTCATTTTCTAACAGAATCTATAGCTACAAATTCATTAAAAAATGTAAATTTGCAACTGGAATGAAGAAGATAAATACTCTAAAATTTGTTTGAAATTCTAGAAGACAAGGGTGAGTGATCGAAATAAGACCGATCTACATCGGTCTAGACAACTACATACAAGATCAACATTTTGCATTGTCAAACTCAACGAAAAAAAGGAGAAAAGGTTGGAATACTACTATCTAGATCTAGAGATAACATTAACAACTCTCCGAAAATGGACGGCATCACTGGTCATTCTCAAGATCCCATTTCTATTCTCTCCCAACTCGTCGACAGCCAAATCCAGTAGTATCTTGATGCATGGATCATTGAAGTGTTAGGTTTCGAGGGCAATAACAGATTAAATACACAACAGAAAAAATCATAAAATATCGAAATCTAGCCATGGATCCATGCGAAAACCATAAATCGTGTTTTTGAGTTATACCTTAAAGATGGATCCGGTGTCTCCAAAATATGTCAATCACAAAACTGCAACGGTTGCGGGGTCTCTACTGTATCCACACGAACGGATCAAATTAAGCTCTTCCTTACGTCGTGATGGTAGCTGCGGGAAGGAGATATTTCTCATGATCTCTTTTTCTCACATTTTCTATGGTAGCTAGGGTTTCTCATGTATCTTTTCCACATAAATATATCGTATATATTGGTGCAGAAAATTAACCCTAAGAGACTGGTGAGGTGGTTGGACTCACAATCTGACCTTGGTCAGATTCGTGTGTGGGTCTTCTAACTTTAGTTGACCCATTTAATCTAATTAATTACCCTACCATATCAGGAGTCCAAGTCTTACTAGGATTTCCAATTAAATTCATCTCATGAATTTAAATCCCAATTTCGATCCATTCTAAGTGTGTGACCCGGTATGTTCCTATTACGTTGACAGTAATACTAAAATTTTATTCTATTGTTACAAGCAGTAAGCGATATCCAGCAATACATCACTGCTACTCAAGTAACGGGAATGCCAGTGATTTTACATAACTTGTCCGTGACCAATGTTACCATGTAGTATAGTCATTTTGTCTAGATATCTTAATTTAACCACAAGGCATAGAGCGTGTCACCCTTATATAGTTCAATATTTGGTTTCTTGATGTCCAAGTAGACTTACTAAACAAATGAGCTCAATATCTCATATTGACTTATTTGAGTACGACCATACATTTTGCAGTCTCAACTCAATTAAGGAACCCATAGATATCGCTCTTGTTATGTAGGAGGGAAAAATCCTATCTAAGTCACTCACATTCTTCCGCATGATTTGTAGTATATCAAACAGTTGACCTTATAATCATCTTATTACATGCAACGTTTGACGGCATTAAAACATATAACTTCTCTTGTAGGGTACCGTAGTAACTTCAAGTCAAAAGACCATGCACACCATGGTCACTGTGAGAACCACTTATAATACTCACGTAATGATTCATGCAGTATTCTCATGGTGGGTCAATCCAGTATATTATTACTATAATATGTACCCATGTGAAGACTTGATATCTCATATCCATGACCCGTGAGAATGGTCATCAGTCTACGCACACACTAGTTTCCATGTATTATCGTTGTCCTAATTCACAATAACACTTGACTATGGACAATTAAGAATATTGTTTTAATTTCAGCTAATAACATCTCAAAATCAAGTCGTGCACTTGATATCCCATGAAATTGAACTTACTATTCTAAGGACTTTATTATGTTCATTTAATTCACGATAAATAAAATATCTCAGAAGAATATAAATGTCATGATACAATGTAAACTAGTAATGTCAATACACAATTGACCTCTAGGGTATACACCAACAATCTCACACTTGCACTAGAGCCAATCAGACATACATCTTATGCCTATAGACCTAGTGTGACCCTCATGCTTTCGCTGTGCAAGAGGCTTTGTCGGTGGATCAGCGATGTTATCATATGTCGATACTCTGCCTTCTTCACATCTCTTCTATTGATGATCTCTCAAATGAGATGAAAGCATTTAAGTATATATTTGGATTACTGGTGAGATCTAGGCTCCTTAGCTTGTGCAATGACCCCATTGTTATCACAATAGAGGTCCACGGGGTCCACAATGCTACGAACTATGCCAAATTCAGTGATGAAATTTCTGACCCAAACGACCTCCTTTGCTGCGTTGGAGGCAACAATATACTCAGCCTCTGTGGTAGAATTGGATACTGTCTCTTGCTTCAAACTCTTCCAGCTCACAGCTCCACCATTTAGGCCAAACACAAAATCCGATTGCGATTTGGAGTCGTCCTTATTGGACTGGAAACTAGCATCAGTATAACCATTTACAACAAGCTCTTCCCAGGCTCCATATACCAAGAACGAATCCTTAGTCCTTCTTAAGTACTTGAGGATGTTCTTGACAACAGTCCACTGATTCTCACCGAGATCTGACTGGTACCTGCTCGTTATGTTCAAAGTATATGAGACATCCGGATGAGTAGATAACATGGCATACATGATAGATACAATTACAGATGCATATGGAATCTTAGTCATGCGGTCCCTCTCATTTTGAGTTGAAGAACATTGACCCTTAGACAGACTTACACCATGCGACATAGGCAGAAATTCCTTTTTGGACTCTTGGATATTAAAACGTTTCAATACTTTGTCTATGTATGTACTAAGGCCAAGCAATCTTCTTGATCTATCTCTATAGATCTCGATGCCTAATACATAGGTAGCTTCATCCGAGTCCTTCATGGAAAAACATTTCCCTAGCCAAGTCTTTATAGAGGGATGTCATTCCCGATGAGTAGTATGTCATCTACATACAACACAAGAAAGATAACTGTGCTCCCACTAACCTTCTTGTAGACACAATGTTCATCTTTATTCTTGATGAAAGCAAATACTTTGATTGCATCATCGAAACAAAGATTCCAACTTCTAGAAGCTTGATTTAACCCATAAATGGATTGTTTCTGCTTAC
The DNA here is from genome assembly GCA_017893485.1 of Hemerocallis citrina. Taxonomy (NCBI): domain Eukaryota; kingdom Viridiplantae; phylum Streptophyta; class Magnoliopsida; order Asparagales; family Asphodelaceae; genus Hemerocallis; species Hemerocallis citrina. The sequence continues at coordinate 189,709,120 of CM030360.1, read as the reverse complement.
ACACCTTTCCAGCATCCTTTGAAGTGATAAAACTCTAAGGTTGTGTCATATACACATCCTCGAGAAGATAATTTAGGAAAGCAATTTTGGCATCCTTCTGCCAGATTTCATAATTGTGATATGCTTATTAGAAGCAAGATTCGAATGGATTTAAGCAGGGTAACTGGGGAAAAAGTATCATCATAGTCTACACCATGAACTTGCTTGAAACCTTTAGCCACCAACCGTCCCTTAAAGGTATGCACGTTACCATCCATGTCAGTTTTCTTTTTAAAATCTCATTTGCACTCAATAGATTTTACCCCTTTAGATGGGCTTACTATTTTCCATACTTGGCTGGCATACTTGAATTCCATCTCAAATCTCATGGCTTCACGCCATTTCTCAGAGTATGGGCCTTTTATAGCTTCCTTATAAGTCGTAGGCTCATCTTTATCCATGAGTAATACATCACCATGTTGAGTCACGAGAAATCCATATATCTCGGGTTGATGAGGTATCCTACTAGACTTACATAGGCCTTGTGCTTCTTGAGCAGGTTGTTGTTCCATAACGATTTGTGGAGCATTCTCCATTTCTGCCATTGGTTCGCTGCTACTTTGCGAACTTTGAATTTCTTCAAGTTCTACATTTCTCCCACTAGTTCTTTTGGAGACATTCTCTCTCTAAGAATACAGCAGTTCGTGCGACAAACACTTTGCCTTCAGTGGGATTATAGAAATAGTATCCCTTGATTTTCTTGGGATATCCTACAAAGAAGCACATATCAGATTTGAGACCAAGTTTATCAGAGACTTGGTGCCTTACATAGGCTTCATAATCCTAAATCTTCATAAAAGACACACTAGGATGCCTCCAAGTCCATATATCATTTGGTGTCGCTTGAACGTTTTAGATGGAACACGATTAGGTGTGAAAGCACTGTTAATAGAGCATGTTCCAAGAAAGAGCTTGGACGGTCTGCATGACTCATCATAGATCGAACCATGTCTAACAGGGTTCGGTTTCTCATCTCACAGATACCATTCCATTGTGGTGTTCCAGGGAGAGTGAGTTGAGATATTATCTCACACTCTTCTAGATAGTCATCAAATACTTGGCTTAAGTACTCACCACCTCAATATAATCGAAGGGCTTTAATGCTTTTACCAAGTTGGTTTTTTACCCCATTCTTGAATTCTTTGAACTTTTTAATTGATTCTGATTTATGTTTTATTAGATACACAAACCCATATCTACTGAAATTATCAATGAATGTAATGAAGTACTGAAAACCTCCTCTAGCCAATGTGTTGAAAGGTCCACAGAAATCACTATGTATGAGACCTAAAAGATCACTAGCCCTTTCACCTTTTTCAGTGAATGGAGATTTTCAACAAACAAGGTTCACATACCTCATATGATTCAAAATCAAATGATTCCAAGAATCTATCTTTATAGAGTTTGGATATGTCGTTCTCATTTATGTGGCCCAAACGACAATGCTAGAGGTAAATTGGGTTTGTATCATTTGATTTGAATCTCTTAGTATTTATATTATAGATGGAAATTTTGAGGTCGACATTATAAAGTCCATTACTCAATTGTGCACTACCATAACAAATATCATTCAAATAAATAAAATAAATTTTTTTCATTCTTATAAATGAAAAACCCTTGTTGTCCAAACAAGAAATAGAAATAATATTTATACAAACTAATATGGCTAAAAATGGGGTTAAATTGGAACCATTCAAAGTGGGCACGAATCTCAAAGTCCCAGGGGCAAGATGGTAATCTCGCCTACAGACGAATCCGAATTGGGAACCGGGTCCCTCCTCCTGGACCCGCTAACCCATTAACGGATCTGACCATTTGAGAATGGGTCTCAACCCGTTGGGGGCCAGTTCAATAGGAGTGGAGGAAATCCTGGCTCCCCTTGATTTGGAGGAGGTGGTTACAACCACCCCTATCCTTCTACAACGAGAAATAGGGATCTACTCTCATCCTGAAAAGGATCCCGGTGGCGACTATAAAACCCCCCTGACCTCTTACTGTTAAAGGTGATCACACTTTGCACACTTGAGCTTTTTCCCCTTGTCTTTTTCTGTGTATTGACTTGATCGTCGGAGGGTTCGTCGTCGAGATCCATCCCGGTGTCTCGAACGTTGGTGCAGGTTTCGAGGGAGCACCAAGGAGCCAACTAATTTGCAAGGAAGAAGAAGGGGTCGATCTTTGTGAGTTCCTCATGAACCTACAAATCTCATCTATTGCCCCCACACCCGAATTCAGCGGCAACAGATTGACACCGTTTGTGGGAAACTTCACTCGACAAGCAGTCACGTCTTCCTCCTTCAACCCACGTAACTCCCAGCCATGCCTCCCAAGAAGAGGCCCGCAAACTCCAACCGAAGGACAACTTCCTCTCACCCTCCTCCTCCTCCTCCTGCGCAGGGGATCTCCCTCCTCCCAACCAACCAACCCAGTAGCTCGATCCTCGGGCTCCGCAGTCCATCCAGCAGCCTTCGGGACCCCAGGCTGTAGTGGGGGAACCCTCCCGACAAAGTCGCCACAAGCAAGCTGTCCATCAGGTTCGAGTCTCCATACACAATGCCGACACCGATTCCATGGCCTCCTATACTCCCCCCACTCCAAAGGACCTGCAGAACGTGATCAACAATCGGCAGACCGAGCACGGACCCGATCTCCGTACCCATCTGGAGGAGAGGCGGGCCCAAGGGTCGAACCCTCGCCGCGAGCAGGCCAGGGACCCTTCACCACCCCGATCCAACTGAGGGGGGTCCAACTCTCCCCGTAGACAAAGAGAGTCGCCCCGACATCGGCCCAGACGGAGCCGTTCCCCGGCAGGTCGCCATGCACCTCGGGACCATCGTGAGCAGGAGGCCCCCGTCACAAGGGCGGAATTTCAGCAATTTCAGGAGGCGATCCTCCGGGCTCTCAACGCTGCCCCCAACAATGGCCGTAGGGCTCCCAGTCCTCGACCGGCTCCTCGCCATCCTCGCCGATCCCATAGTCCTTGACCGGCTCCTCACAATCCTCGCCGTTCTCAAAGTCCTAGGCAGGCTGCGAGCCATCGTTGTCCCTCTCCCGATCACCATCGCCGCTCTAGCAGTCCGCACCCTACCCCAAGCCACCCTCGTTTCTCAATCAGTCCACCTCCTACTCTGAGCCATCACCGGCGCAGCCCCAGCCCTCCTCGACATGATAACGAGTCCCGGGGTTCGGCCAGACAGGACCAAAGGGAGGACTCAATCTACCGCTGTCTCCACGAGATGGAGAGGTGCCTCGGCCAGCTCGACCGAGACGAGGGGCAACTTGCAAGAGACCTTTGTCCGAGCAGGCCCCCATTCTTCCGTACCATAATGGAGGCTCCAGTTCCCGACAACTTCAAGCCTCCACATTTCGAAACCTATAACGGGGAGTCGAACCCTGCATATCACATTGAGAGTTTCAAAACTCTCATGATGATTCACCATGCATCCGACTCTCTCCTTTGCAAGACCTTCCCAGCCACACTCAAGGGGCCAGCTCGGGTATGGTACTCTTGGCTTGCGCCGGCATCTATCTTCTCCTTCGACCAGTTCGAGGGTCTTTTCCTCATGCATTTCGTGAGCAGTCGGCGCACCGAGAAGACAAACGACACCCTATTGTTCCTCAGCCAAAAGAAGGACAAACAAGGGATTATGTCAAATGCTTCACTGCCGAGGCTAGGTCTATTGCTTCTTTGGAACCCTCGGTCACCACCATTGCCTTCTAGTCCAAAGTCCTCAATGCTGACCTCAGGGCGTCCCTCGCCAAAAAGCTCCCTCAAAACTTTTCAGAGCTCCTACTTCGGAGGGAGAAGTACATCCGAGCAGAAGAAGCCGTTCGCCACCCCACCTTCGAGGCCTCATCTTCCGGGAACAAGCGGAAGGGTGCAGAAGAAGAAGGAGCTAAGAAGCTTCAAAAAGACAATGGGGATCAGTGGCATCCTCCTCATCGGTTCGAAAAATTCACTCTGCTTAACGCGAGTGTATCTGCCATCCTCATGGAGATAGGAAACGATGGCCTCCTACCGCCTCCCCTAAGGATGAATACCCCGGTAAAGAAGAGGGACCGGAGTAAGTGGTGCCGTTTCCATCGGGACCATGGGCACCACACAGATGAATGCCGGGCTTTGAAGGATGAAATCGAGGCCCTCATTCAGTAAGGGCAACTCAACCGGTTTGTAAAAAGGGACCGAGCCGATCCGCCCCCGCCGCCTCGGGGTGGGGGGGGGGAGGGGGGGAACAGGCAAAACGAGCAGTGCACGGAGACTCCGGAGGCCGAAGTAGAGGGCATCTTGCACCTGATACATGGGGGCCCAATGGGGGAGATTCCAACTCCTCCCGAAAAGCCTTTGTAAGGGAGGTTAACTCCGTGCAGAGCCATCCTCCCCCAAGGGGCCTCAGAGTCCCGGTGACGTTCTCCGATAGGGACCTGGAGGGCATCCGCATGCCCCACTGCGAAGCCCTCGTCATCAATCTCCGCATGGCGAACTTCGAAGTTCATCACGTCTTAGTAGATAATGGTAGCTCTGTCAACATCCTTTTCCTGGAAGCCTTCAAAAGCCTCCCGCTGTCTAGGGATCGGCTCAAGCCTGCGGGCTACACCCTCCACGGGTTCACAGGGGTCCCGGTTATGGTCGAGGGAATTATAACCCTCAACGTAATTGCTGGAAAGGCCCCAATAACTCGTACAAAGCAAATAGACTTCATGGTGGTCGACGTCAAGGCCGCCTATAATGTTATCCTGGATAGACCAGGTTTGGCCGTGCTTCAAGCCATCCCTTCAGCCTACCATATGAAGATGAAGTTCCCCACCCCCCCAGGAGTGGGAGAAGTGAGGGGAAGCCAAGAAGCGGCTCGAAAGTGTTACATGACCTCGGTGGGGGGTCCGGTTCTTTCTTTGGAGGCACTCGAACTTCCTCAGGAAGGAGGCCAAACTATCTCCGAGCCCATCGACGAGTTGGAAGAAGTGGCCTTCTTCAATGGAGACACCACTAAGACGTTCTGCATTAGCAAAGCTCTCTCCCTCTCCATAAAGCAAGATATCTCCCGGTGTATACGGGAGAATAGTGACCGCTTCGCATGGACTGCAGCAGACATGCTCGGGATCTCGGAAGAACTCTCAATGCACTATCTGAGCGTCACCCTTGGGATCAAGCCTGTCCAGCAGAAGAGGCAAAAGTTTGTTGGATCCTGTAGGCAAGACAACAAACATTAGAGGGGGGGGGGGTGAATAGTGTTTAAAAAACTGCCGAAATTTTTCTCGGTGCAGTCGACTGAATTAAGGACCAGTCGACTGATATGTTCAAAATAATTGAAAATAACAACTCTGTGCAGTCGACTGCTGAATGAGACAGACGACTGAAGGCACACTGAAATTGCAACTACAAACGGCACTGACCAGTCGACTGATGGTGCAATGAGTCGACTGTCCAGAATCTTTTTGCATAATTAAAATAAACAAGTATGAATGCAAACACAAGATAATCAATCACAGAGTACACAAGATATATCCTGGTTCGGTCCTCCCGACCTACATCCAGTCCCCAAGCAACCCACTTGAGATTTCCACTATTCTTGAAAAATTACAAGAATACCCTACGGCGTTACGACAACAACCTTGTCTAACCCGTAGTCCTTTCTCTCAACTAGAGAAAGCCGACCCACTCTACTACCAAGAGTGAAAAGACACCGACTCTACAACCAAGAGTCAAAAACACTCTCCAACCGAGAGCAAGAGAACAAGAATACTTTACAGTCAACCTATAGCCTTGTTGTTGTATGTGTTGATGCACGTGGCTAAAAGAACAGGTTGACTTCTATACTCAGTCCAGAGCGAATTCAATGCTATACTGGACTGAATGTAGAGAACCAAAGAGAATGAACTTGAAAGCTTTGTTTCTCACAAAAATTATCACGTAAAAGTTTTTCAAGAGTGCTCGGATTTCAAAGTAAAATTCTGTAGATCTTTTCAGTGAGATCTGAACTCTACTTAAAGAGTTTGATCTCCTGAACGTTGGGAGACAGTTACTCAACTGTCAACCAACGGATCTAAGCTTTTGAGTTTGAAAAAATTAGATTTTGAAAAACAGAAAACAGTCAAAAGCTCTCGAACAGTCGACTGGGTTGCCATATGAGTCGACTGATCAGAGTTTGAATAATTTTAAATAGTTTTGTACTATCAGTCGACTGGCAGAAGCTTAAGTCGACTGGTACTCAAGAGTTAAAATTCTTCAAACTGTTTTGACTCTTTTTGTTGGGGGTTTTTAAGAGACACATTATGAAATATTTTGAGTGTGTGTGTGTGTGTGACAAGGCTTTACATCAGACTAAGACTCAACAAATGTAAAAAATACAATGTTTACAAGACACAACAATTTGACATATTTGAGCTTGAAGTCTTGAATCTTGAGTCTTGTCTTGAGTCTTGTCTTGAGTGAAGTCTTCATCTGTATCCTTTTAAGCTTGTTCATTTGTTCAGCTAGAATTGTCTTTGGTATGTACACTGCATTGTTAGTTGTATAATATAGACACATGTTGCACTGTGTTGTGATCATCAAAATCAAGAATCAACATTCTCCTCCTTTTTGATGATGACAACACAATAGCTGATAACAATTTATATAGAAACATACAAGCATAGGTTTTAAAAGCTCCCCCTATTAAAAACACAATATGCATACATAAAATAGATGTTATCATAAAGAATGTATCAGTCGACTGAACAATAGATCAAGCGACTGAACAGAATATGAAAATATAACAAATGTAGTTAACATAAGTATCACAGATGCAGCAGTTAGAAGCAGTTAGAAGCAGTCGACTGTATCCCTTGGGGAAGTCGACTGACCAGAGATATTTCAATACCCAGAACAGTGTAACAATGTTAACAAATCAAAACATAAGCAACACATAACACAGATAGATAAAATATAACTCAGATATTTCTCTCCCCCTTTGGAATCATCAAAAAGCACAAAGTAACAAGCTTTTGCATCAAAGAGAAAACGAAGAGAAAGTCTAATACATAAAAACAAATGCATTAAAAAGAAAATTACATAATATAAAAGAAAATAAGTAATCTTCAAACTTCTTCATCGGAGTCTTCATCGACATCTTGAGAAGGAGGATGAAATTGAGAGGTGAAGAGATGAGTTAGGTTGTCTAGTTTGGAGTCGAGGGTATGGAGTTGGGTATCTACAGAGACTGAGTGCTTCATTAGGTAGGAAATACAGTCGTAGAGAGTACGTGGGTCATCAAAATTGGCTTGAAGAACAGGTGGATCATCAGATGTAGAAGGTTGAGAGGGTCTGGGTCTAGAAGTAGAACCTAAAGGAGCTTGGGAGAGAGGAGGAGACCTAGGGGGTGATCGAGTAGGAGCATCAAGGAGTTTCATACGTGCCAAACTAGCACGATCGAAACACTCATAACGAGTAACAACATTTGTCTCCGAAACTAGATCAACACCAAAAGCGATAAAGACTCTAGTAAGAAGACCTCCAAAAGGTAGAAAGTGAGTGTGGGCTTGATTAAGTTTAGAAAAGATAACCTGACCCCAATTAACAGCAATTCTACCAAAAATTGCATATATAGCTTTTTGTAATTCAATAGAATATTGGTCATAACTACCCTTTTTAGGAAGGATGTTATAGGCTAATATTCGACCTACAAGCTTAGCAATTGGTTTGATATTTTTGCTTGTCATTGGAGGGCCAGAATTAGGTAGGAAAATTCTAGATAAAATAGAAGGATTATCTAAAAGAATTTCATCAAGAGGTAATCCCACATCATCAATACCCAAAATTTCATTCATCCTAGTCGGTGTGAGTGTCATTTTAATATTCTTCACAGACGACCGGATTAGGACATCCCCATCTGGTTTTTGGACTACTCTCATATTTGTATAAAACAAATAGATGAGTTGGGGATAGTAATTAGGTTGGTTTGACAACGATAAAAAATCATAAAGACTGCAGTTTTGGAATAAAGGGATGAGATTGAAACGATCTAGGTCATTAAAGTTTACAAATCTTCCAGGAAAGATTGTAATGGTACAGAAAACATACCATCGATCAATAAGATCGGGACTCAAAAGATATTGAGTGTAGTCTTGGGAAGAAGAACTACCCTCATGAGATCGTTTAGATCGTTTGGGTGCCATGAAAAGAAAGTGGAAAGGATTTTTACCTAAGACAAAGAGGGATTCGATCAGGGGCAAGTACGAGCAGCACTGAGAGAGTAGATCACCTTCGTCTCCCAAAGCTAGGGTTTTGAAATTGGGGGTAAAAGCTTGAGAACGGTAAGGGGTAAAATCGGCTGGTAAAGAGGGTTTTAACAGCGAGTGAACGACTGAGATCTAAGAGAGGTGAAATCGACGGTGGAGATTTGAGATCACGGGTGAAAAGATAGGTGAATTTCATCTCAAAAGATGCGATGAATAGTCGCTGAAGACGATTTAGCTCGCGACAGTCGACTGGTAGGGAGATCAGCCGACTGGGTCGAGAAGAAAATAAAAATTTTATATCTACTAATCAGTCGACTGGTATAGCAACCAGGCGACTGGTCAGATAAAAAATTGGTATGTTTTTAAAAAGTAGGTTCAGTCGACTTATTCAAGAGTACAGTCGACTTAACAGAAACAATTTTCAGCAAATATCAATAAAATCACAAATTCCAAGTTCTCTTCTTAAATTAATGAAAGTATCTTCCTTAAGGGGCTTGGTAAATATATCTGCTACTTGTTTATCAGTAGAGATAAAGTCTAAAGATATATCTCCTTTTAAAACATGATCACGTAGAAAATGATGTCGAATATCAATATGTTTCGTACGTGAATGTTGAATCGGATTTTTAGATAGATTAATTGCACTGATATTATCACACATAATTAAGGGTTTCTCAAATGAAATACCATAATCTAATAAGGTTTGTTTCATCCATAAAATTTGTGCACATGCCAAACTTGCAGCGATATACTCAGCTTCTGTAGTTGATAGGGATACGGAGTTTTGCTTTTTACTGCACCAAGATACTAGGGAATGTCCCAAAAAGTGACATGTACCACTAGTACTCTTGCGATCAGTTTTGCTTCCAGCAAAATCGGCATCGCTATAAGACAAGTTGAAAATTATCGATGCGTGGATAAAATAAACCATATTCAGATGTGCCTTTAATATATCTTAAAATTTGTTTCACTGCTTTTAAATGAGACTCTTTAGGACTAGATTGATATCTAGCACATAAACATACGCTGAACATAATATCTGGTCTACTTGCAGTAATATATAAGAGTGAACCAATCATACCTCGATAGAGTTTTTGATTAACACTCTTACCTAATAAGTCTTTGTCAAGAGTAGTAGTAGTAGTTATAGGTGTGGATTTACTACTAGTACTATCCATGTGAAAACGTTTGAGTAGTTCCTTTGCATATTTGCCTTGATTGATAAATATGCCTTTTAAGGACTGTTTAATTTGAAGTCCAAGGAAATAATTGAGTTCACCCATGTGACTCATCTCAAATTCATTTTTCATGGTATTAGCAAATTCTTGACATAGATTATTATTAGTAGAACCAAAAATTATATCATCAACATATATTTGTATGATTAAGATATCATTCTTAACTCTTTTGATAAACAAAGTAGTGTCTACTTTACCTATTTCAAATCCTGTTTCTAAAAGAAAAGTTTTCAGACGATCATACCAAGCACGAGGTGCTTGTTTAAGACCGTATAAAGCCTTTTTGAATTTATAAACATGATCTGGAAATTGTTCATGTTCAAAACCTGGTGGTTGTTTAACATAAATATTTTCCTTAATAAACCCATTAAGAAAAGCACTTTTCACATCCATTTGATAGAGTATAAAATTCATAAAACAAGCAAAAGATAATAAAATACGAATAGATTCTAGTCTAGTAACAGGAGCATATGTTTCATCAAAATCTATACCTTCTTCTTGATTATATCCTTGGGCAACTAATCTAGCCTTGTTCCTTACAACTTGTCCAGATTCATCTAACTTATTCTTGAATACCCATTTGGTACCAATGATAGTCTAATCAGGAGGTCTAGGAACTAAATCCCATACATCATTCCTTATCAATTGGTTTAGTTCATCTTGCATGGCATTCATCCAATATTCATTCTCACAAGCTTCTTGTATATTTTTCGATTCAAAATCCGACAAGAATGCTGTATGAGAGATCATATTAACATGTGAACGTGTCTGAATACCATGGGAGATGTCACCAATTATTAAGTCATGAGGATGATCTTTAACTTCAATAAATGACTTTGGTAAAGTTGAAGATATCTCAATCGGATCAGTCGACTTGACTTGTTCTTCAGTCGACTGCTTTACGTCAGTCGACTGGGAGACCTTACCAGTCGACTTATCAGATAAATTAGTTTGCTCTAAGGATTTAATCACATTATCTAACGGTGATAGATCAGTTTCATTATCTTTATTTAATGTTGATGAAGGTAAGGATTCATCGAATGTAACATGCATTGATTCTTCAATAGTCATAGTAGACTTATTGAAAATTCTATATGCTTTACTCCTATTTGAGTATCCCAAAAAGATACCCTCATTAGATCTAGGATCAAATTTGTCTAAATTATCTTTTGTGTTTAGAATAAAATACTTCCAACCAAATGTCTTAAAGTAAGAGACTTTAGGAATTTTATTAAAAAATAACTCATAACAAGTCTTCTTTAGTTTAGGTCTTAGAAGAATTCTATTTAAAACATAACAAGCTGTAGCAACAGCTTCAGCCCAAAAATGCTTTGGTAGATTGCTTTCAACAAGCATAGTACGTGCGCATTCTTGCAAAGTCCTATTTTTCCTTTCAACCACTCCATTTTGTGGTGAAGCTCTAGGAAATGCAAATGAATGTGTTATACCATTCTTGTTGCAATATTCTGTAAATGTTTTATTTTCAAATTCTCCACCATGATCACTTCTAATAGTGACTATGGTTAGAGATCTTTGATTTTGAACACGTTTACAAAAATGTGCAAATTCTTTAAAAGCATCATTTTTATGTTTTAAAAAGAATGTCCAAGTGAATCTTGAAAAATCATCTACTAAAACAAACACATACCTACTTTTATTTAAAGAAGCAACTCTAGTAGGGCCAAATAAATCCTATGAATTAATTCGAGCGGCCTACTAGTAGAAATTACTTCTTTTGTTTTAAAAGTGGATTTGATTTGTTTTCCTAGTTGACATGCATCACATAACTTATCCTTTTTAAAAGATAGTTTTGGCAGTCCTTTAACTAGGTTATATTTAGATAATTTTGAGAGATTTTTCATGTTCACATGTCCAAATCTTCTATGCCATAACCAAGATTCATTGTTAGAGGCTATTAAACAAAAGTCATTTGAAAAATCAATTGCATTCAAACACAATTCATAAATATTATTTTTACGAAAACCTTGAAAAACAACATTTTGCATAGTAGAATCATAAATCAAGCATGCATCTTTTTCAAAAACTATTTTATATCCTTTATCACACAATTGACTAATGCATAAAAGATTATGCTTTAGACCATTAACCAATAGTACATTTTCTATAATTGGGTTAGATATTTTACCGACCATGCCAATACCGATGACTTTGCCTTTGTTGTTATCTCCAAAGGTGACGGTTCCTCCATCTATACTTTGAATGGTGGATAGTAGGTTGGCATGCCCTGTCATGTGTTTTGAACATCCGCTGTCTAATATCCAGCGTTCTTTCTTGGGTACCTATAAAAAGTTTAAGGTAAATATGGTACCCTTTTTATTGGGTCCAAAACACATTAGTTTGGGGGAAACCAAACCCATGAAGAGTTTGATCTTCCTCCATAAGCAGGAATATAATAAATAGAATTACACACATTTAACATATATGAATTAATATAAGCAATTCTATCATTCTGATTTAGACTGACTGGAACCCATACTAACTTGTTCTGTCCAGTCGACTTACCAGTGTTTTTCAGTCGACTGTTGGTGTAAATCAGTCGACTGGTTGATACACTAGGTCGACTTATAAGAGGTTTTGATCTCATCGAATAAGATCCACTTTCTCTTGACAGACGACTGGTTGTATGGTTCAGTCGACTTAACCGAACGTTAGTTTTGCTTTTATCACTAAAATTAACAACCTTAGGCTTTGCAAAGAAATCATACAACTTGTGTGTAACACTAGAAATAGATGCTGATTTATTCTTACTAGTGTTTAAAACAAGAGATTCTTTTACAGAAGATTTTTTAAAACCAAGTCCATATTTTTGACTAGATGTAACTTGATGATGAAGCATATCATTTAAATTCTCTTTGCCTTTGTTAAACTTAGATACATTCTTTGAAATCTCTTCATAATTCTTTTTGAGAGTTTCAAGATCAGTATCTAAACTTGCAATGCGAGAGTTTAGGGATTTTACTTCCTTATCAAGGTTAAGATTTTCTTGATTAAGTGTTTGATTCACTTTCTCAAGATTCTTAACTCTAATCTTTTCTTTCTTTAACTCTTGGAATATTTCATTAAAAGCATCAAGAAGATCTTCGGAATCATAATTATTACTTACATGTTCTTGTGCAGCCATGAAACATACATTTGCCACTTCGTTATTTTCATCCGTTTCTTCTTCGGAAGATGAATCACTATCATCCCATGTAGCTTGATAAGCCTTCTTGTTCTTGGCAAATTTGTTCTTTGGATATTTGTCCTTCTTGAAGTTGGATGATTTTCCTTTGTTCTTTGCATTTTCTAAGGGACAATCCTTCTTCATGTGACCTATTTTATTGCACCTGAAACATGTAGGAGGGTCATTAGAATCTTTAACTTTAGAATGAAACTTACCCTTCTTTAAGAACTTCTTGAATTTCCGAGTGAACATTGCTATTTCTTCTTCATCTTCTTCCTCATCTTCTGAGTCTGTCATGGCTTTAAAAGCCAATGATTTCTTCTTTGCTTGGTGTGATTCTGTATCTTTCTTTCGATCTTCAAGTTGGACCTCATATGCCATGAGATTACCAACAAGATTCTCGAGAGTAAGTGTTGACAAGTCATTTGCTTCCTCTGTTGCTGTGGTTTTCTTCTCCCATTCTGGAGTGAATGCACGTAGGACTTTTCTGACCATCTCTGCTTGGGTATAAGTCTTTCCAAGCGCCACAAGAGAGTTTGTGATGTCTGTGAATCTGGTAATCATCTCGGACACAGTCTCATTGTCCTTCATTCTGAACATCTCAAACCTGTGGACAAGAACAGAAATTTTAGACTCTTTTACTTTATTCGTTCCTTCATGTGTTACCTCGAGTGTATGCCAAATTTGATGTGCGGTTGTAGCATTGGATACACGGTTGAATTCTTCTTTTGTAAGTGCACAAAATAAGGCATTCATTGCTTTGGCATTGTTCATAGTCTGATTCTTTTGATCATCATTCCATTGTGCATATGGAATGGTAGGAGCAGTATATTCCGTCTCTGTCATTTGCCATATCTCATAGTTGATTGATTGGAGATAGATTCGCATTCGGCACTTCCAATAATTGTAGTTCGTTCCATCAAATAGTGGTGGCCGTTGTGTAGATTGGCCTTCATGGTACTGATTTGTATTTGAAGTAGTTGCCATAGCCTGTAACCTTGCTCTGATACCAAGTATTGGATCCTGTAGGCAAGACAACAAACACTAGAGGGGGGGTGAATAGTGTTTAAAAAACTGCGGAAATTTTTCTTGGTGCAGTCGACTGAATTAAGGACCAGTCGACTGATATGTTCAAAATAATTGAAAATAACAACTCTGTGCAGTCGACTGCTGAATGAGACAGACGACTGAAGGCACACTGAAATTGCAACTACAAACGGCACTGACCAGTCGACTGATGGTGCAATGAGTCGACTGTCCAGAATCTTTTTGCAGAATTAAAATAAACAAGTATGAATGCAAACATAAGATAATCAATCACAGAGTACACAAGATATATCCTGGTTCGGTCCTCCCGACCTACATCCATTCCCCAAGCAACCCACTTGAGATTTCCACTATTCTTGAAAAATTACAAGAATACCCTACGGCGTTACGACAACAATCTTGTCTAACCCGTAGTCCTTTCTCTCAACCAGAGAAAGCCGACCCACTCTACTACCAAGAGTGAAAAGACACCGACTCTACAACCAAGAGTCAAAAACACTCTCCAACCGAGAGCAAGAGAACAAGAATACTTTACAGTCAACCTATAGCCTTGTTGTTGTATGTGTTGATGCACGTGGCTAAAAGAACAGGTCGATTCTATACTCAGTCCAGAGCGAATTCAATGCTATACTGGACTGAATGTAGAGAACCAAAGAGAATGAACTTGAAAGCTTTGTTTCTCACAAAAATTATCACTTAAAAGTTTTTCAAGAGTGCTCGGATTTCAAAGTAAAATTCTGTAGATCTTTTCAGTGAGATCTGAACTCTACTTAAAGAGTTTGATCTCCTGAACGTTGGGAGACAGTTACTCAACTGTCAACCAACGGATCTAAGCTTTTGAGTTTGAAAAAATTAGATTTTGAAAAATAGAAAACGGTCAAAAGCTCTCGAACAGTCGACTGGGTTGCCATATGAGTCGACTGATCAGAGTTTGAATAATTTTAAACAGTTTTGTACTATCAGTCGACTGGCAGAAGCTTAAGTCGACTGGTACTCAAGAGTTAAAATTCTTCAAACTTTTTTGACTCTTTTTGTTGGGGGTTTTTAAGAGACACACATTATGAAATATTTTGAGTGTGTGTGTGTGTGTGACAAGGCTTTACATCAGACTAAGACTCAACAAATGTAAAAAATACAATGTTTACAAGACACAACAATTTGACATATTTGAGCTTGAAGTCTTGAGTCTTGAGTCTTGTCTTGAGTCTTGTCTTGAGTGAAGTCTTCATCTGTATCCTTTTGAGCTTGTTCATTTGTTCAGCTAGAATTGTCTTTGGTATGTACACTGCATTGTTAGCTGTATAACATAGACACATGTTGCACTGTGTTGTGATCATCAAAATCAAGAATCAACAAAGTTTGCCCTCGAGAGGCAACAGGCGATCAAGGAGGAGGTTGAGAAACTCCTCAACGCCCGCTTTATTCAGGAGGTGAACTATCCTGAGTGGCTCTCCAACGTGGTAATGGTCAAGAAGGCCATTGGAAGTTAGAGGATTTGCATTGACTTCACTGATCTCAACAAGGCGTGCCCGAAGGACCTCTTCCTTCTTCCAGCATCGACGCCCTCATCGATGCGACTTCCGGGCACGAGCTCCTCAGTTTTATGGATGCCTTCTTAGGATACAACCAAATCAGGATGTTCCCTCTGGACATTCCGAAGACCTCGTTCGTGACGGACCAAGACCTCTACTACTACCATTTTATGCCTTTCGACTTAAAAAATGCTGGGGCTACCTATCAGTGCCTAGTGAACAAGGTCTTCCGAGACCAGATTGGCCGAAATAGGGAAGTCTACGTCGATGATATGTTGGTGAAGAGTACTCGAGGGCACGAGCACACCCTCGACCTTCAAGAAGCCTTCGAGGTGCTCAGGAGGCACAATATGAGACTAAACCCGAACAAGTGTGTGTTCGGTGTCTCATCAGGCAAATTTCTTGGGTTCATGGTCAGCCAAAGGGGCATAGAGGCCAACCCTGAGAAGATCCAAGACATTCTCAAAATGGATCCCCCCTCCAACGTCAAAGAGGTGCAGAGGCTCACGGGGCACCTCGCCGCAATCGGGCGATTCTTCTCCAAGTCCGGGAAGAAGTGCCTCCCATTCTTCAAAGCCCTCAGGGGGGCTAAAGGCTTCGAGTGGGGGCCGCAGCAGCATGAGTCCTTTGATAAACTCAAAGAGTATTTATCCAACCCCCCTCTCCTGAGTAAGCCAGCACCCGGAAAGGTCCTCTACCTCTACCTCGGCAGTTTCGGATCAAATGCTCAGTGCGGTCCTCGTGAGGGAGGAGGATAAGATGCAAAAGCCCATCTATTACGTGAGTAAGGTGCTTCGCGATGCCGAACTCCATTATCCGAAACTGGAATAGATCGCACTCGCTTTGGTCATGGCGGCCCGCAAGCTCCGCCTTTACTTCCAATCCCACCCGGTGGTCGTCCTTACTGACCAACTGCTAAAACAGGTTCTCCATAAGCCGAAAATGTCCGGACGGCTCATTAAGTGGTCTATCGAGATGAGTCAGCACGACATCAGCTACCAGCCCAGGATGGCAATAAAAGCCCAAGCTCTGGCCGAGTTCATCGTGGAGAACACCATCCCCGACTCATGCGAGTTGCCAGTCGACCCCTTTGTCTGGACCGTTTATGTGGACGGGTCCTCCTGCACCGATGGAAGCGGGGCCGATGTCATCCTAACCGGCCCCGACGCCTTTGTCCTTCAGTATTCCCTTCCCTTCAACTTCCCAACAAGGCAGAATATGAAGCCCTAATTGCGGGTCTCTGCTTGGCTCGCAAGGCGGGTGCTGAACAGGTTAGGGTCTTCAGTGACTCTCAGTTAGTGGTCAATCAAGTGTCCAGGGAATACGAGGCGAGAGATGACCGAATGGCCAGATACTTGGCAAAAGTAAGGGAGCTCCTAGCTCTATTCAGAGATGTTCAACTCCAGTGGGTTCCCTGAGAGGAAAATGTGCAAGCGGATGCCCTCTCTAAGCTCGCCTCCTCATCCCTCCAAGGTCTAGAACGAACTGTCCAAATAGAAGTCCTTCTCAAACCTAGCATCGACAAAGATGGCTCAGAGCCAATGGAAGCCTACCCCCTAACACTTGGGAAAAACTGGATGAAGCCCCTCCTCGAGTATCTCCGAGGAGTCCTCCCCGAAGATCTAAAAGAAGCAAGGAGGATCAGGACACGAGCAGACTCCTGGACGGGGTCATGTACAAATGCTCCTACACCCAGGTCAACGGTCGGCCCTATCTGAGATGCCTTTCCCCGGAAGAGGCGCTCTACGCCCTAAGGGAAACCCATGATGGTCTATGTGGTGCACACTTGGGAGCAAGATCCCTTGCCTGGAAGCTTTTGAACTACGGGTACTTTTGGCCTACACTATTAAGTGACTCCGAGGAGTACGTCCCCCAGTGCGACTCTTGCCAGAAGTCCGCCCCAATTCGTCGCCTGCCTCAAGCGCAACTTGCCTCCCTGGCAAGTCCAATCCCTTTCGCAATGTGGGGGATGGATTTGCTCGGACCTTTCCCTCCGGCACCAGGCCAGCTGAAGTTCTTGGTGGTAGCAATAGACTACTTCTCCAAATGGATAGAGGCCGAACCTCTCTCAACGATCACCGAAAACAAGGTGCAGAAGTTCTTTTGGAAGAACATTATCTGTCGGTTCGAGGTACCTCGCATTCTTGTAACCGACAACGGGACCCAATTCACAAGAGCTGCCTTTCACGACTTCTGCACCGATCTCGAGATTCAACAGTGGTTCTCTTCAGTAGCACACCCCCAGTCTAACGGTCAAGCGGAGAACGCGAACCGACAAATCCTCTCAGGTTTGAAGAAGAGGTTCGATAAGTCCACCAAGGGACTATGCATCGAACAACTTCCCAATGTGCATTGGTGCTATCGCACCACCAAAAGAACTCCGACGGGTGAATCCTCTTTCAACCTTACATACGGATCATAAGCCCTTATCCCTTTGGAGGTGGGTCTACCTTCACCTCAACTCATAGCTTACAATGAGGTGCAGAACGCGAACCAGCTTCGCAACTACCTAGACCTCATTGACGAGATCCGCGAGAGGGCCGCAATCCGCCAGGAGACCTACCGTCGTAGGATCACTCAAGCCTACAACAAGAGGGTACGACCAACCAACCTAAAGGAAGGGGACTTAGTGCTGAGAAAGTTATCAATTTCGGATCCAAGCAAGAGAGGCAAGCTGGCACCCAATTGGGAATGACCATATAAGGTCTCCAGAGTTATATGTCCAGGCACGTATCAACTCGAAGACCCGGGGGGGGGCAGGAAGATGCCAAGGACTTGGAATGCCGAGCACCTGATGAAGTACCGAGAGGGTGTCTAAACGCCCTCCTAGCAACTTCCCCAGGATTGCGAAAACTTTACTTGTATCTTCTTTTTAATCAAAATGTAAAGGCGGACTGCAACATAGAAGTGGTCGTCCGGTAATTTCCAATAAAGAAAAATTTCTCCTCACAACATCCCTATCTTTTGAGTAAACTAACTCCACCTAGCAAATTCTCTATTTTTGAGGTAGTCTAACTCTACTTACAAAAAAAAATCTTTTAATCGACGAAGTTCGGAGTCCAACACTTGGCTCGATTCCGCTTCTACTACTCACTCATGCGCGAGTAAGAAGTGGTTCTCCATTGGGAATTGCTCCCATAACCGTTGACTCTCTCTTAAACGATGAAGTTCGGAGTCCACCACTTGGCTCGATTCTGCTTGTACTACTCGCTCGTAAGCGAGTAAGAAGTGGTTCGCCATTCGGAATTGCTCCCACAACCGTTGACTCTCTCTTAAACGACGAAGTTTGGAGTCCAACACTTGGCTCGATTTTGTTTCTACTACTCGCTCGTAAGCGAGTAAGAAGTGGTTCGCCATTCGGAACTGCTCCCATAACTGTTGACTCTCTCTTAAACGACGAAGTTTGGAGTCCAACACTTGGCTCGATTTCGCTTCTACTACTCGCTCGTAAGCAAGTAAGAAGTGGTTCGCCATTCGAAATTACTCCCACAACTGTTGTCTCTTTCTTAAACGACGAAGTTCAGAGTCCAACACTTGGCTCGATTCCGCTTCTACTACTCACTCATAAGCGAGTAAGAAGTGGTTCGCCATTCGGAATTGCTCCCACAACCGTTGACTCTCTCTTACGAAGTTCGAAGTCCAACACTTGGCTCGATTCCGCTTTTACTACTCGGTCATAAGCGAGTAAGAAGTGGTTCGCCATTCGAAATTTCTCCCATAACTGTTGTCTATTTCTTAAACGACGAAGTTTGGAGTCTACACTTGACTTGATTCCGCTTCTAATGCTCGCTCATAAGCGAGTAAGAAGTGGTTCGCCATTCGGAAGCACTCCTACAGCTATCGACAACCATAGATGCTAACAAAACACGGAAGTGCAAAAAAAGTTTCATTTCAACAAAGTTTGAGGAACAAGTCAAATTACACGACCAACTACTCATCTTTACGACGAATTACAAAACTTGAGAAGCCAAAATTACAAGACTACTTCAATGCCTCCTAGGAAGTGGGATACTCTTCTTGAGCGACAAACGAGGATGGCAAACATTCTGTCGCTGTGACCCCACACCCGTTGAGGTCCCCAAGCCGGCGAGCCTAGTTGTGTCTCTAAGCGTTGCACCGGCTGAGGCTCCGCTCGATGAACCAGCAACTCCGCTTTGAGTGTCCCCAGGGCACCCTGGGATGGGAGGCAAACGTGATGCTAACTCGTGGAATGATCGTCCCTACGAGTACTCGTCTCGAGAGCAAGATGTGGTCCTGACGTTGCTCCCTTAAGAAAAACATCGTAGTCGGTGAACCTCTGTCTCTTGCTCAACAATGCACTCCTTCAGTGAATCATTCATTACCTTGACTTGTAGGCGAGGAATTCTGCTTGTACTACCCACACAAGAAGCTTCAATGATAGTTCGTCGAAGCTGCGCCGTCTCCAGGCTCTTCTCGAGCACCACGTTCTTCAGACCATCTCTCTCCATACTGACGTCAAATAGGGTCTGTCGAAGTGACTCCACCTCCCCTTCAGGGGGCTTCCCGAGCTTGTTTCTTTAGTCGCTTCAACTCGGATTTGCGTCGCGCCAGTGTTAGTTTGAGATGACCTAGCTCTGCCTCGCTCTTGAGAAAACACTCTCGACTACGAGAAAGGACCAATTTCATCACTCCTAAGTCAATTCGAAGACGAGAGGCCTCAGCCGCTACCATGTTCGGTGATGCCTCGACACATTGAAACAAATTGGCAGTCTGAAAAGGAAGAACACAACAATGCTGAGCTCGAGAAACACTTAGCCAAATTTCAAACGCTTAACCAAAGTTAGCTCATATATGAAACAACTCAAGCCCCAACACTTAGCCAAATTTCAAAGTTAGTTGATTATGATTACTTGGGCCAAAATCTCAAAAGTTCTTCGCATTCATTGAAGTTCAAAAGAGCACAAAAGAAAGCGGTGGCCAGTCCACTATTAGGCGTCGATACAAAAAGACCCTAGATGAAAAACTATCGCTGAAGTACAAAAGAAATACTAAGGGAGTTGAGCATCCACCTCAACAGATGGATCCACAAGCGCTAAGGTGCCTTCGCCGCCCTCAGCAGTCTCTGTTGCTGGCGCCATTGCTAACGGCGTCTCGGTCATTATGTCTTCATCGCCGACGACCTCCTCTTCTCCTTCTTCCTCTTCTTCTCCTTCAGCCCCTGCCTTCTCCTCGTCGGAGAACAAGAAATATCCCGAACAATCGAAGTCGAGGATACGCTCGCCGACATCCTTCAGCACCTTGGTGTAGGCCTTTCACATGTTCTGCTCCAAGTAGCCGATCGCCTCCTTCTCCGCCGCTGCCTTGGCCTCCTTCACCACCATGACCATCGCGAACGGGGCCTTCTCCCGCTCGGCCGCCCACTCCCGAGCCATCTCCTCCTTCTCCGCAGTGGCGGAGTCCTTTGCCTTTGCCAGTGCCTCTTCCAGTAGCCTGATCTTAGTAGCTTGCGTCTCTACCTTGAGAGCGGCCGCCTCTAGCCCTCTCTTGGCCTTCGAGCGCTCCAACCTCTCCCGGTCCTACAGAGCCTTCAGCTCTTTCTCTTGCTCCGCCACCCGCTTCAATAAGTGGCTAAAATGGCAGATTGCCTGCGAAAAAGGTATTGGTTTAAGAGTGGGACACAAAGAAGGGGGCAGAGGTCGAGCAGAAGGTCGAGGCTTACCGTCATCTGTGCTTCGGCGATCTCCAAGGCCGAGTCGCCCACTGTCCCATGCTCCATCACTGCCTTGTCCTTGGATATAGCGAGACTGCGGATGGTGTCCATGCAACTCGTCGAGTCTCCGAGGAAGCCGTCGTGCCTAAGAACCTGCCAATCTGGCACGAAGATCCTCTTCAGCTCGTCCATCAGTATTACATTGGCCGCCACCATACGAGGCAGAGCTGATAGGGCGAGAGTAGTCGAATAGTCGAGCTCCTATGCCAACGGAGCAACGGGAGAAAGAACAGCCTCCAAGTCCACGATGGGGGCAGCGGCACTCTCAACTTGAGCTGCCTTCGACGGAGTTGGCCGAACAACGACATGCTTCCTCTTCTTCTCTTCGACTCGCTTGCCACTCAGCGTCGATCGCCTGTTCATGATGTCTTCGAAGACCATGGCAGTAGATCCTACAAAAAATGATTAAAAAAAAAGAGATTAGAATTCTATCACTACTAAAGTACTTAGAATGTGATCGATGAAAGAGAACTCGTACTAGGGTCCATCAAGCTAAGGCCTCCCCCAAAGAGGCTCTCCTCAGTGATCTCCTTCCAATGCAGGGTCGGTCGATCCAAGAGGATGCCGACCATTTTGTCCTCCTCCGGACTCAAGGACGGCTCCATCTTCGCCCTCTTTGGCACATCCTCTCTCCATACCGTGGGAATGTCCCACGGCTTTTTACCCCGAACGAGAAAGTATTTGTCTCGCCAACACTTCACGGAGTCAGGGTTTTCGACCAACTTAATGCCCTTCCGAGCAGTGAGGTAGAAACGGTATGCCGTCCTCATCTTTTGATGGATCTGGTACAGATGACAAAGTACGCTGATCCTAGGTTCGATCCCGACCACCTGGCAATGGAGAACGAACCCCGTGACATGCCTCCAAATGTTCGGTATCAGCTGAATAGGGCAGACCCCGTACCATTGCAGCACTCCCCTTATGAAAGGGTGTAGAGGGAGGCGCAACCCCGCATAAAAAGCATCATAGGGGAAAATACAAGTGTCGGAGGGCAGAGAAGAACAAGACCTGATTCCTGGCCCAGGGACGACGAACTCGAACTCCGGAGGGATCATGAAGCAGATGCGACTCCTTCAGGATGCTAACAATTTCGTTCACCTCTGTGCGCTCCCTCAGATCGTTCTCTTCGTAAAACTGAGCCAAACCTTGTTCCGTTCGCCTCAAATCCTCTGCACTATACTGTCGGGTCCCTCCAAGGGTAGACACAGCGATCGAATGTCTCTCGAACGCACCCATCCTTCGATCTCTCTCCACTATTGTTTTCACCACCGACGAAGAGAGAGCCGCCTCGCCGCCTCTGCCTTCGACGATGAGATCTTCTTCTACTTCCGGAGAGGACAGGACAATGGGGGCCTTCCCTTTATCGACCGAAGAAGGAGTCGACCGGGGGGCTACTTCGGCCTGACTCGAGAAGGAGGCCTCTTCGCCAGAAGATACCCTAGACATCTCTTAAAATTAAAATAAATTACCTGAGAAGTGACAACCACGGTCGGAATGTTCGTCGGAGAACGGAAAAGACACCGAAGGCTCCGCGAAGAGAAGAAATCTCAGGTGAAGTGAAAATGAGAAAGTGAAGTAAAAAAGAGAGGGGATGGGGACTTATAGTAAAATTTGATGGGCTTGGGCCACAGCTCACCTGGCCCAACAAGCACGGAAGTCTAAGCGGTCAGAATTTGAAACGACAAAAAAGAAGCAACCAGAAGCAGCTCAAAGCCGTTGACCAGTCAACGCCCTTCGAGCTCGTCGCTTCGCCTGAATCGCTCGACACATCATTCGCCAAGCTCACCATCATATCTGAGCAGACGTGTTTCTAAGCTGAAAACACCAAAAAATGCATTGACTAGTCAACACCCTTTAAGCTCGCCGCTTCGTCAGCATCGCTCGACACAGTGTTCGCCAAGCTCGCCGTCATATCCGAGCAGACGTATTTCCGAGCTGAAAACACCAAAAAAAGTGTTGACCAGTCAACGCTCTTCGCGCTCACCGTTTCGTTCGCCAAGCTCGATGCGCTGTTCGCCAAGCTCACTGTCGTATCCGAGCAGACGTGTTTCCGAGCTGAAAACACCAAAAAATGCGTTGACCAGTCAGCGCCCTTCCAGTTCGTCGCTTCGTCTGAATCGCTCGACACTGTGTTCGCCAAGCTCGCCGTCATATCCGAGCAGACGTGTTTCCGAGCTTAAAACACTGAAAAAGCGTTAACCAGTCAACGCTCTTCGTGCTCGCCGATTCGTTCACCAAGCTCGACACAGTGTTCGCTAAGCTCGCCGTCATATCCGAGCAGACGTGTTTCCGAGTTGAAAACACCAAAAAGTGTTGACCAGTCAATGCTCTTCGCGCTCACTGTTTTGTTTGCCAAGCTCGTTGCCCCGTTCGCCAAGCTCGCCGTCGTATCTGAGTAGACGTGTTTCCGAGCTGAAAACACTAAAAATAGCGTTGACCAGTCAACACCTCCCCACTATTCGCCAAATGCCACATAACGTTCGCCATGTTCGGCGTACCGTCCTCCAACCTCGGCAAACCGTTTGGCACGTTCGCCTCACCGTACGCCCAGACCGCCGTACGCTTGACTGTGAGATGCGAGAAGCCTCTCTTCTCCGCACTGTCTGATAGCCCAGAAGTCCTCGCTGGCACATGATCAAGGGCTCAGATTTGGCCACGTTATAAATACGATGATTAATCCTTTTTTCTATTTTATTAATTCGGACTATTTATTTAAAAATTGCGAAAAATGATTAAAAGCCTGGGAAAATTAATTAAAAATTTTGAAAAATAATTATAAATCCAGGGGAACATTTTTGAGTCCCGGGATAAATAATTCTTGTCCAAAACGATTAATTAGTGCTCCCGGGGAGTAAATCATTGCCTTGCAAAATTGAATAAATGGTTCGAACGAATGATATAAAAATTGGAAAAAAATCACCAAAAATCCAGAGCAACCTAGAAGCCACTTTGAGCATGCTACAAGTTCAGGAAAGCACCATCACCCCTCAGACGAGAATCGAACACCCGTTGAGAACTCCGATAAAGCCCTATACGCCATTGAAACAACAAAACTACTCCCCAAAGGCCGTAACACACTGTCTTTGGCATTGGGGGGCTCGTGATATGGCTAAAAATGGGGTTAAATCGGAACCATTCAAAGCAGGCACGAATCTCAAAGTCCCAGGAGCAAGATGGTAATCTCGCCTACAGACGGGTCCGAATTGGGAACCAGGTCCCTCTTCCTGGACCCGCTAACCCATTAATGGATCTGACCATTTGAGAACGGGTGTCAACCCGTTGGGGGCCAGTTCAACCGGATTGGAGGAAATTCTGGCTTCCCCTGATTTGGAGGAGGTGGTTACAACCACCCCTATCCTTCCACACTGGGAAATAGGGATCTACTCTCATCCTGAAAAGGATCCTGATGACGACTATAAAACCCCCCTGACCTCTTACTGTTAAAGGTGATCATACTTTGCACACTTGAGCTTTTTCCCCTTGTCTTTTTCTGTGTATTGACTTGATCGTCAAAGAGTTCGTCGCCGGGATCCATCCTGGTGTCTCGAACGTTGGTGCAGGTTTCAAGGGAGCACCAAGGAGCCAACCAATTTACAAGGAAGAAGAAGGGGTCGATCTTTGTGAGTTCCTCACGAACCTACAAATCTCATCTATTGTCCCTACACCCGAATTCAGTGGAACACTAACAACAGTCACAAAATAACAGTTCTCTAACTTATTGATAAGCCCCGTGGGTAATGATAAATGACAAGTCCCTATAATTAAAGCATCAACTTTTGCTCCATTTCCAACTCGTAGGCCTACTTCGCCCTTAGCCAATGGTCTACTTCTTTTGAGATCCTGCACATTTACACAAATATGAGATCCACATCTAGTATCTAATACTCAAGATGCAGAAGTAGATAAATTGATTTCTACAATAAAATACCTGTAGTGGAAGTCTCATGTCCTTTCTTCTTCTTAAGCTCCTCCTGGTACTTATGGCAGTTCCTCTTCCAATGTCCAGTCTCACCACAGTGGAAGCATATGTCCTCCTTGGCCACCCCACCCTTAGGTTTCAAGGCAGAAGTGCTGGGCTTGAAATTTCCCTTGCCCTTCCCTTTACCCTTAGATTTTTTAATCTGCTTTTTGCCCTTATCCTTACCTTTGGCATGTTGGACCATCATAATGGTCTTTCCCTTACTAATGTTCTGCTCAGCAGTTCTCAACATGCTTAGCAGTTATGGCAGAGGTTTGTCAATTGCATTCATGTTGTAGTTCATGATGAATTGACTATACTTTTTGGCAACGTTTGTAGGACCAAATTAGTGGCCAAATCTTGACCCATAGGGAAACCAAGCCTTTCAAGGTTTTGTATGTACACAATCATTTTGAGCACATGAGTTCTAACAGGGCTTTCTTTTACCAGTTTGCACTGAAACAATGCCTTTGAGACTTCAAACCTCTTATGCATGGCCTGCTCTTGATAGAGCCACTTGAGGTATACGATCATATCGTAGGCATCCATGTTCTCATATTGCTTTTGAAGCTCAGAGTTCATGGTGGCTACCATGAGACAACTAGTGTCCAAAGCGTCATCTTGATGCTTCTTATGAGCATTCTTTTTGGTGCGAGGAGCACTTGCAATAGGTGGCTCATGTATATGCTGCTCTAGAACATATAGCTTTTTCTCATGCCTGAGACTATCATCATATTCTTGTACCAGTCTAAAAAATTTGTCCAAGATAATTTGTTCTTTTCAAGGACTGTTAGCAAAGATAGATATTTGATGTGTTGGATGCCATGATAATCTATCAACAAAAATATGTAAAGTAAATATCATGTCATTCTAATATATAACATAAATCAATAAGGTAACCATCAACAGAAATATGCAAAGTGTGTATCATGACATCGAAATATTTAATAAGGTCTTTTATTAAATATACTTCATTGTATTTTTATTCAAATCAACGACCCACATCATTAACTGAGAAATTCCATCGTAATATTTTCTAATACGCCAAGATCCATATTTCACCTATTTCTAAGTCAGCTTTGGCTGATCAACCAAAATTCAGCTATTTAGGTATGGAACACTTCCCAATTATATCGTATGCAACTCTTGGATAGTTGGGTGAATAACATTTATTCTAATCTATCTCATAGACTAAAACCCAACTTTATGCATCTAAACTTTCAATCATATTAAAATAGCCTAGTTAAGTCAGACCCAATGGTTGACAGTTGAATATTACTTTTATCCCATCGCGTCTAACCATGATAGATAAAGGCACCCTGCTTTGGCAGGCATACACTTAATCGATCATAGCCAAGACGAGTGCCATGCATTGGAAGACATCTTATTATGACTTGATATTTACTTTGAGGGATTTTGTTAATTTATTAATTTATCTCACCAGCTATTATCCTTTAGCATGCAATAAAAAAACAAGGCATCTCATGCAACATAAAAGCATCAAATATATGTGACATGATTGTCGCCCCTAACGCATTAATAATCCCAAGCTTATGAGAGTGCTAATAATCAAACATAGGGATTGTACCGTCTTCTCCAATCATCTTCCCAGTCAATTTCTTGTATGCTTGCCAATTTCTTGCATCTACAGTGAGATTACATTTTCATATAAAGAAAAGAATATACAATCAGAGTTTAGAGAGAGGCACGACACACATGCCGTATTTATATTACAATTAGAATGTAGAGAGAGGCACGACACGCATGTCGTATTAAAATACCAAAATATAAACTATACATCACAGAACATAAACCATGCATCACTAAACTAAACCACACATCACATAACTAAAGCCACAACCATGCACCGTGCGTCACACAACATAATAAACAAAGAATATGTTGTTATAATTTTATTTAGTTTATTTGAAAAGGATTGGCTTTTGGGGAATCAATATTGTTACCTTATGCAGAGTTAAAACGGGGAGGGGTCAAGGGAAGGCTACCCCTTGTGGGGTGCAGTGCAGTGCCCCGAACCAAAAAAATGCCTTATCATCCCTTGCCACCGCCAGAGCATGAACTCATCATGTTTTAAGAAACCATAACGCCACTGCAAACAATGCAGGTGCATGAACTCTGCATGCTTTAAGAAATCCTAATGTCATTGCAAATCACATCATGACGCTTCAGGGTTTGCAATGGTTCCAAATTGAGGGCTACTCTGGTGTGGCATCTATGTTAACAACCAACACATAAACGAATTCTTATATTGCAACTGTTGCAAAAATTATATCACATATGAATCTTTCTTCCAAAAGTGCGAACATATCATGAATAATCACATATCATACATAATTGAATTATGGTTTCACACGAGGCTCTGATACAACCGTTAGGTTTTGAAGGTAATCACAGATTAATACACAGCGGAAAAAAATCACAAAATATCAAAATCTAGCCATGGATCCATGCGAAAACCATAAATCGTGTTTATGAGTTATACCTTAAATATGGATTTGGTGTCTCCAAAATAAGTCAATCACCACACTGCAAAAGGTTGTAGTGCCTCTACTGTATCCACACGAACGGATCAAATCAAGCTCTCATTCATGCCGCGGTGGTATCTGCGGGATGGGGATGTTCCTCACGCTCTCTCTCTCTCTCTCACTATTTCTATTACGCTAGGGTTATCTCATGTATCTTTTCCACAGAAATATATCATATATATATGAGCAAAAAATAAACCCTAAGAAAGTGGTGAGGCAGTTGGACTCACAATCCGACTTGGGTTAGATTCGTGTTTGGGCCATCTAACTTTAGTTGACCCATTTAATCTAATTAATTATACAACCATGTCAATAGTCCAAGTCTTACTAGGATTCCCAATTAAATTCATATCATAAATTTAAATCTCAAATTCAATCCATTCTAAGTGCATGATCTTGTAGGTTCCCATTATGTTGACATTAATACTAAATTTATATTTTAGTGTTACAAATAGTAAGTGGTATCTAATAATACATCACTACTACTCAAGTAACGAGAAATGAAATGCCAGTAATTTGAAATAACCTATCAGTAACCAATGCTACCATGTAGTTTAGTCCTTTTATCTAAATATCTAAATTGATCACAAGGCATAGAGCGTGTCACCCTTGTATAGTTCAATCCTTGGTTTCTTGATGTCCGAGTAAACTTACTAACATAAATGAGCTCAATATCTCATATTGACTCATTTGAGCATGACCCTGTATTTTACAATCTCACTCAATCAAGGGGCCCATAGATATTGCTCCTGTTATGTAGGAGAGACAAATCCTATCTAAGTCACTCACATTTCTGTGCATGATTTTTAGTATATCCACAGTAGACTTTATAATCACCTTATTACAGGCAATGTTTGACGGCATTAAAACATTTAATTTCTCATGTAGAAAACGTAGTGACTTCATGTAAAATGACTACGTACACCAGGGTCACTATGAGAAATGTTTATGATACTCACGTAACGATCCATGTAGCGTTCTTATGGTGGGTTAGTGCAGTACATTATTACTCTAATATGTACCCATGTGAAGACTTGATATCTTATATCTATGATCCGTGAGAATGGTCATCAATCTACGCATACACTAGTCTATGTATTATCGTTGTCCTAATTGACAATAACACTTGACTAGAAAAATTTAGAAATAATGTTTTGATTTCAGCCAATAGGAATCAAGTCATGCACTTGATATCCCATGACATTGAACTTACTATTCTAAGAACTTTATTATGTTCATTTAATTCACAATAAATAAAATGTCTCAATCGGAGATAAATGTCATGATACAATTTAAACTAGTAACGTCAATACACAAGTGGCCTCTAGGGTATACACCAATATGAAGAGCTTCACATTCACCAAAAACCTCTTAATTGACGACCCTCTTCCTACAAGCACCAGAACATATCCTTTTGGCAGTCATTGTTCTTTTGTTGTTTGATCGATGAATCTCTCATATATCGATGGCTTCTTCTTCTTCATTTGATTCCCTTCCTTTCTCATTGAGAGGGTAGGCTGGTAAGGTTGTATTAGGGAATGGTCTGAAAGAAATTAAAGCAAACCAAATAAATACAAGGTAAAGGAGAGTATACTTGATCAGGGTCTTATTAGGATCCTAGCTTGCTAGTTTAGACTTTTGAATCGAGGGAGGTGGGTTATGTTTTCATGAAAAGTAGTCCTTAGATTTCAAAATAGAGGCACACATATGATTAGTTTAATAAAGGACAAGTATATGGACGAAGTCAGAAACGTTTAGCAGGGGGCATAGCTGACAGTAAATTTATAAATTATTCCATTGGCCCCATAAAAAAATTAATAATCATTTTGCCGTGATCATCCATATATTGAAAGTTGTCAAGAAAATATGTTTTTCTATCAAAGATTAAAAAATGTAGTGTGTATATATAAGAAAATAATAAAAAAGTGGATCTTAGAAGAACTAAGATCTAGTTCCTTGGAAGCAAATTCTTTGATAGTTGAATCTAGACTGAACATTTCAACAATTTCTCTCTTGATGTATATAATCAAATCGTTTAAAAGAAAATCATCCTCCATCTTGTTGCGAAGCTTATTTTTTACAGTGCCCATTGCTGAAAATGCTGTCTCAATATTTGTTGTGGAAACCGGTAGTGTAAGGACAAGCCTAATCAATTTATCAACCTGTGTATAAATAGACTTTCTTGTTCTAACTAATGCTTGACATAATTCAGAAAGAGATGATAAACTCTTAAATCCAAGCCATTGATGAAGATCAGTTTGATTGTGTTCTAACTCACATCTCAAAAAATATTGGTGTTCTTCAGAAAATTCTTGAGGATAATATTTAATTGCAAGCTTACAAATTTTACCAATATCAAATTAGGCAAATTCATCTCTTGGATCCAAAGAAGTACTTAGCACAAGTAATTCCGCTGCTTTTTCATTAAACCTGTAGCTTAACTCTTGGATTTTAGGAGTTTTTTCTTCTCAATGGCTTAAAGTATGAAGGCAAGGTCGATTGAATTTTGAAGAATCAAATTTAAATTGAAACTAGGGTTTTTGAATTTTCTCCTTTTTATTTTGTGTTTGTGTTGCGGCTCATGAAAAGAAAAGAACCGAAAGAAAAATAAAGTGATTGTGAACTTTTTGTTCTGTTTTTCAATTTTTTTTCATTTTATTTATCTAAGTAAATTTAAAGGTGGAACTGAGTAATATGTAGATTTGTATGTACATCTCAGGTTCTTTTTGTAAATTTGGAGGGAGACTAGTTGCAAGTTTGGATGTAATATGAGATTTTGTAAAAAAATTAAAGGCGGGCTAAAAAGGTGAAAATATATTACTCTATGTGGTTTTATGATGATTCAGAGTGTATCCCCTTTGCGGCTCTACCCCTGTGGTGCTCCACCACTGCAAGTGTGTCAAGTAGGTTTCTGATACTTGAAGAGAAGTACATATATGACTACATTATAGAAAACTACTCTATATTTTTTATATTTTTCAAATAACTATTTTTATTTTTAAAATTGTAACAATTATCTACCTCAATTTTTTTTTATCAATTTAAAAATCTATCCTAAACTATAACAACTTCTTCAGAAGACTTCTAGGTACTCATAAAATTAAAATTTATGAAGATTACACATAATAAAGTAAATTTAAAGTAGTTATTTTCTAACGCTGAAAGTATATAATAGTTTCTCGTAAATTGAATACGTTGATAAGAGGAGTCAATCTCACATACACAATTTTTCTAGAAAGTATTTGCAAATATTGGACACCACCAAAACTATTTACAGAAATCGGACAGTTGGAAGTAATTATCTAAAATAGACCATACCTTTGGACACAACATTAAAACTATTTTTTTTATATCTCACTACCTTATTTAAAAACTGGATTATTCATAGAAAATAAATAAATTAAGATTAAAAAATCTCTCAAAGTTTAAAATTAGATACATTGATAGAAGATTAACAGAAAGAAAATATATAACTTATAAGGAAATCTCAAAATATTTGTTAATAACAACTAAAATAGCTAAGAAACCACCTAAGGAAATAAAAAAACATAACATAAAAAGTATTAGATTATAGGAACGAAGAAGCAAGTTGGTATTACCAACACCTGCTAACATAAAGAATATTAGGGTAAGTATGGTTAATAGTCCAAAAGTAGAAATATTAAATCCAAAAATTGAATCAGAAAATTATATGATAAACAAACAAGAGTTGAAAGAATGTTACAATGGTCCAGAGTTTGTAGGAACTATAAAAAAAGATTTAAAAATCATAAATAAGAACATAAAAGAATTATGTAGATATATAACCGAAGACACAGAAGAAGAATTAGAATAACGGAAGAAGGTATGAAGGAGTAGAAGCCATAATAAAGCTTAATATAAATATTTTAGAAAAAAAAGATTTACTGGCAAATCCCAATTCAAAGGAAGTAGAGGAAGGCTTAAAAAATCTAGATATAACAAATGAAGAAATAAAAATGGATGAAGAAAAAGAAATTTTATAGCAAAACCTACAGAAATTTCAACTGATATGTACGAAATCTTAAGGCCACCACCTAACAAAAGACCTTATCACCTACCATGAAAATAACAATACACAAAAATAATATGTTAGGAGGAGATAAAGAAAAAGAAATTCCAAAATATGAACCTGCAGAACACTACGAAAAAAATAGCAGGATATGGAGAATGGCTAAAGCTAGATTGCGTAGAAGACGTAGATAGGATAATAGAAGAATTAGTAAAGGCTTCACTAAGAGTAGGATTTAGGCAAAACCTTTCAGGAAACTCATTTGAGAAATTTATAGAAGCAACCTTTATATGTGTTGTAGCAAAATGGTGGAATGGACTAAAGGAAGAAGAAAGAAATGCTATCAGAAAATCAAGACCAATTGATGATAAAGGAACATAAGAAAGCTCAGCACAACGAACCTTAGGACTAAAAGAAATAATTATAAATTATGAAATAGCAATAAGAATAGAATTCAGTGTTTACGATAAAGGAGAAAAACACACGATATAGAAAAAGAATCAAGCAAGATGGAGACAAAGAAATTTAGAAATATGCGATATGTGTTATTTTGACAACTATGCTTGTAATTCTGAGAAAATTTTCAAGATAGTTATTATACAAAAGAAGAAAAGAGTCAAATCTTGGACTCATTCTTTCTAAAACTACATGATCCATGGAGTATAAACATATATAGTGCATACATAGGTGAGAAAGTAAAACAGCAGATACTTTAGGTATAGAACACAATTTTTAAGATTATAGGGATAAAGTGTGCTAAGAAGCTAGAGCAACAATGAAATACTATAGAACATATAAACAAAGAATTTGTTATGAAGATGCAAGACCGAATCATTGGGGATGTAATAATAGCTATAATTATACAAAGAGAAGTAAACACAAATTCCAAAAATTTAAACAAAAATATTACAAAAACTTTCAAGAAATATAAAAAAACCCAATAAAAGATACTTTAGAAGAATAAATAAAAATAGAAAATATCCGAAAAACCCAAAAAATGTAATTGTTATATATGTGGAGAAGTAGGACATATATCACCAAAATGCCCTAAGAGAACAAAAAAAGAAAATGTAAAATAAGTTGAAGAAGTTAAAGAGATGAATAACATAAACTATGAACCCATAGAACATGAGGAAGACTGGTTAGAAATTAGTGAAGATGAAGATATAATGGTATCGGAAAGAGATAGTGGAAGTAGTGAAGATGAAACAGAAGAATGTGAAATAAACACGATGAAAGAAATAACCGAAATAGGAGAACAATTAGAAAGAGAGGAAAACAATGAAAAAGTAAGGGAAAGAATGTACTTTGACATACAGAAATACGATAAAATAAGAGTAACCAAATTATATATAAACCCAAAAGAGATATTTAAACTACCAATATTTGAAAGGAAAAAGAATACCATCATAATAACCATGAATAATGAACAACCTAGAGACATTGAACAAGCCCAAGGAAAAGCCATAATCTCATTAATAACTGAAAAAATAATAAGATAAGAGATGAAAAATAAGTGAGAAAACCAGAAAAATATTAAGACACATATATTTAGGAGTTGTGTAAATAATAATAAAAGCTTATTTTAAGGAAGGAATAAATACACCCCCAGAAATATACTAAATGGATGATAGAATATTATCAAGTATACAAAGATGCCTTAATAGGAATAGTACAAGAAAACCTAATGTATCAAAAGATAAAATTTACAATAAAACTTAATTTCTCTATAAATATGACCGAAGAAAATAAGTACAAATGTTTAGTCATGTACCACAGATTATGAGTATAAATGATAGAGAAAAGTAAAGTTATGAGTATATAAATAAGAAATATTTATGCTTTCACTAGTAAGCATGAAGTAAAAAATAGGAATACAGATAATTTTAAATTAGAACCATTATTCAGCAAAATTATAAGATACAGACTAGCTAGAGAAAATCCTAAAATGACTAAACCAAATTATATAGAATTTGACTTTAATAAATCAAAAGAAATTACAAAAGAAAAAGCATCACAAATAATGTTCGAAAGAGATCACTATCAATAAGAAACAAACAACAAGCATTGGAATTAATACCAATAATAAATATATTAGACAATCAAAACAATAACCAAATTAAAATAAAAATAGAATATTATAACAGTGAAAAATGGAATAAACAAGTAGCCGTGGTAGATACAGGAGCTACTAATTCACATATTAAACAAACATATATAAAAACAACAAAATTAATACCATTAGAAAATCCATATTACTACCTAGACTATTACAATAATATACATCCAATTGTACATAAGATAATACTGCCACTAAGGATAAATGACAGAAATGAAATGCTATTACATTTACATGTAGATCCAGAATACCATGTTAATAAAATGTTATTAGGAAATGACTTTCTTAAATTAGTACAACCTTACTCAATTCAAGAAAAAAAATCACAATAATAGTAAATAATGAAAATATAGTAATAAATAGAATATTGTGTAAATGAATCCATTAAGAGCAACAAAAAATATATTATACATACTAACACAATTTGTCTACGAAGGATACAAATCAAGAAATTATCATAGTCTAATAAGCACCGGAGCAGGCACTAGCTTATGCCGCAAAAATATACTACCAAGATGGACACAAGATGGATATAATAAAATGGAGATAACTAGATTAATTGGACAAACTGTCATACTTGACTGGTATCAACAAAATGTTAATATACAAATAGGTAATTACGTACTAAAAATAGCAATAATATACCAGTTTGATGATATGAATAATGATGTATTATTAGGAAATGACTTTTTCCAACAATATTGTCCTATAACCATATCACATAAATCTGTTATATTTACAACACATTGTTAATACCAAGAAATAACAATTAGAATAACCTAACCTTATTCTAGGGCCGACTTGCCGCATATCAGAGTTTCGTCAACCCAACGTGGTGAATATCAATATTTACCAAACAAAACTAGAATACAAAAAGTCTAAGAAATAACTAGAAAAGAAATTTTACAAAAATAATTAGAAGATTTGTGCGGAGAGGACCCTTTAGCAAAATGAGACTTAGGTGAACCCACAATACATATAGAGTTAATAGATAAAAGCAAAATAATAAAAATTAAACCTATAAGACACACTCCAACAGATTTAGAAGATTTCAAAATACATATAAAAAAAGTAATAGAAAATAATTACATAAGAAAACCACAAAGTCCACATTCACCACCAACATTTATAGTAAGAAAATATTCAAAAGAAAAAAGAGATAAATATCGAATGGTAGTAAATTATAAGAAATTAAATAAAAATACTAAGAGATTTGGATATCCGCTACCAGATATGCAGATACTACTTAATACAGTAAGAACAAGAAAAATATATTCGAAATTCGATTGTAAACTAAGATTTTACCATGCAACACTAACAGAAGACTCAAAACAGTTAACAACATTTAGTACACCACAAGGATTCTATGAATAAAATGTATTACCATTCGGATATATAAACAGTGCAGGAGTATTTCAAGAATATATAGATAAGATATTTGAAAAATACAATAATTTCATATTAGTATATGTTGATGATATTCTAATGGGATCAGAAAACGAAGAACAGCATAAAGAGCATTTACTAAAATTCATAGAAATAGTAAAAAATGCAGGTATTATACTATTAAAAAAGAAAATGAAATTGTTCAAAACTGAGGTAGAATTCTTAGGAACAAAATTATCACATGAAAGAATTGAACTACAGCCACATATAGCAGAAAAAATAAAGACATTTCCTAATGTCCTAAAAGAAAAAAGAGAAGTACAATCCATAATCGGACTACTAAATCAAACAAGAGGATACATACATAATTTATCAGCAAAAACAAATTGGTTATAACAAAAACAAAAAATATTTAAGAAATGAGAATGGATCAGAGAGGATGAAAAAAACTTAAATATTAAAACAACAAACTTCAAAATTAAATCAGATAAGATTAACTGTTAAAAAATATTCATGGATAATAGAAACAGATGCATGTGAAAATAATTGGGAAGTAATATTAAAATTCATTGAAATAGTTAAAAGAGGAAAGATTAGCCAGATATACTAGTGGATCATTCACACAGACCCAACAAAATTACCACACAAATGAAAAGAACTACTAGCAATCTTAAAAGTTATAAAAAAGTTTGAATTATTCATAATATATACGAAATTCACAGTAAGGACAGATAATACACAAGCAAAGAGTTGGATTAACAAAATAATAGACCCATTGATAAGATGGTAAATGGAGTTAGCACATTATAACTTCTCAACAGAAAATATAAAAGAAAAAGATAACTCCCTAGCAGATTTCTTATCAAGAAACTAATAATTTCATTTTTACATGATGGAAAATAGTCCAGCATATAGAACATGATATAGTCTACCTAAAGAAGGCTGCGGAGCAATTCAAATGAGCATTTAACCAACTACAGTTACAAATATGTTGTCTTAAAAGTAATTTTACGAACATATAAATGCAGAACATATTAAAAAAATGAGCAAAGGGAGTGAACCTATTAACCAATAAAATACAAGTGAAATCACCAAAATAGCCACACAAGTGGGAAGCTCCACATCCATACAACCCACTACCTACAAAGAGAGTTTACTTTCAGATCCTTCAATATTCCAAGAAGAATTTATTTTTATAATATATTGAGAAATTATGCCAGACGACTCAGGTCAATCAATTTATCAAAACTATTTCTCAACAACATATGAACAAAGCGATCATACTACGAGGAGTAAATCCAAAGACAGTAACAGTATTATTCGAAAGAGGCTTATCCACTGCATATATCCATCCTGAGATTGTGAAGAACTTAACCAGCTACCAAGAGAAGTATATAAATCTGCTAAGAGCTATTTGGTCTTACAAAAGCCTCCAAAATATATGTCCGGGTATTTTTAGCTATTCTATAATTCCTTGAAGGTGATGAAGAACTACCCGCTGAGCATATTATGGATAACTACACAAATCATGTTTGGAACAACCAATATTATACCATATTAAAATGAAAAATTTGAAAATCTGATCCCCGAAAGAAGAGTTGTGGGATTTAGAATAACGTACTGTGAACTTATGGACATACAAAATAGAGTCAGTAACATATGGTTCTATGATAGCTCTGACCCACAAAAAATAATGATTTACAGCATAGCAAAGGCTAAACAACAACAGTCAAACAAAAAAGTCTTAGACAGCTGGTACCAAATTTTACATAAAGGAGCCATGACAATGACAGAAGAGATAGTTGTCTACTACTGTAGATTGATAAGGATGGAACCACAACATAAATGCGGATAATGCAGAAAAAAAACAAGATAAGGTTGACGAAGAGTTATTTCTGATGTGAAGCACGTGAAGATGCTGGTCAGAAAAGATTCTTTAACGTAAGCAGTGACATAATAGACTTAATTATTATCTGTGATGTAAGCAGTGATGTAATGAGAACAATAACTGTAACTGATGTAAAGTCATCCCTTCTTCTATAAAAGGGGAGGTTGATTAAGGGAGAAGGCAGAAGATCCAAGAGAGATTTTTTTTTCCATATAAGCTTGTAAGGAGAGTTTGTAAGAAAGTTGGAATCAATAAAGACTATCTATCCTGTTAAGCTCTTGTAAAATTTAAGGTATGAATAATTAGTCTCTTACCCTCAGGAAGAGTTTTGTAAGGCTCTACCTGAAGGAACTTGCAAAAAGACCCATTTGTAACCTTCTATAGTTAAGTTGTACACCTAATAGCAGGAAACGAGCTAGGTTGTGGTTGTCTGTACTGAAGTACCACTAGTTGTTCTAGACGTATCTCTTGGATGAAGCTCTCTTGGAGAGCATAGTATTCCTGAGATGAGAGGAACGTAAAAGGAGCACTGAAATCATGGTGCCTACCAGAGGTATTTTATCCACTGGTAGTAACTGGTACAGAGCACCTCAAAGAAGTTTAACTAAGTCGGAAGCAAGATTGGCCATTTTGTTTTGATTCTTATGGTATCCTTAGAAATCTCTCTCTACTCCTGATTTCATACTTGTCGTTTTAAACCACGAAATTAGTCAAAAGGAATAATGGATAATAATAGTTTCAGTCTTGTCTCAGAAATTTATGAATTAATGACTAACTATCAAGGAAGTGATAGAATGTTAGTTTTTGATGTTTATTATCCTAATAGAGTAACAAGCATGAATGAATACTATGAGTTCAAATTATTTTTCTTTAGTATACAACGAGTAATAATTATGACAATAAATCAAATAGATCCTGGAGAAACTAGCAATTTAAGTGTCCAAATAATTGATGATCTAATTTTTTTATGAAAGATCTTTATTATTTTATGAAAATGGAGAATTTGGTAGTTATATATGGAGTCCTACAACTGCATATAGAGAATTTTTAGAAGAAATGAACATATTGAGGTAGGAAATGAACATGTGGAAGAACTCGAAGAACCCGCATATGATAGTAGTAGTGAAATATTAGAGACAGACTCAGAAGCTATGGGAGATCTTGAACTTATGCTTGATTACTTTATTTTTTTTAAAATGGATAATACACATTATTTCGAAGAATATTATTTTACAGAAAACTATCATCTTTGATGTTTTGATACTCTGTTTAATTCTATTCACAAGTGATTTCACGCTTCACAACCCTAGTTGGTATCAGAGCCTTGTCTCTAAGTAAGTAACTATCTTCTGATTTTCTCAAAATATTTAGTACAATTTAAGTAGTTAAAAAATTGATTGGATAAGAGAAATAGAAAATATTACAAAAACAATTGTTAAATTTGCAAAAAGATTACAAATCCTATAGAAATTTTGATAGAATTGGAAGCATAGAATATTATTTAAAAACTATCTCTTAGTTGTAACTATCATCTTTGATGTTTTGACACTCTGTTTAATTCTATTCACAGGTGATTTCACGCTTCACAATCCTAGTTGGTATCAGAGCCTTGTCTCTAAGTAAGTAACTCTCTTCTGATTTTCTCAAAATATTTAGTACAATTTAAGTAGTTAAAAAATTGATTAGATAAGAGAAATAGAAAATATTACAAAAAAAATTGTTAAATTTGCAAAAAGATCACAAATCCTATAGAAATTTTGATAGAATTGGAAGCATAGAATATTATTTAAAAACTATCCCTTAGTTGTAAATAGTATAGTCATTGTCTCTTTTTTGTAAATAGTTCCAAAGATTGTCCAAACAAAATAATTAACTCTTGATAAGAGTCATAGGAACTTTGGGTTTTGACTTTTAAAGTTTTTAAATTCTATACACTTTGGGTTTGACTTTAATATTGCTTGTGACTTGGGTATTTTTTTCATGCGTGTTATTAATTTTGAGGTGATATGAGTGACTAAGACAGATTGGTTTGTAATATTATATTTATTTATATTTTTGCGGCCTCAACTTGGAGCTAGGATTATATTCCATTCCAAGTTTGTGTTCTAAGTTCAACTTCATGAGTTCTTTCTTCATCTTCTTCACATTTTAAACTCAAAACACTTTTGATTTTTTTTTTTTTTTTTTGCCCCTTCTGTAGTGGGATAATGGGTTAATCAAAGATTGGTGATATTCAATCTTTTCTTTATGTACGTACTGTTTGCCTTATAGAGAAATAACTGAGCATTGTATTTGTAAGTTTTTTCAAAAGATTTTTTTGTTCGGTATTCTCATATCTCAAATATTTGATATTTATATATATTTTCATATAAATTTTTCATATTTTCATATTGCCACCTCAAATCAATATGATAATTTTAAAAACACACATAGTGTTTTAAAATCTTTTTTGCCATTTTACTTTCTTTTTCATTTCTAATTCTTCATCACACGAAAGAAAATTCAAGCAACAATTTTTTTTTCCTTCCAAATCTCTTACAGAAACTTACTCTAACCATTATTCAATTCCTTCAAATTCTCCCCTATAAAACCATAGATTCTTATTTCCTTCATATTTTTTATGGTCATGAAAATTTAAGGACTTGAAGTTAGGTTATGGTATTTGATAAAAAAGAAGGAGAACATATATTGAAGTGAAGATCGGGAGAATGAGTTTCTTATTTTTTTGTTTTTTATTTTTTTATTTTATAAGGTGATGAGTTGGGTTAAGATTTGGTGTAGAAATATGATACATTAATGAAGGAATTGAAGACGATAAAAAAGATAAGAGAAGGCTTTTACATGAAGAAGATGGTTAGGGGTAGTTTATGAATTAAAATATATTATTATTGGGTTTGTACTCAATAAAAACAAGGGTAAATTTCAGATAACCCTACTGTGTTTTACTCCTTTGGTATAAAACCCTACTTAAGTTTGCTCCGTTAGGCAGTAAGGCATGCTCCGTCAAATTTTGGTTGTTATCTGAAAAAAAGTGCTGATGTGTCAATTTTTCAATGACTAAAATACCCTCATGATAACCTTTATAAATAGAGCTTAAGACAATGAGTGGAAACAGAAAGAAAGTTTAGGTGGGAAAATTTGGGAGATTTGGCGTGAAATCTTGGGGATTTCATCACCTGTGGATCAAGATCAATGTCAATGTGAATTTCTTCTTCTCCTCATGGTCTATGAGCTAATGAGATGTTGATGATTGTAGATGTAATGACTTGGCCCTGTTTATTACTCTAAATGGTTTTCCTGCCTTTTTGGGTGAAGATGTAATGGCTTGATCATTTTTTGATGTTGATGACTTTAGATGTAATCTTTTGAAGATTTGTTACTGTTATTGGGTGAAGATCTGTAGATTGGGTGGGGAAAATGTGTTAATTTGGTGAAAGACACTTGCATTTGTAGGAACATATGATTCTTTAGGCTTTTGATTATGTAGTAGACGAGGATAATAATTCTTGTATGTACATGAAGTTCACAGATCATACTAATTAGATGTATTTTGTTTGATTTGTTGCAGGATGGCTAGTTCAAGCTTACACAGCCGGGAAAATTCTTCATCCTACCGAAGTTAGTCAAGCTTGGGGGAAGTGAACCAGCTCCTCCCCACACCGCCATGCATCTGCACTCTCCTGACTTGAGTGAAGTACTCCAATTCGGTAACAAATTATGGTGAACACTACATTAATTGCTCCAATTTCGTAAAGGGTTGTCAATTTTTTCTGTGGTACTCAGTATGAGAGAATTTTTAATTGGGTAGCCAATTACCACAATCTTGGAAGTCTGGTTGGCAATGAAATATTGTATGATCATATTGATTTTCTGATTGAGGAGCTGAGGGAGGACTATGTTATTTTTCGGATGAAGGGTTGGAAAGAAGGGTTTGTTGCTTCCATGATAGTGTGTGTGATATTACTTGCTGTCTTCTATGTGTTCAAGTAGTAGTAGACAGGATTATGGAAATGGTATTTTGGGCAATTGCAAGATGATATGCAAGATGACAGGAGCATGGAAAGTAGTTGTAGTGTGTGTTATTACTTATCGCAGTAATTGCAAGATGATAATGGTATGCTTTTGTAAGATATTTTGAACTTATTATGCATTTATGAGATGATAGTGGTATGTAAGAAATGATGAAATAGCTTCATGTTATATAATGTTGATGAAATGAAGATGGTGTATGTTTTGGTACTTGAGAGTTTACTCTGTTTAGATCTTCTAACTGATATATCAGTGTGTGTAACTGGCATTTACTGTGTGTACTGATATATATGTTTTGTGAGATAGATATGTTGTGCGAGCTTTATGAAATTCTTAATTGAATATCATAGAGAATGGAAGCATAAACCCGATGCATCATTTTTGGTTACAAACAGCATAAACCTGATGCATTCATCTCAGATATTTGTTATCAAAAGTTACTACAATAACTGCATTCATCTCAGACATCAACAGAGAACCTGATGCATTCATCTCAAGCAGTTACAAACTTCATAAAAATTCTTGATGTGTGATGAATTCATATAAGACCTGATGCATTCAAACGTATGATATATCAATTGCATTCAAGCAGCTACAAACTTAACAAAAGTTGTTGTCATATCAATTGCATTCACAAAAGTTACATTCATATCTAAAGTCACTTTCAATTGATCAATTGCATTCATATCAGTGTATTAAAGAGAAACAGAACATGAATACATTTGGTGCAAAAATTGCATTTCACTCAAATGTGTTAAATACAAATATTCAGACTTCAGATGCACCCAAAAAGATATATCCAACATCATACTTGACTTAGAAGAGTACTATTGAACAAAATTTATAATTCAAGGCATTACAAAGGGCCTTCATGCTATTTGAGTTGGCTCTTTGATTGTTGCTTGATTAGGATCATCCTTGATAGAAGATACATTTACCTCAACCATTTGATACAAAAACTCAAAAAAACAAAGTGAAGTAGCTGTCTGTGTGCAGCAATAATCAATTTCTTTAACTGCAAGTACATATACTCCAAAATAGGTACAAAAACTGAAAAAACTAAAAAAGTTAAGCTTTGATAAGTGCAGTAATAACTCCATCTTCTCCACCTGCATCTCTGTGTAGATGTCTACATTATTTCCACAAGCATGACATTTTCAAGGGATTTATAACTTGAAATGACATGAAAAAATATAATTGAAGCATTGATAAAAAGTTTGTCTATGAATATACCTATATATACATAATCTTCTTTCACTGTTTTGGTCCTTGTGAAGCTCC
Source organism: Hemerocallis citrina (assembly GCA_017893485.1). Classification (NCBI taxonomy): domain Eukaryota; kingdom Viridiplantae; phylum Streptophyta; class Magnoliopsida; order Asparagales; family Asphodelaceae; genus Hemerocallis; species Hemerocallis citrina. The sequence goes on along the minus strand of CM030360.1, from coordinate 189,666,901 downwards.
AGTTGGTGCGGTCTGAGATTGACTTACTTAAAAATATGCAAATATGATACTTGGTTTGAATTACCTAGCATCCACACAACCCTAGTTGGTTGAGAAAGGGGAGCATTAACATGTGGAGTGGTAGTATTTTGAGAACCATATCTTCATTTAATTTCATGCGTATTCTATAATATCACATTTTACTCTAGAAATATTTCTACATTTTAACCACAATTCTTGGATCCTATGAACCACATCTTCCTCGTTGGTCAATTTCACAATCATGATGAATAACACCATACTACTTCTTGGCCTATTGGCCATTGATATGAACTATGTCCTCATTTCTTCTCATATTTTGCAAAAGTTGTGTACCATATATTTCATTCATGCAACTAATTGTAGATCCAAAACAAGATCAACTTTTACATTTAATACAAGCAATTATCAGCACTTATATTGATGTTACTAACATTCATAACTTCATAATTTGATTATTTCTTTTCTTTAAAAATTGATGCAGTATAATAACTGACCAACATAAGAGTTGGAAATGTATGAAGAAAGTAGCAATAATTTTATTTGTGGATATATAACTCACCTGAAAATCCCTAATATAAGTTTTCCTAGATAGTCAAGAACTGTTAAAGCCCAAGTAGTCTCTACCCGAACAAGAATAAAAAATAAACATTGCTAAAAAGAGAATACCATAAAACATATAGAACAAGAACGGATAACAAAATTGTCTGCATCACCTTTTCTCCTTGGAGATACATCTATTCCAGAGTATTCATGTCATCTTCCAGAACAAGCAATTCCTATAGATGCCACAAGAAACATATAAATTCTTTAGAAAATAGTAGGATACAGTAAAAAAACAATTGGTTTTCTTCACCCAAAATAAATAAATAAACACACATATGGGTAGATAAGAATGCTCTCTTATCTATAGGGATTTAATGCATCTAAATCCAAAAATAGTGTGCACTATTCAAACTTTAAGGCATAGATATCCAATTGTAGGCTACATCAGCTGTATAATTCAACCCTTTAAGCTTGGAGAAGTGAAAAAAAGACGAAAATTAATAAAGTAAACTTAAATGGGCAAAAACAAGAAGTAAACTTTAGCTTTTTCTCTAAAGAAATATAGTATATAAGTAAGCAAATTTACCCACACAATGGATAAGATGTATTCCTAGAATGTCAAATGACATAAAGGCTCACTACGAAGCAAAAATAAATTTTGGTGGTCATAAGCTAAATAAAAAGTGGAGAGAATTGATACCAACTTATATTGCTTTTAGTTAAGAACAACAAACAGTTTCCTAACAGAAAACAATCTTCTAACATAGAGATGATTGGACTTCTTACAGAAAAGATTACAGAGTGTTGATTCCCATTTCATATGCCCACTAACAAAAACGTTGAAAACTAAAATTCAACAATGATTAACTATCACAATTTGGGTTTTGGTGCTCACAAAGTTGGGGTTAAGGTATAGATTTACCTAATTGAGTCTTTATTTCTAGTTGTCAATGGAGTAAATGATTATTCGTAACCTAAGTACAAAAAAACTTAAAGAACTGTTTCACATAAGGCAAGAAAGTAAAAAAACATGAAGTTAGGAAAAGTATGTGAGGGTATATGTACCCAATAAAATTTTGTACGGTTTCTAAAAATTTATATCAACCTTTTCATGACTTGAGGTTGAAGTATCTGAACATTTACCAGATCGATGGTGGAGAGTACGACGGAGTCGGCAGTGGAGATGATCTTGATCTGGTCGTTGCAGGCGCAGGCGATGAAGGCGGCGTCGGAGGAGACTACCAAAGCACTACCACTGTAGAACTGCTGGAGCAAGGAGAGGAGGTGAGGTGGTAGCTCTTCTTTAGTGTTTAGGACGTCGCCATTGGTGGATTGCTGGGGGAGTTGAGGAGAGAGAAAGGGGAAAGTGAGAGAGAGGGGCAGGAGGGATTATTTTAAATAGTCATCTAGGGTTATTTTAGGCAATCCATGCCAAAGATAACAGTGTTAGAGGATTTTCATGGGAAACAAAGTTCGGTAGGGTTATATGAAGAAAAAAAATGGGTATGGTTTTTTGCCAGAGTAGTAAATGTCAGTAGGGTTATCTGAAATTTACCCTAATAAGAATATTCAAAGTATATTTCTTGCAATTAATGGAGAAGCAATTCTCAGGTGGGTTTTGGGAATCACTTATATTTGACATTTGAATATGGAAATATGGTATCTTTAGCTTTTCTGGCTTTAACGCAACTTTTTCGCCCTGGTCGATAGAATTTGAGCTAAACTCCGCCCCACCCCTAGCCATATTTGGATCGACATCCTTATGCTACCCTTCCACATGTGGAACCATGCATCTCTTGAAGCCCTCCTTAAGCCCTTTGCCAAGTTGGTGGTCATGAGTAACGAGATGAAGAAAGCTGAAAAGCAGGACTAGGTCCAGGTGTTGGTCAAAATAGAAAATGTCTCATGCATTCCAAAAGCCCTTTCGATCACCTACACTATTCCCTGGACGATGGAGAAGCATATCTATGAGGTTCATGTGCTCCTTCTTGGTAACCCTATCCCAGTTAAAGATGTTCAAAGTGGAAAAGTTTAGCTCTTCACCACTTCATCTTCTAAAAGTGGAGGCCAAAACTCTTTTTGGAGGAAGAAGGATGGCACTAAGGTTCAATTTGATGGAGATATGGGACAGAAGATTATCAATCCAACCCCAGGGGGAACACAGTTCTTCATCAAAGCAGCAACTACCCTCTTATCCACCTCAGTAGAAGAGTACCAGCTAAAGTCTACCACTAGCGATCCCAGACAGAGATGCACAGAAGCGAGAAATCAGGGAAGGGAAAATGCATTTATGGAAACATAAAATATTACGGCGAGTATCTCGGAGATTGCAAATTTGATGGCAGTTCAAAAGGAAGTTCCTAATATCCCACATGCAGATTCTGGCAGTAAACCAAATATGGTATGCCAGCTTGGAAAGTAGGATTTCATGCAAATTGAATGGGAGGGAAAGAAAATTCAAATTCCCAAATCCATGTGGGCCAAATTGTCTAGATCTTCTGGGCCTAGGATTAATCTTTCCAGTACATGCAACAAATCCAGAGATATCTCATTTGCTTCCACTGAATACACTTCATTTCCACCAGGCTTTGAAGATATGGCTGCCCAGAAAAAGAAAAGAAGGTGGTTATCATCAAATCTCCATTCCTTAAGCATCTATCTACTACTGTGAAAGCTAAATCATCATCAAAGAACAAAGGTACTAGCCAGTCTAGTTCGAATTTTCTCAAGAATTCCTTTCATAAATTAGATGATACACATCTCACTAACATTGCAAAATCTCTAGGGGTTGAACCTAAGCACCCGCACGCCATTACAATCATTAGAAACCCTGAGAGAGTAGTTGTTGGCCCTAATAGACCAACATAACCTCTTTCTAGAGGTTCTAATAGTTGTCTCACATAGTTTTTTTTTAAATTTTTGCTCTCCCTGCATTTTGGTGTTATGTTTTTATGCTATTCCTTGTCTCAAATGAAGATTGGTTCATGGACTTGGCTATCCTGACAAATGCTCTCTTATAAAAGATGGTATTAAGGTAAATTCATTCTCAATAGTTTGTCTACAAGAATCCAAGCCTAGTCAGAGAAAACTCTCGTCTATAGGGGGGACTATCATCACCAAATGGGTTATACTATATGCAACTGAGACCTGTGAGGGTATCTTAATTGGTTGGAATGATAATTTATTTGACCTAACTTACTTTATCTCCTTGAAAGAGAGACTCTATGAAGATGAATGGTTGATTACTTCGGTTTATGCGTCTCATGATAAGGAGGATAGAGAGGTTTGCTGGCATGAAATTGTCCGAAGAAGGTCCTTCCTCAAGCCATGTTGGGTTCTATGTGGTGATTTTAATATGACTATGTCAGATGATGAAAGATTGGGACGGAGAGGCTCCCTGAGAGAGATGAATATTTTCAGGGACCTCATTCATTCTCTTCAACTTATTGACTTACCACTCTCAGGAAGAAAGTTCGTTTGGTCTAATCTTCGTAACTATCCTTCTATGATTAGGCTGGACAGATTCTTGATTTCCAAAGAATGGGAGTTTCTCTTCCCTAACGCTACTCAATTTGCCCTCCCTAGGGTAGTAGCCTCTGATTACTCCCCAATTGTCCTCAACACTTTGGCTATTGTACCAAAGACCTTCTCCTTCAAGTTTGAAAAAGCATGGCTTTCTCACCCCAACTTCAAGCCTTCTATGTGTTCATGGTGGGAATGGTTTAGAACCAGTGGAACAGGGGTTGATGTCTTAGCTTCAAAGCTCAGGCTGCTCAAGAAAAAATTGAAGTGTTGACAGAAAGATCATTTTGGGAATATCAAAACTAAGAAAATGAATATTATTAATAAATTACAATCCCTTTATATCATCAGAGAGTCCTGACTTCTTCTACCTCATGAGCAAGAAGAATATGATACCCTATCCAATACATACTCTGGGCTTGTTCATGCTGAAACTGTTTATTGGAGGCAAAGATCTAGAGTTTCCTGGATTAAGGAAGGGGATGCAAATACAAAATTCTTCCATTGTATTGCAAATGGAAAATGAAGATGAAATTTCATTCACTTTATCCATCATGAAGGTTCTCTGATCTCTGGCCCTATTGCTGTCAGATCCTGTTTTGAAGAGCATTTCTTCAAAATCTGCGGCCAACAAAGACACTCCAACTTCTCTATAGATTGGTCCTCCCTCTATCCCTCCACACCTGACCTATCTCACCTTGATGCCCTTTCACATTAGAAGATATACAAAAAGCAATTTTTGATATGAATTCAGACAAAGCACCTGGCACTGATGGTTTTTCTATGAGCTTCTTTCACCTATTTTGGGATACTCTCCAATCTGAGATCAATGATCTCTTCCAAGACATCTACAATGGCAATATCAGTTTGGACAGATTAAATTATGTAGATGTCATGCTTATTCCTATACGCGAGGGAGCAAATCAAGTATCTAAGTTTCGGCCGATCAGCCTCCTCAATTGCTCTTTCAAGATCTTCACTAAGGTCCTAGCTAACAGACTTTGTAAAATTGGGATTTCTAGGAAGAATTATTGGATGCGAGGGGATTTGGAGCTAGATGGTGTGCTTGGATCCATAATATCTATCCTTCACACTGTGAAATCCACAATTCTTATAAATGGTGAAAGAGGAAGAGTTATTCATAGCAAGAGAGTCCTTAAACAGGGTGATCCTTTTTCGCCGATGCTTTTCAACTTAGTTGTTGATATCCTTGCCAAAATGCTCCACCAGGGAAGGGAAGAAGGAACCTTCTCAACTCTTCAACTCAGAAACCCACTCTCCCAACTCTCTTTTCTTCAATTTGCAGATGACACCATTGTCTTCTGAAAAGGCAAGAAAGGAGAGAGAATCAATATCAAACTTCTATTATATATATTTGTAGATACATCTGGCTTTGATATCAACTTCTGTAAATCCACCCCGATTTATTTTTGCCGAGTCCGCCATAAGTTGGACTCCTTCTCTCAAATCCTCAACTGCAAACTTGATAAACTCCCTCTCAAATACATGGGCATCCCTTTTTCTCAGAAGAAGACCAGTAAAAGGGATTGGCACCCTGTTATCTTGAAGAGACTTTCTTCCTAGAGAGGCCACATGCTTTTCAAAGGGGGGAGATTAATCCTAATCAACTTTGTTTTGTCTGCACTACCCCTATATTTCTCTTCCCTTTTCAAACTCCCAACATGGGTGATTAGAAGAAATGATCAACTAAGAAGCAGATTTTTGTGGGCATGCAGAATTATTGATTGCAGAGGCAAAGCTAATCTCAACTGGCATAGAGTTTGTAAAACTAAATCTCAAGGAGGCTTGGGTGTGTTAGATCTCAGATGCGTCAACAATTCTCTCATCTTGAAGTGGTGGTGGATACTTTGTTATAAACCCTCTGACCTTGAGAGCTTAGTGTTGCATTCCCTTTATTTTAGCCAAGCTTCCTTATCCTATTGTTGCCCTTCTAATGCATCTGCCTTTTGGAAAGTTATTTTCTCCCCCAAAGATTATTTTTTCAGCAATGTTAGATTGAAATTGGGAGATGGATCTAAAATTTTATTTTAGTAAAACTAGTGGGTGGATAATTCATCGATTCTTTCTTCTCACCCTCTTCTAGCCTCTGCTGCTTGGAATATTCAAGCACCCCCTAAGCTCCCATGTAGATTTGATAAATGGTGAATGACATTGGAGATTGAGGCTTCGAAGAATAGTTACCAAGATATGTACAGGGTAAAGTAAGCCTTGCTTATGTCCATATTTATTTCTCCCCTACTTTGAATTGTCAAGACACGCCTATTTGGATACATAGCTCATCTGGTTTGTTTTCTATAAACTCTGCCTACAAATTCCTTAATGATGGAGGCACCAGATCCCTGTACCAGAGTACTACATGGAAGAGTTTGGCTCCCCTCGAAGTTAAACTCTTCATCTGATTGCTAAGTTGGAATAAACTGAACTCCAAAAAGTGTTGCATAAAAAAGGCTGGAATAGTGCTCAAAATTGTGTTTTCTATTTGTGCCCTGTTGAGTCAAATTTCCACATCTTCTTCACCTGCCCTCTAGCCACTTAGACATGGGACTTCTTTACTTCCAAGCTGCAAATCTCCTATCTTCCTTCATCCCTTCATCATGCATTCTCTAGTTGGTGTATTTTCCCTACACAACACACACGATCACACACTTGGGCGCTTGTCACCTTTGCTGTATGTTGGAGTCTGTGGATTGAGAGAAATAGCAGAGTCTTCACTGCTACCTTTAATTTTGTTGATTCTATTATTGCTAAAGCTAAATTTTGGTTTGCTTCATGGATCCATGCAACAGGTACTAGCAAGAAGAAGACTACGACAGTGAGTTCGCTTGAAAGCTCCAATGCTCTTGATCTACTCCGAATTGAAGGGAGTACAGCTAAACCTATGAGTATTAGCAGCAACTCTGATTGGGTCTTCTGCTGAACATCTTTGAAGTTGGATATTTAAGCTACTTTTTAGGGCAAAATCCCTAATTTTGTAACCATATCTAGTTTGCTCTTCTGTGCTACTTTGTTTTGTATTTTAAACATGTCTAGACCTTGTTGCTTTTGTGTGGTGAATGAGGTCATTTTGTCTTTGGCCTTGGGATCTATTTTTGACTAAGAAGTGTCAGTATGAACTCGTAGTTAGGGTAAGTTGAAGTGTAAGACGATAGTCCGCTACCTTCTCTTCACCCTAGCAAGGAGTATCATCACACTCATTTTTTATCCACTATCCTAGACCATCAGACTATATTCACCCTTCTTAGATTGTATATACTTTATGCTTTAATATATATATTGAGGTAGACATTATGTCTATCTTTCCTTGGTTAAAAAAAAAGGCTACACCCACAACTTTTTCTACAACTTTTTATTTTAAAATCTTAGGTGACACAAATAATATTGAAGGATATTGTAGAATAAGTTATAGAAACCTCTATAATATTGTGCCACCTAAGGTTGCAAATTTTTTTTTATAGAAAATGTTATGGGTGTATTATTACTCTTTCAAAAATAAGAGAACTTTTTTTTTCTCTCCTCCAAATTCAAGGGTACATAACTTATTTTCAAAAAAAAAAAAAGATTTTTTTTCGTAAATGGTTTTTTATTAAATACTTGAGGCTATAGTTAAAATATACCAGTTCAAAACCAGCCCCGTTGTTGAGTTAACATTCCAATATTTGTCAGTATTATAATATAATTCTTTCTAATGCATGTAAGCATTGACAAAATAATTAGAATACATACAATTTTACAATTTTACGGTTCGTTTTTGTTGTATATTGTTGGAATTAATTTTTGTAGTTTTCCGGGCCGGATTCCGACAAGCTCCGGCCACCGGTGGCGCCAGAAAATGAGTGGATTACGATCCTCTCGACGAGTACTATTCCGTGGTGTACTTACTTGCCAAAAATGAAGTCCGTATGAGTGAGAAATATTAGTCCAAAGTTGGGTACTTGAAATGTACTAACTTGGTAACTTGGAGAAAATGGATAGTCCCATATCGGAAATTGGGAAAGAATTTTTCTATTATATATACTAGAAAACTAGACTAAAGGGCGTGGCCCGGGGGTTACCACTAACGTGTAGTGGAGAGAGGACTTAGCGAAAATGACAAACACACACGCACCCGGCCCGGCCCAGCCCCGAAACTTTTCCCCTTCTGAACTGATGAGGCTTTTCAGATTCGGTAACTGGTACCATTACTCTGTAACAGCAGAGTAATAAAAGTTTTATTCTTCTTCTTCTTCTTCTCCTCTGTGTCAACTGAGAGTACATCACAGACAGCAGTTCACTAAATCTCTGAAGCAAGGGTGCTAGGCGAATTCTACTTTAAGAAGTGAGATTCGCTATCTCAACTCTGTGCAAAGCCTTTCGTTTACTGTTTTTATTTCCTGTATTTCAGTTCTTCACAATTGCTGTTGGGATTTTTCAAATTTATAAAATCGGGTTCTAACAATCTTAAAGTAGAATTTTTTCCTCACTGATTCTAACAGTTTTTTTTGGAGTTTATATACAGGCACTGTTATCAATTCGGAAAAAACAACAGCAACTAACTGTTATGTTTCCAACTATTTCAGATAAGAACATGGAGAACACACAAAGTGATATTGCCAGTGGGCTTATCAGTACCGAAATACCGGTGACCCAGAGTGTGACTGCACAATCGGTTGCGGCACATTCGGTCGTTCTGCTCACGCACATAACCGTGGGAGAAAAACCGGAAAAGTTCAATGGAACTGGATTCAAGAAGTGGCAAGGGAAGATGCAGTTCTACCTGACCACCTTGAAGTTGGACAGATTTCTCACTGAATCTGCCCCGATGCTGGCACCGATGGATGCACACTCCGTTGCTGCGGTTGATGCGTGGACTCAGGGCGAATACCTCTGCAGGAACTACATCCTAAATGGCTTGGTAGATCCATGTACAACTTCTACTGTGTCTTCAAGACGTCCAAACTCCTGTGGGGGTCATTGGAAAAGAAGTACAAAACAGAAGACGCTGGGTCCAAGAAGTTTGTAGTCGGCAAATTTCTGAACTACAAGATGATTGACTCCAAAACTGTTGTAAGTCAAGTCCAAGAACTGCAGGTGATAATGCACGACATTACTGCAGAGAACATGACGCTGTGCGAACCATTCCAGGTTGCAGCGTTCATCAAAAAACTTTCACCTGGATGGAAAGACTTCAAGAACTACCTCAAACACAAGCGAAAGGATATGTCTCTTGAAGACCTAATTGTCAGGTTACGAATCGAAGAGGAGAATCGCAAGACTGACAGTTCCTATGAAAATCAGTCCATAGAAAAGGCCAACGTGGTGGAGCACGAACAGAAGGGCAAGAAGAGAAAGTTTCTGCCACAGGCCTCAAACAAAAAAACTCTTGCAAAGAGGTTTGCTAGGAAATGCCACAAGTGTGGTAAGCTGGGGCACAAAATTTCTGAGTGCCGCAGCAAGGACAATAATCGTTCAGGAATAGGACATGCAAAAGGGAATGAAAAATTCTACGCACACATAGCTGAGAACTTGTCAACTGGTCTCTCTGACCTGGACCTCTGTGCTGTAGTATCAAAGGTAAATCTTGTGGGGAGCAATCCTCGTGAATGGTGGTATGATACTGGGGTCACCAAGCATATCTGCTCGGACAAGGAAATGTTCACTTCATACCAGAAGTGCAACAAAGATGAACAGCTGTTCATGGGAAACTCTTCCACCTCCAAAATTGCAGGAACAGGGAAGATAGTGCTGAAAATGACTTCAGCCAAAGAACTAACACTCACAAATGTGCTGCATGTTCCAGATATTAGAAAGAACTTGATATTAGGTTCTTTGCTAAGCAAGAATGGGTTTAAGGTTGTTCTTGTTTCTGATAATTTTGTATTGTCTAAGAATGGGGTATACTTGGGTAAAGGATATGTAAAGGATGGACTGTTCAAGTTTAATGTAATGACAGTCATCCCTAAAACTATTGTTCCTGTTGTTCCCAATGTTAATGAAATAACTCCTATTGCCTATGTTGTTAAGTCTTCTTTTGTTTGGCATGAAAGACTAGGCCATGTTAATGTCAATTCTATTCGTAGATTAATTAACATGAATTTGCTACCAAAATTTAAGGTAGAAAACTCCGAAAATGTGAAGTTTGCACGGAGGCCAAACTCACTAAAACTCCATCACGTTCTGTAGAAAGAAATACAGAAACTCTAGGTCTAATTCATACGGATCTGTGTGATTTAAAATATGTGCAGACCAGAGGTGGCAAAAAGTACTTTGTGACATTCATAGACGATTGCACAAAATTCTGTTATGTATATTTGTTACATAGCAAAAATGAGGCTTTGGATAAATTCAAAGAATATAAACTTGAGGTTGACAATCAACTTGGCAAAATGATTAAAATCGTTAGGAGTGACAAAGGAGGAGAATATGATGCACCATTTGATATGTTCTGCTCAGAACATGGAATAGTTCATCAGACAACTGCTCCTTACTCACCCGAATCAAACGGTACTGCTAAGCGCAAGAACCGAACTCTAAAGGAGATGATGAATGCCTTGTTGTTGAATTTTGGCTTATCCCAAAACATGTGGGGGGAAGCGTTGCTGACTGCCAACTACATTCTCAATAAAATACCTCACAAGAAAACCGGCAAGACACCATACGAACTATGGAAATGTAACTTACCTTCATATAAATACCTCAAAGTGTGGGGATGTCTAGAAAAAGTGGCAGTACCTAACCCGAAACAGGTCACCATCGGACCGAAGACGATTGATTACATATTCATAGGCTATGCACACAACAGTAGTGCATATCGGTTCTTGGTATACAAATCAGATATACCGGATATCCATGTGAATACAATAATGGAATCAAGGAATGCTTCCTTCTTTGAACACGTATTTCTGTGCAAGGATACTACGTACCCCAAACGTACACGTAAACAAGGAAATGCAAGCACTTCAGTTGATGAACCAGAACATGATACTGATGAGCCTAGACGAAGTAAAGGGGCTAGAACATCAAAATCATTTGGTCCTGACTTTGTGACGGCCTTTCTGTTAGAGAATGAGCCCATAACTTTTAAGGAAGTCATGTCTCTACCTGATACTCCTATGTGGAAGGAAGCAATCAAAAGTGAAATAGACTCCATTATGCAAAATCATACATGGGAGTTAGTCGACTTGCCTTCTGAATGTAAAGCTCTAGGATACAAATGGATTTTCAAACAAAAATTGAAACCAGATGGTTCAATAGAGAAGCATAAGGCAAGAGTTGTGGTATAAGGATTTAGGCAAAAGGAAGGCCTAGATTTCTTTGATACATATTCCCCAGTTACAAGAATAACATCCATAAAAATGTTGATAGCTGTTGCAGCTCTACGTAACCTGAAAATACATCAAATGGATGTTAAAACTGCATTTCTAAATGGGAACTTAGAAGAAAAAATATACATAAAACAACTTGAGGGTTACGTAGTTCCTGAACAGGAAAACAAGGTGTGCATGCTTGTAAAATCTCTGTACGGCCTGAAACAAGCTCCAAAGCAGTGGCATGCAAAATTTAACAATGTTATGATGTCAAATGGTTTCAAAATAAATGAATGTGATAAGTGTATCTACATCAAAGATACTCCAAATGGATACATTCTGGTCTGTCTATACGTAGACGACATGCTCATTATTGGAAGCAATAACGACATTATCAAACAAACTAAGAGCATGCTTAGTGGCAAGTTTGACATGAAAGATTTGGGAGTTGCAGATGTCATATTAGGAATCAAAGTTTCCAGGACATCTGAGAGATTTACTTTATCTCAAGCTCATTATGCTGAGAAAGTACTTGAAAGATTCAAGAATTACTCCAATGGGATAGCAAAAAGTCCCGTCGATCCCAGCTTCACTTGTTCAAAAACATAGGCGAAAGCATATCACAATTGGAATATGCACGTGTAATCGGTAGTCTGATGTACCTAACAAATTGTACAAGACCGAACCTAGCACATTCGGTAAATGTATTGAGCCGATACACGAGCAATCCAGGACGAAGTCACTAGAAAGGAATAACTAGAGTATTGAACTACTTGCGACATACTCAGAGTTATGCGCTGCATTACACCAGATATCCAGCAGTACTAGAAGGCTACAGTGATGCCAACTGGATATCGGACTCCAAGAACTCAAAATCCACAAGTGGATATGTCTTCAAACTTGGTGGTGC